>BPLT01000092.1:1072500-1647500 GCA_019656295.1 Rhododendron mucronatum var. ripense | reverse complement strand
CACTGATGCTGACTGGGCTGGATCTGTGGATGATAGACGCTCTACTTCAGGCTACTGTACTTTCCTTGGAGGGAATTTGGTTACTTGGCGAAGTAAGAAACAATCAGTGGTTGCCAGATCAAGCGCAGAAGCAGAGTATAGAGCTATGGCTCATGGTGTTTGTGAGCTATTGTGGCTCCAAACCTTGTTACGTGATCTGGGAATTTCTGATAGTGGTCCTATGAAACTCTACTGTGACAATAAAGCTGCCATCAACATCGCTCATAATCCTGTCCAACATGACAGAACGAAGCACATAGAGATTGACAGACACTTCATCAAGGAAAAGCTGAGTGATGGGTTGATATGTATGCCTTTTGTGAAATCGGAGGATCAATTAGCTGACATATTTACAAAGGGGCTTGGTAGCAAGAGTTTCCACTCCGCTGTGTTCAAGTTGGGCTTGATTGATATCTTCGCACCAACTTGAGGGGGAGTGTTAAGTTATGGATGTATTTGTAATTAGCGTGTAATTGAGCCCTTGTGTAATTAGATTAGGAGATAAGGATCTCAGTGTAATTATTCTCTTAGTCTTATATAACTCTAACGTAATGAGAAAATAACCCTAATTTTGGTTCCCAATTCTATCGTCTCTCCCTCTCTCTCTCTCTCTCTCTCTCTCTCTCTCTCTCTCTCTCTCTCGTTACTACTTCACAATTATGAAAGCATTAAATTCTTTCTTGTAGCCTTGAAAGAATACTCAACAATGAAAGTACATAACCGATGGCATTTTCGGTCCTGGGTGCCAAAGAGTAACCCTTCTTGCTATAATAAGGGCAGTTCATTACATATTACATAATTACCATGAAAAAGAGAGCACACGAAAATAATGATGTAGTGATGATAACAGCCAATGCAAGATCGAACAAACATTTGCACAGTTTTGTCATATGTTAATTTCATGCCAAGATACCTCCAAATGTAATGAGTTATCCATAAAGAACTGAAAACCTAGGAGTCATCGTGAACATGTCAGACATACCACTAATATTTGGGTTCTGAATGCAAAGTTGACAGGGCACTTGTTCAAATAATGGAAGTTTGATCTGATGATTCTTAAACAAGGAGTATCACTTTCCCTTTCATATAATAATCATATTGCTTTCTAATCATTGTGCCGAGAGTAAAAAGTTACTCTCAAAAAGTTGAACCAAGCGGAGTGAATATATTCTCATGAATAAAATTTACCTTAGGTCCTTTGCCACAGGGTCTAAATTTAATTTAGATTTGAATGCAAATCACCAGGTAAATAATTTGGCCTAAAACATCAATTAAACCTACAGTAACTAGTTTCATTCACAAAATTCATTCAATATCTTGTTTACCAAAGTAATACAAAGATAGATTTTACATTACATGGAAGGCACATGCCTTGTCATAATCACTGCATAAGACATTAGAAGATGAGGGTTGCACACTTAGTATCATCTCAATAGTCCACTTAACAATCTAAAACCATAAAATGCAAGAAAAATTCAGCAAAATGGATATCGGGCACATAGACTAGGCAAAATTACATCAAATAGCAATGTAAAAGCCCATGCAACAACCTCAAGGTTGAATCACCAGTTGATCACAAAAACTGGATGCAACAAGCTACGATCATGTATCCACGTTAAGAGGGGGGAAAGTTTAATGTGACAGCAAGCAAGGATCATGTATCCACTCGATAACAAATTTATCAATAATAGCAAAAAGAAACCATAAACAACAACGCATGTTATTTCATGCCGTGTTTTCGGGAACAAACTGTATTGACATTGCTATACATTTCATGTGTTTTCCATATATTTGTATCTTGTCCATGAGTGACTTTTAGCGATCCGTATCACCCCAATATCTCCTCGTCAAATCGTGCAACCAACAGTGGAATTAAATATTTAAAAGGATGACAAATTAAACGCCACAACTCTTATCCCGTTACCAAAGATGCAATATCGTGTACAACTAAAAATAGAAAGAGAAGAGTGTATGAATCAAAGGGTTAGGGGAGACCTCGCATTGTGACCAAGTTGGATCGTAGTTGCACGAAGCGGGAGCGGGTGCATGAGCGGAAGCGGGAGCGGGAGCGGGGGAGCGAGCGAGCGAATATAGAAGCTCCCAAAGTTGGGAGCATGAGATGAGCTTGTACATATATTATGAACATAATGTAGCATAGAGTATCCACTTTAAAAAGTACAATAATTTAGGAAGAAAAAATATAAGCCAAGTCCTCCATAAGTGTAAAAAATGGGCTAGTGGTACAATATATGATTTCTTTTCAAGATATCATGACTTAGGCTAGATACATGAGTTCGTCAAAGACCAATTAATAAAGCCAAGTGATAAATTCTTATTTTTTCTATACAAATATCATACAAAAGCTCCCATCTTCGTAAGGAATGACTCGATGGGAACGGGCTCCCGTCAAGCTCCTTATTTGGGAGCGCAAAAGATGGCTCCCAAGGTGGGAGCGGTACCACTTTAGGAGCTCTCTGCAACTAAGGGCTGGATAAAACAGAGAGAGAGGAGAGGGGCATTATCAGATACGACAACGAAGCACTGAGTCAAGGGCTTACCATAGTCGGACGGGTCCTCTGGCCGGAAGAGGAAAGACATTGCTCTACCGCGGCTACAACCTAGGCATACACGCCCCTTGCAAAATCAAGCCGCCGCAACGGCACGACAGTGGAATCAAAGAGAAAATGGTGTTGGCTAGGGTTCGAGTGTGGTTGTTGAACAACCTCCATAGAACCACCGCAACCCTTCGCTTCCTCGCCATTGCGAGAGAGAGAGAGAGACACGACTTTTTTCACTATGTATACCGTATAGTGAGCCGACATTCTTTTAGGAGAGACCTCGCATTCTAACCAGCAACGGCAACGCTCTGGATGAAACGCAGAGAGAGGACGGCTCCTCTGGCCAGAATAGGAAAGATGTCACTCCGTCGATGCTAAAACCAAAGCATCCATAGTCCGCACCCCTTGCAACGGAACCGCCGCTGATGGCGTCGGTGGTGGAATCAAGGAAATAATGGTGTGGGTTAGGGTTCGAGCACGGCTGTTGAACGTCTTCCATAGAACCTCTGGGAGTCTGGGACCCTTCGTTTCCTCACCATTGAGAGAGGGAGAGAGAGAGAGGCGGAGAGCAATCAAATTGAACATCTCCAAGGGCTTTGCCGCTTTGACACATTGATAGGATTACGAAATAAACAACTATACTAACAGTAACAAAGTTCAAAGGCCCTTTTACACTCTTCCCCCTCTGTTTTTTTTAATTCCAAATGTGCACCTGTAAATTTTTAGTTCTCTCTTCCACAACTCTTATCCCGTAACAAAACATGAGGAACGGAGAAAGTATCTCTTTCTTATTTTCTCCTTTTTTATAAATGTTGAATGAAGATTTTTGTCTACATTTTTAAAATGACAACATAAGTTTAATAAAAGAAATCGTTGGGTATGTGGTTTTGATGGTGCAGCACAGGTGGGGCCCAGCACAGGTGTCGTGACTTGTGTGGGTGGTGCACAGCATCCAAGCCGTCTATTCAGAAATTCAATGGTCCAATATTGAAGTGTTATTAGATTTTTTTAAACTCACGACCAAAAACACTCAAATGATAATGTAGATGGAGCAAATATTTAGTACACTCACTACATATGCTTCTGTTCCTTGTTTTCCTTTTGAAGGCATGTAAGGGCCCGGGGTGGCCCCGGCCCCTCCCAACATTTAAAATATTTTACTAATATTACATGTAATATGATTATTATTTATATAATTAGTATAACAATTTCTAAAATTATAAATAATTTTGATTTGATCTAGTGAAAAATTAAAGTTATTTTATATTGTCTGGTAAAATTTTCTCAAATTCTTTCATAGACAAAAGTAATCATGAATGTGCGTCACAATTGTCCAAAATAATAAAAAGGATATTATATAGGGTATATTAATGTACCACAAAACCTACACATATATTAAGTACATTTCTGCATGAAAATAATTTTCTTATGCCGGCTCCCATCGGGCCAAAATTTTGGCTCCGCCACTACCTTTCATAATTTTAATCTCCTCCTACACGAAAAAAAAAAATTAGTTTTCCCACTATATGCAAACCCTGGGTTTTTTTTTTTCTCGTTTTGTTTCTTCTTGTTTTGTGCTTAAACTCTTTCAAAGATCTAGCAAAACATGACAATAGAGATTGGGGGTTTAGAAAATTAGGATTTAGAAAAAACTAACTTCGTCAATAGCAGATTGGAGAAGAGCCGCTGGAGGATCTTCGCGAGGAGGGCTAGAGTTGCTAGAGGGGCTCTACACGCAGAGAGATGAGAAGAAACAGAGAGAGAGAGAGACAGCCATGAGTAGATTTAGGAAAATGCATATAGAATTTCATTGTTTTGAGAACTGATCCCCTTGGATTAACTCTGTGTCAATCTTAGTGGAGGAGCTCAAGCTCAATATTGAGGGGATCAGAACACTAACAGCGCCCCTGTGGATAGGGAATCGGAAATCCTGCATTGCACTTCCTATAGTGCACTTTGCAGAGCACATCCAAGTTAGCAAGCAAAATAAGATTCTCTTAATGCATAAATGCCGTCTCACAAGTGTGTATGGGCGTATGTGCATGGACGTGTGATCAATCATACGCGCTGTTCTAAATGGCGGCCGCCCAGGCGCTTGGAGGTGCCCTGCCACCACGCCAATAGCCCTTGGCGTTTGATTTGGCGCCCAGGGAGGTTTGGAGGTGTTTGGTGGCCGCCTAGGTGGGCTTGAAGGGCTTGGCGGCCGCCTAGGCGGCTTTGGCGGTCTTGGAGCTTGGAGGTCTTGGCAGCCTTGGCGGTGGCGGCGGCATCTTTGGAGGCCTTTGGCGGCCTAAAAAATATATATATAAAAATAATACAAGGGAGGCGAGCGAAACCGTACTACTTATTGTCTTATTCAACTTATTTGCTAGTTGCTACTACTTAATTTCATTTGGGTTTGTACTTTAGAGTTTGAACTTGCATTATGGATACATGGAATATAGTTTGATTGGATAATGGTTTGTTAAAAAAAAAAAATTCCGCGGAATTGCTTGGTGGTGCCTAGGCGGCTTGGTGCTTGGAGGTGGGTCTCCGCCCTACTAGCGCCAAGCGCCATTTAGAACATTGATCATACGGGAAGGCTTATGGCATGAAATATGCATCAATGTTGAGATACCTAAAATTACCCCTAGAAAATTAAGACCCACAATTCCAAATTGCCTTTGGCCTTGCATCAGAAAGAGCATCAACTTACAAGTCTTTCCCCCTGCAAAAATCTTGAGAATGTAAGCTTACCATTCTGGTAGCCTGACATCTCTGAGGAAAAGAGACCAATATTCAAAATTACATGGTATCTAAACGACAATGAATCCAAAATATTGGGAATAATTTCAGATATAAACAAACATAGGTGGGAATAAATATTCAACTCTTGGTATCTAATTCGGTCCACCATAATGTGAGAGGATAAATATTACAAGGGAGCATCTCCCCCTAAAGACCTCCATCCCCATCGCCACACAAGGTGATCCAAACTGTTCATATCATAGGTCCCAATACGAAGAACATAAATGCAATAAAATTACATTGACCAGAGTGTCGTGTTTTACAAATTGGACGGTTCTTTTGAAATCATATTTGCTGCCCATTTTATAACACAAGACATGATTAGTTAGAAAGTCTATGCATGTATGTTGCTGCCCAAATTTTTTCCATGTATGTTGTTCTGGGTCTACGACATTAACGGTTCGGATCACCGTTGTGAGTCCTTCTAGACCCACAAGTTGGATTCTTGAGGAGTATGGTGGAGATGGGGTCTTGAGTGGAAGCAGCTCCTATATCATAAACCCCAGTCAAGATGATAATGAAAGAGGAATAAGCACATTCTATTCCAATATACATACTCTTCAGCGCATCAAGCGCCAAATCTAAAGCTGCTCTATCAGAAATGCCATAGAATCTCGAATACGTCCTACAATAGGGAAAAAAAAAGAAGCAAATACGATGTATGAGGAAAGTATATTATAATAAATGACTAGGTTCACCTTCGTGCACAGCACGAATGCATGCCCGTTGAAGGGAACAAGTTTTGATATAGGCTAGATATCTTCTAATTATAATTTTAGAGCCGGAAGCAATAGAAGGGCATGGAAATAGGTAGGAAGATATGTTACATAGATTGATCAAAGTAGCAAAAGCATTAGATGATTTACATATGGACCACACAGTGCGTAGTCTATTTTCAAATGCTAAAGGAGCATAACAATAGTAAAGTTCACAGTAGTCATAGATAGCAAGGGAACTTGTCATAGCAAAAAAAAAATTGTTCATGGAAGCCTTTTTGGCCTCAATTCAACCTGGGTTTTTCAGCAAGCATTCTATGCCAAAAGGCTTCGAAGAAGTTTCTATTGTTTATAGGCAATTATTTTTCATCTCTACGACACACACTTTTTTGTAGCATTCTAGCAAACCACCTATCTTGTACTAAAGAGGATTTTGGACATGTCCATCTCACACAAGTAAATTCAGTTGAGTGCAACCTTATACAATCTTGCAGATTTGAATATAGTTATTCGGGAAGGATTACAATCTACCTCACTAACCTTATGAAGCCGATATATTTCTGCTTTATCAAAATCCTTCAAATATGAGCCTCTAAGTCTAGGCTCTCCCTACCCATCGATATCTACAACTGGTTGGCTTGGAATCTAAAACTTCTTCCTTTCTAATAACTGCAAGCTCTGAAATTGTACTGCAACCTTTCTCTTCAGCCTCAAAGCCATCCCCCAAGTGGGTAGATCTAGAAGGTACTGCAACTGTTTTAGGGCGAAGTTCGGAGAACTACCCATACCTAAGGGAGATGAAGTCAGAAGTTAAACTAAACAAAAGAGAATAAAAGAGAGCTCCAGACCTTAAGCGAAAAACGGAGGGACACTCTACAGCTGCATATACATCGCCTGCACTAATGCCAATGTCATGCAATGTCCATCGTTTGTATGCACTTAATTTCTCCAATTGAATATTGTATGGGAAAAGCATGGGATCCCCCGACACTTGAACTTCCCCATTTGCTATTCAGGTGCTTAGCAGAGACGATATCTTCCTGCGAACACTTATAGTGAGTTTCAGAATTGGAATATGACCATCCTACATAGAGGCATTGCATTTGAATTGGAGGTGGTCCCTAAGTGAAGCCCTGCCCTGTAATCTCAGCATAGGGACATCATATTATGTAGCTTCAAATAGCAGAACATACACAGGAACATGTTTGGGTAGAGTTTGACTACCGAACATCAAATGTTTTGTACAATTAGCTTGGGTTCTTAGCATACAAAACTTGGAAGTGGAAGCATATTCCATGGCTAATATTCGATGATTGTCAAATGATAATGCTCATCATGCCCTTAACAACCTTATTGGTGATTGCCGTTTACTGTTAAACAGGTTCAGCAGTGGGATGATTGGGTATATCTTCCAGGAAGCTAACAAATGAGCGGATATTTTGGCGAAGAAAATCAGCTCCTTCTAGCATTTCCTTACAGTTATTCCAACAACCAATGGATTTCAAATCCCAGGACAATGTTGTCTTAATTTATACATGTTCCCCTTTCTCCAAAGAAAAAGACGAAGAAAAGGCTTCTTTTTTTTTTTGCATTTTTCATATTAATTATAAACTCAAGCACAGGTCCTTACCTGATCCGGCTAGACACTGATTGCACAACATGCCTCTATGGTGTTCAGCAAGCATTCCATTGGGCCATGCTGCAATCATTACAAACAACCAAATTATTACACCACTCCAGCAATTGACAAAGGAATATAATAAAATAAATATGCAACTGGGATCAAATATGGCATTACATGTAGAGATGCTTACATAATGTAAATACAATAAGATAAGGATCCAAGAATCAAACTGTGATGTGCCAACCTTAGCTGGGGTTATGAACCTTATAATTCCACATTTTGAAATTAACTTATCAATATTTGGGGACATTTGAAGGTTTTTTGCTAAAATTATTGTGACAAACACGTAAATGGACACAGAGAGTTGAAACCAAGGGGTTGCTTGGTGGTCAATATTATGCGGCATTGTTTAATACCTCAGGTGTAACCATGAATGCATCTAAGCCCAATCTACGTCGAACTTGCCTCAGGTCTTGCTTCTCTTCATCTCCTTCTTTCTCACTATGTCTAGAATGCTTCTATCTGTTTCAGTTGTCTTGCTCTGTAAAACGTGGTAAACATTTTTCCAAATTAAATCAATAAAAAAACTGAACTAAGGGAGCCGAGAGAGAGAGAGAGAGAGGGCAGAAAAATTAAACCTCCCAACGACCTGAGCCAGGGTTTTGATGTAGATATTCCTAATAGTGATATTCATTTGTGGTATTTCTCCATCACTGTTTAATAGAATATTAACCAAACACTTGTTAAAAAACCCATTTATAGCTTTATCTAACCCCCACCAAAAATCCCCAGGATAAAAAGAACAAGGAAGAAAGCCCTAATTAGCAAAGCAGTCAAACAACTCTAATACAAGCAATCAAGCTTCCTTTAATCAAATTCATAAAAAAATCGAAATCACCATAATTAGGGCTTTCAATGCCATCAATCTAACCCCTTTGAACAAGAAGAGCATTCGATTGTATGGCACAGGAGAAAGAAACAAACACACAGAACCAAAAAAAGGGCACTGGGCAGGAGGCCAGAAACAAACACCAACAGGTATCTCTTCCAGTAAGCGCACTGGAGGAGCGCCCACCCCTCCCCCCCCCCCCAAAAAAAAAAAAAAAATTAGTTACCTCATCTAACGAAAGAAACACACAGAAGAAGCCCTAAACCAGATCCCTTGCCCTCTTCATCGCTGTCCTTATCGCCGTCGTGGTTATCGTCACCATTGCCGTTGTGGCCACCTTTGCCATCCTCACTCACTCTCTCTCTCTCTCTCTCTAAAATGTAGATTATAAGCGGTAGGTGAGAGTGGCAGGGATATTCCCTCTGTTCAACTTTGAAGGGCTCCACGTGGCCGAGAGCGAAATTACAATAATGGCCATCCGGAAAACTGCTCCCTGGGCAATTGGTAAAATGGACGAAATCAAAGGGCAAAATTGTCCCAATTGAAAAATGGCATCCCCCAATCCCGTTCTTATTTAGGAGGATGGATAATTCGACTAAGCATACAGTAGCATATTCCGTTAGGACTTGAACATATCATAATTTTTTCATGCAACGGCGCCCTAGAGAGAGAGAAGAAGAATCCAAAGTCCTTGATTGGAGCAACAAGTTACTGCTGAAAATCTCTATGATTCAGCTCTACTTTTGTAGCACAACAAAGTGCAGCACGCCCAAGTTTCATTATCTTTTGTTGTTGCTTATAAAAACGTGTCATGCAAGCCTAATTTAATATGTGCAACATAGCCAGACAAACCCCTGTCAGTTTTACTTTTCTTTTTGTTTCTTCTTCATTGTTGGTGCGGCGGTGTTTAAACAGTGGAATAAGTGAGCTCAAGACCGCAAACAGGCATAATTACCTATGAGCCTACAAATAAAGAACAAGGATACACGGGTAATATACTAACCCATACGTTGATCGTGTTCAAATTGAAGGCGGCAAAAAAAAGTAAGAAAACTACCAGTGATATGACTTTCCCTTCAAAAATTTTATTTTGGGGGATGACCATGCAACAGCAAATGCGACAGTGCATTTCCCGTGTGGAAGCAGAAACTGCAGCACAATGAGTATCACCAGGTGATGACGACATGCTCGGTCCACTATCAAAGTTCTCCCAATCGAAGTGCCCATCCTTAGAAAGCTAAGAACAGAATTCAACAACAGAATATCATGAACAGTGCTTAACACTGCAGAACTAAATAAACACTTGGGATGATAAACAATGCTCGCTATTTTCACTCCAATTACTTGTTAAGGAGATAAGATTGGCGACATAAAGTTTCCTTAGGTAAATTGGTTGAATGCTTGAAAAATAGAAGCAAATTACTTGTTAAGGTATGAAGTGCAGAATGGGTCATACAGCATCCAGATGGTAAAAGCATTACCTGCTCCATTTTCCCCCACGTCTTTTGCAGTAATGCTGCTTCCTTCAGAGAGCCCAAAGCAGAGCAAAACAGCCACATTTATATTCTGAAAGTAACAGGAGGGTTCTCTCTAGCACTCCTAAACAAAAAACAAGTAATTGTAAGAGATAACAGCACTTCACCGTCATAGAATTACAACTACAAAGCTTATAGTAACAAAGGTTCACGCAACAAGAAGAAAATAATGAAGAATGATAGCACACAAAAGTATCTCACTAAGTTCAGCAATATAAAAGGACTTCAAAGGTGGGGAAAACTTCATATAAACGTCATCATATGAAAGCAGCATTACTGCTTTCAGGCTGGGCAACTCACAAGTTATCTGACACAACTCACAAGAAGGAACACAGTCAGGCTGGGCAACATAGATTTATCCCCAAACAAAACCAAACTATGCCTTATAGTGGTTATAAGAATCTTTTTTCAGCCATTCCAATCTACCAAGGCCTAGGTCCGATAAAATACAATTTCTGGGCGAGATTTATCGTAATCCAAAAGAAAAAAAGAAACTCATCCTAATGGCCGTTTCTAATTATATGCAAGGGTTTTTCCATATATACTTGTAATTCCTAATAGAAGGAAAATTTGATGTTAAGGTATACTCGGCAGAGGAGTTCAAGCTCAATATTGAGGGGATCAGAACACTAACAGTGCCCCTGTGGATAGGGAATTGAAAATCCTTCATTGCACTTCCTCTAGTGCACTCTGCAGGGCACATCCAAGTTAGCAAGCAAAATAGGATTCTCTTAATACATAAATGCCGTTAAACAAGTGTGTATAGGCGTATGTGCATGGGCGCGTGATCATGTAAACGGGAAGGCTTATGGCATGAAATATGCATCAATGTTGAAAGACCTCAATGTTGCAAATGTAAACCAAAGTTACCACTAGCAAATTAAGACCCGCAATTCCGAATTGCCTTCGGCCTTGCATAAGAAAGAGCATCAACTTACAAACATTTCCCCCAGCTAAAAACTTGAGAATGTAAGCTTACCATTCTGGTAGCCTGACATCTGAGGACAGGAGCTTGCCATTTCTCAATTTCCTCTTCTCAGCGCTTACAATCTGACAAATATTCAAAATTAAATGGTATCTAAACGAAAATGAATCCAAAATATTAGGAACATTTTCAGATATAAACATAGGTGGAAATAAATATTCAGCTCTTGGTATCTGATTCGGTCCTGCATAATGTGGGAGGATAAATATTCCCCTCAAGACCTCCATCCCACCAAAACCATCAAGACTCCATTTGTGGGCCCTGTGGGGTCCACAAAAGGTGATCCAAACTGTTCAAATCATAGGGCCCGATATGAAGAACATATATGCAATAAAATTACATTGACCAGAGTGTCGTGTTTTACAAATTGGACGGTTATTTTGAAATCTTATTTGCTGCCCATTTTATAAAACAAGACAAGATTAGTTAGTGAGTCTACGAATGTCTTATCATGATACTCCCTCCAACCCTATTTCATTGGTCACTACGGTTTTGCGTGCATTTTTAACGGCCTATATCTCTCGACGTATATTAAGTTTTATGTCTTTGAAATCACTGTCTTATAGAAAAAAATTGAGATCTATCAAATAAGATCCATATTTTATATTTGAAAAACATCAGTCGAGACTTGAGCGATATAAACCATTAAAAATTCACACAAAACCGTAGTAGACAATTAAATAGGGAAGGAGGAAGTAGTTTTTTGCATGTATGTTGTTCTGGGTCTACGAGATTAACAGTTCGGATCACCGTTATGAGTCCTTCTAGACCCACAAGTTGGACTCTTGAGGAGCATGGTGGGGATGGGGTCTTGAGTGGGAGCAGCTCCTATATCATAAACCTCAGTGAAGATGATAATCAAAGAGGAAGAAGCACATTCTATTCCTATATACATACTCGTCAGAGCATCATGGGCCAAATCTAAAGCTGCTGTTTAAGAAGTGCCATAGAATTATGTATACCTCCGACAAAAGAGGGGAAAAAAAAGCAAATATGATATATGAGAAAAGTATATTATAATAAATGATAATTCGACTAAGCATACAGTAGCATGTTCCGTTAGGACTTGAACATGTCATAAGTTTTTCATGCCACGGTGACCAAAAAGAGAGAAGAGGAAACAAAAGTCCTTGATTGGAGCAACAAGTTACTGCTGAAAATCTCTACGATTCAGCTCTGTTTTCGTAGCACAACAAAGTGCAACATGCCCAAGTTTTATTATTTTTGTTGTTGCTAATAAAAACGTGTCATGCAAGCCTATTTTATTATTTTATCATTGTTGGTGCGGGGGTGTTTAATCAGTGGAATAAGTGAGCTCAAGACTGCAAACAGGCATAATTACCTATGCACCTACAAATCAAAAACAAGGATACAAGGGTAATATACACTAACCCATACATTGATCATGTTCAAATTGAAGGCAGCAAAAAAAATGTCAGAAAACCACCTGAGATATGAATTTCCATTCAAAAATTTTATTTTTGGGGACCATGCAACAGTAAATGCGACAGTGCATTTTCCATGAGGTTCAACCCTTGTGGAAGCAGAAACAGCAACACAATGAGTATCACCCTGTGATAAAGTCATGCTTGGTCGACTATTAAAGTTCTCCCGATCGAAGTGCCCATCCTTAGGAAGCTAAGAACAGAAATCAACAACAGAATATCATGAACAGTGCTTAACACAGCAAAACCAAATAAACACTTCGAATGATGAACAATGCTCGCTCTTTTCACTCCAATTACTTGTTAAGGAGATAAGATAGGCGACATAAAGTTTCCATACGAAAATTGGTTGAATGCTTGAAAAAAAGAAGCAAAAGCAAATTACTTGTTAAGGTATGAAGTGCAGAACGGGTCATAGACCATCCAGATGGTAAAGCCATTACCTGCACAATTTTCCCCGACGTGTCTTTTGCAGTAACGCATCTTCCTTCAGAGAGCCCAAAGCAGGGCAAAACAGTCACATTTACGTTCTGAGTTTCACATGCAGTAATGGCAAAAGTAACAGGAGGGTTCTCCCTTGAAGTCCTAAACAAAAACAAGTAATTGTAAGAGATAACAGCACTTCACCCTCATAGAATTACAACTACAAAGCTTATAGTAGTACCAAACAAGAAGCGAAGGTTCCACGCAACAAGAAGAAAATAATGAAGAATGAAAGCACACAAAAGTATCTCACTTCAACAAAGGTGGGGAAAACTTCATCTACACCTCATAATATGAAAGCATGTTATCTGACACAACTCACAAGATCGAACACGGTCTAGCTGGGCAACATGGATTTATCCCCAAACAAAACCACTACGCCTTATGGCCGGTTATAAGAATCTTTTTTCAGCCATTCCGCTCTATCAAGGCCTATGCGAGATAAAATTCAAAGTCATCCTAATGGCAGTTTCTAATTATATGCAAGGGTTTTTCATATATACCTGAAATTCCTAATTGAGAGGTCATCAAAAAGTCTGTTTTTCAAACCCTTCACTTCAAATCCACATCCCCCATCTTCCATGGGAATGAGATGATTTTTAAAATCATTCCTACAGAAGACGGGACTCCCTCCCCACACTCACCAGCCTCTTCTCTCGCTCCGTTCATAGTTAATGGAGCAAACCAGTTTTCAAAGTTTCCTCTTCCCTATCCTACTTTGGGACTCACTCCTTTGAGAGCTCTGCTGAGGCAACTTTCTCCTCCATTCTATTTCAACATCAGCAAACAAATGGATAGCCCGGTCCTCATTGGATACAACGAAAAAATCTAAAATGCCAATCTTCTCCAAAACCCATGTTGAAACCTTCTCCCACTGAAGTGGACAATTGAACAAGAAATTCCTGTCGCCCTCCTCCCATTGTGGACCTTTGACATGACTAGAGAAACACACAGGTTCTTCAAAGGAGTATACCCGCCAACACATGCCCCGAATGATTTCCATGGCCCAAATGTAATTTCAAGCACGTCCCTCCTCCCTCATCATATAAGCATATTGCAGGACCCATCTAACACAGTCAACAAGGTGGCCATTGAAGCTTTCTAATCACACAAACAAGTTGTTTTGCTTCCTCACTCAGAACCACATCTCCTTGGACATGATGCAAAGAACCCAAGCCAAAAATTATATTCTCAAAAAATCCCCATCACATCAGAATCTCCATTTTGCAAAATTAGGCATCATCATCGATAAGCTCTGGATTGGCCAACCACGAGTAACTTTCTTCATCCCTCTTTGACCTTTCTTGCCAATGATGAGGACCAGAGGATGAGAAAAATGATGAGCTGCAAATGAAGCCCAGATGCCACCCCCTCTATGGTATGAGATTTAGTACACTTGAAGGAGAAGAATATTGGGTCAGACCAGAAGCGAGGCCCCAAACACATTCGAAGTGGCTGTTGACCTAGAGGTGATTCTGCAACACCTTTGTGCAGGTAAATAATCTAGTTTCCACTTGGACACCCTTGAACAAGTCTACATCACATTCGAAGTGGCTGTCGACCTAAAGCACTCTAGGCTCGTAGAGGTGATTCTGCAACACCTTTGTGCAGGTAAATAAACTAGTTTCCACTTGGACACCCCTGAACAAGTCTACATCTGCAGCAACAGTCCACTAAGCCCTTTTGGCCTTCTTCTTTTGACCGAGTTTTGGATTTGGCTGGCCCATGTCATTTAATTTGGCCCATCATCACCCTTGGCTGATTTACATGACCGTACCGATGTCATCCACCAACCACTTGATAGCCTTTTAAAATTTGAATGGTTCACCCACTCTCTCGTGAACGCCTCCCCGAAACACTACATCACAATAATTCCCAGACACGATCCCCAGGGAAATAAAGTTTACATCTTTGTCGATGGACCTTGGACCTGATTCCAGTATTTCACGATCTCGTATACGAAAATAGGGACAACCACCACGCCAAACATCAAAATCGCTCTACCATTTCCCCTCAGAGATTCTTACCCAATGGGGATTATGATTCCCAAATGTATCATCATCCATGGCGTCATCGAATGCACTGAGAAGCTTAGCATCTCACACACATGAACCAGAATGTCCATCAATCAAATCCAAATACTCATGGAACCCCGTGGTTTGTACCAAACTAAAAAAGATGAAGTTTCCCCATCTTCTAATATCCGTCTCTCACAATCCCAGCTTCCTCTGGGGATGGAAAAGAAAGTAAAAAAGGGAAAAAAAGCCCCACCATGTCCTTAATCTACACCCGTGACAGCACACAACATTTTCTTTTGCACCATTCCTCGACCAGCTTCTTCTCCGACAATAATAAGCCCCACGGCCCTCTCTACAGAAAAGAAGTGATGTGGTGTCTACCTTAAACCTCCCCCTTTGACTTCCGACACCACCCTTCGCCTTTGGCCACGGAGTTAGACCTTGCTCCCTTTCTATACTAGCTCTGAGTAAGAACCATCCCTGTTTGAATGCAGCAAATTGATTCTGATTGTCTTGAGCCTCCTGCCATTGGAAGTCTAAATGTCCCTACTCAACAACAGAACTCTCACAGCAGGTTTGACCCAGAAAAACTAGTTGCTCCACCAACCGCCTTACCAACCTTCTCAAACCTCTCCCTCACTCCCCCAACTCAAAATCTGTGAAGTACCTGTAACTGACCTGAGCAAAATCAGAAGGCCTTGGTCGAGATTCTACCATTAGTGATCCCAAATTCTCGTCAACCACTATGATACAAGGCTACAAGCAATACCCATACCAAAATTTAAGACCAGCAATGCCAAATTTAGGCCGTGTCTGTCCTTTCCCCCACAACACACTCTAGCAGGACTAACTTCCTTAGACCAGATTCCACTATCCTGTTTTCCAAATATTGTTCTCCAGCACAACATGCCTTTCACTTAATTATTTTACCCATTCCTCTTCTTCTTTCTGATCGGCAAATAAAACTAAACAATTTGGACCATTTCTAGATGTGTTTGTCATCCTTGCTCAGGAGCCATCTGTATCATTCCAATTTTATCGGATGTCCCCGAAGGGACAAAATAATTCCCTCCTCTCTTCTTCACAGGACAGTTAAAGAAATTTTAGTACAACAACTGCACTTCCACACCACTTAAAACATACATTACATCATTTTTACCATATCTTTTTTTAAGCAGTTCAAATTCCAACAATGGGTCTGATTTAAGACCTTGCCTTCAGTTACGCTGAAAAAAACCCACGAATATGCAAACCAATCACTATATAAGCTACAAGGGTTTGATGACTTGCTTGTGATGCAGAGGAACACCAGGGACTCCATCTTCACAGCTATCAAATAAAATAAGTCAATATGACAATCCTAAGATAATATAATCATTAACATAAGACAGCAGCTATGAGCATACTATCTCATGGACAGGTGTGAGATTCCTCCAATTGAAACCATAAATATTAGTAAGATGAAGAGCTTAGGACATTATTTATTGGCACACACATGTAAACAAGCTTACAACCCATGTAAAAAGAAGGCTAACTTTTGCCCTTTCCTTTCCAGTATTCACAAAGTACAACGAAACAAGCAACTGTTCGTAAGGAAACCAACGTTATGATCAAGATATCACTTTTAAAGTTTGCACACATATTCAAATTTCTTCAATGAAATAGTAGGTACTGTGAGTTGTGGCGTGCACAATGCCCTTGCAGTTTTCAAGTTTTAGTGATGGTCACCTTTAGTTAATGTGCGGTACAAAGACACTGAATTTGCTTACAAAGAGATTCAAGGTAGAAGTTAAATAAAGGAATTAATTAAAAGTAAACTATAACTAATCAAGCCTATAATTTTCAAACTACCACTCATCAAAGGAAAATTTTCCGAACAGCCCAGCCTGGGTAGATCTACAGTGGTCTATAATTGAGAAAATAATAACTTGTCATGCAAATAACTTGCAAAAAAAAAAAAAAAAAAAAAAACTCATAAACTTGGCAGGATACTGATTAAAATCCAGGTGGTAGTTAGGTCCAATTATCCATAAGGTTGAGAGAGAGATAGAGAGAGTAGTTTCCAAATTCAGGGGGTATTCTAATAGACTTTAATGTAAGCGTGCCGGATTTTAGGTGTTTCTTGTATTTATGAAGTAGGATAAGTAACTAGACAGTTGCTCTAGTGAGCTAACTTTAGGATCAGATAACATGATTCGCAGCACGATGCAAGCATTAAAGCCTAATGAATATACTGAGTATTCATTAACTTATGGAGGACTTAGTCAGAACAGAAATTCAGACACCAGTACTTTCTTTTGTCCCTCCCTGCAAAAATTAGGGCTCGTTTTTCAAGCCTGCCAACCATGGATTCAAGTGCACTTTCCTATGACTTAGATTTCTCTTAACAAAATAACAAATACGCTACTTCCATGCTTGATTCCTTTCCCTCTAGCTTGTGGTACTTACAAAGTGTATCTACCAGCTACACAAACAACCACCACATTCCACACAGGCCCTAAACAAGAATTGACCAACAAGCCCTCTTGTCTATTCAGCAAATGAAAAAATTAAACAAGTATTCAATGTGGTCTTCAGGAAATGTTAAGCAACATCAAGAAATATAAGAACCCAAAAACCCCGGAATGTGTTGATGACAAAGTATATAGGCACGACTGCCATTGACGCTAAGAAGCTAAATTTGCATACCGTATAGACAAAAACAGCAATGGGAAGACTGCTGTCTCGGTAATTATGAGGTATAAACGGTGATATAGGCGGCAGGATACTTTTAGTTCTGGGTCTGGTTTACCTGGGGGTAAAGAAGTAATATTAGAATAATACTGCGAGAGAATATATATACATTAATGGCAGCTATTGATGTAAGCAAGTCATACCATCATATATGGTCCATGCCCTGGGAAATAAAGCACAATATGTCGAATGCTGCCCACTCAAATTCCATTCCCACGATGATATACCCTGGTCATCTGATTTTCTGTAATAGGACAGAACCAAGAAAATGCAACAATCTGCAGCTTCACTATAACCGTTCCGACACTTTATTTCAAACGACACATTGCATGGCATGCTTAAGAGCCTAGAGGCATCAAAATACATTTCGTCCCCTCAAAGTTCAACTGTATTTTCTTTCTCAAACCATCCCATCAATTGGATAGGTTACAGGAATAGCAGCCATAATAAAGAAAAGAAACGTTCGGTGAAGTAAAATTTCTAGGTGACAAAACTGATACCATTCATCTAAATACAGTGTGTGATCACCTAAAATTCAGACTTAGTTCAAAATTTTAGAAACAATGGTCTCTATCTGATTTTTACATCGTCTACATTTGGTTTCCCTTTACTCAGTCAGTAGATGAATCCCATAATTATTCCACCAGCTAACATCTAATAAATTCATCTCATCGGACATAGCTAGAAACTAAATAGCTAGGTTAGTCAACCCAAACAAAACTTCACACCAGGATTCAGCAGCCTCGTGAAAGAGTTTCAAGTATATATACACTTCAACTACAACGCATCACACTAATCATTGTAGCGAGTTGCACACTAATCATTGTGGACAGTTGCAAAAATGAAATTGCTTTGAGCAGTATCCATGGCCTCAAAGAAAGATGCATATCGAGCACCAAATCAAAAAGAATGAAATCTTGCATGAAAAGTTATCAAGGCACAAAGTGTCCAAAGCTTAAGCTTTTACGAAACTCCTAACAATATATCAAGCCATCCAACACCCTCCCCTACTTGCAATGTTGTGCATATAGGGAGGCAAACCTCCATTCATATACAGAAGAAGAATACAAACAGGGATCAAATGCACATGGAGAGACTTGAACCCAAGAACTCCCAAAAAATAAAGTCTCATCCCATGTTAAGTTGTTTCAAAAGCCTGACTCATTCGGGTATATGCCCAACAATGTGCATCAGCTATCCAACAATTTTATGTTGCTTCTTATTCTCATTTCTCAAATGGGACAATCTACTATGAAAATATTGACCTTTATAGAGAACCTAGTCTGAATGATGGGTTTTTTTTTTAACAGCATCTGAATGATAAGTTATTGTATCACAGAGGACACACCAATTTCGAAGCAATTAGCCCTATGCCTTCATGTTGACTGGAGCTAAAATTGACGCATATTTTTTATTTCCTTCATCTCAAGATATAAAAATCTGCAGAAGTAAAATGAAATCAAACACAAAATTCCAGAAAGAAAAAGGAACAAAAAGTTCGCACAAAAAGCATGGCATGCTATGTATGAAATATCACACCAACAAAAATGTTTGTATATGTTGGTTACTACGATATATAACAAAACAACTAAAGGAGACTAAAAGGTTCTTGCAGAAGTGTCTCAACCACAGACCCTCCATCGAGAGTCACAATTCTGTTGGGGCAACCTAAATAACAGCACCAAATTGACGACGAAAATTTGAACATAACAACTCACGTAGGTACTCAATGCACCTGAAAGTAAATCGTTCCAAAAGTTCTGTGCTTTAATTTTTTTTCCTTCTTCACCTAAATTGAACTTTTAGAACACATGTAATTGCATTTGTCTTCCCTCTGGGATAGCATTAACAATGTTAACAGACAAAGGATTCCCATTAAGTGACTAGTATCAAATAGATAAAATTGAATCTCCAAGAGAAATCTAAATAGCTGGAGATCTTATACGACAATAGGATGGACAATGAACTACCGCAATGTTCTAGAAGCCTTCTAATCCTCGAGCTATTGAGCTTCAAGACTTATTTCGCAACACTTAGCCTTCTAATCCTCAAGCTATTGAGCTTCAAGGCCTATTTCGCAACCAGCGCTCGCATGATGCTTAAGTTTAGCAGGTAGTCAAGAATCCGCCACAAACCTCTTTTATCTAACCGGACTAGACACAAAATATCCCTTGATAAAAATGCTCCGAGGCTTTTTAGATGCAAGCAGTCATTGGCACAATATATTTTTTGACACCAGCAAGATGCTGCTCACCACTAGCTCATCAAGACAAAGAGTTTGACGAAATGAGATGTTACTAAACTAAAGTGTGTTTGTTTTCACGAACTTAGAATATTTGGGCATCAAAGGCACGTCATAATGGTTCAACAAAGGGCTAAAAGGCCCAAAACTAAATTAGCAACCTCCTTGGTTTTTTAAGTTAAGTAACTATACAGTACGCCCAGCCATCCACCAATTTCTGCATATTGCATAGCTAATGTTTTTGACATGAAATATATTTGACAACATTGAAATTTCATATGATGATGCCACCTATAAATATAATACAAGCTAAACTTGATGACGTCATTTCTAATAGGGGGCAACTTCGTCGAACTCGAATGGTCTATGGTGGATATTTAGGCTCCAGCAAAGTCCTTTACATTTGTATTTTTTTTCCCAATAAACATAAGATGGAAAAGGTATCAAGGGCACATCACTAAACTCGGGCAAACTACTGCCATCCACACAAAACAACGATGGCATCATCAGGCATGGGCAAAAACCAGAGTCATCATGCTCATCATGGACTATATTATCAATGTATTGTTTACCACGAACAGCTTGCAGTTAAGCATGAAATTATGAACTAAAAAAGATGCATGGGTAGAAGCTACCACTTGGCACAGCAGAAACATTCTCTGATGTCTATAATGATAATCAAACACAAAACCATTAACCGAATCATCAATAGAGTAAGAAAGAGGAGAAAAGGACACAAGTCAAGGCAGAAAGAAAACAATATCTTACAACTTGGGTCTTTTGTGTCTGCTTTTTTTCAACAATGAACCATACTATATATACAAATCAACCACTACCCTGTAATCAAACCACAAAACAGAACAACAAATGCCAGTACAATACATAGAAATTCTCAAAACCTAAAGAAACAAGAAACAAAAATATTTTTGGAACCCAACAAAGTACTAAACATACTTTAATCTCCAGAAGTTTCAAAAAAGTGTAATAGTTCATTTCTCCAAAGAAAGTAAACTTTTGCACCAATTTTCCTACATATTTGACTGTTTCCAACATCTTTATAATAGGAAACAGCAGGACCATACGTTTACCATCAAACATTCGATTACTTAGGAAACACTGTCTGTCATAAAAGTGTCATATTCAAACTGAGGTGCTACGAAAGGCTCCTGTAGAATGAACAACTTCTCAAACACCTCTTGTGAAAGGTGCACATATATCATATATGTATACATTGTGGCACTGGCAATAAACAGACCCATGCGCCATAAATGTATTATTAACAGAATACAGTAATATTTACCAATTAAACAAAAAACTATACTTCCTAGAGTTGAAGTATAAACAACAATGGATAATGAGTGAAGGGCAGAGATTTACGGAGAACTGATTGGCCATGACAGGAGAAGCCTCACATGTACTACGTATAGCAGCTGCTTATGTTTTCTATTTGTGGACAGTAGTCTATATACCTACTAGGAACCACACTTCTTTCTCAATTCAGGGTCTTTACTTTCTGCTCAATGAGACTAGTTATCATTTCGTAACTGGAAGCGACTTACGCTTCCCAAAATGTGTTCAGCAGTCTACACTACTAGGAACCACAATTGTTCTTCGCCTTTCCTTTTTATTGAGATAGAGGCTTTGCTTTCCCATCAAGCGGCCAGTGGTCCTTCGCCTACTAGGAGCCACTTATGTTTTCTCTATATGGTCAATAGTCTATACCTCCTACTTGGAACCACACTTCTTTCTCAATTTAGGATCTTTACTTTCTGTTCAAGTATCCAATGAGTTTTGGTGTCCAATACGGATACAGATATGACTCCCTTGCAAAAGTATTTGTGCTTCATAGGTGCACATTCTCAATTAACATGTGGGTAGAGATGCATTAACAAACAGAACTAGGATGAACCAACCTCAACATCCAGGGCATCAAGCACAGCAGCTAAAATTGGGAGCGGAGAGAAACCCATCCAGAACAAAGTTGTTGAGGACCCTCTTAATCAATGATGCACAGAACGTTGGGCAGACCTACAAGCAGTAGGATTTCCAACAGTGAATACATACCTTTGCTTTTCTGGAAACATAATAAAATACAAGAAAAGGTAATCAAAGTCATCAAGGCCTTGCCTCTTTTCTCATGGAAGCTATCAACAAGCATTGAGCAGACAGAAAGCTTTGAAAGATTTTATGCAGTTCATTTCACTTTTGCTATCATGATTAGTCTCATCTTCAGCTGAGTCACTATCTTGAATGCAGAATGCCAAATAGATCAACAAAATCTTCACCCACACACACACAAAAAGATTTCCTAACAAAAATTCGAGCAAACTTGAAAACCAAGATTTAGGCTACGATGGAGATGTTTAAGAAAAAACAGATTTAAAGATTTATTCGAAGCACGGCCGAAACATATGAAAGCTAGAGAAAAAGGAAGGGTTAGTGCTTACCCGGTGAACCAACGGGACTAGGGCTAATACTAACAGCACTCCTTTTGGAAGGAGAGAGATTTCCAGTTCCTTGAGTACGAGCTTTTCTGGCTCCCGCCGTACCGCGGCGTCTAGCGGCTCTTGGCGTTGCTCTGCGGCAGATCCTTTGGATCATTAGTTCGACGGAGGCGGGGAGAGTGGGCCCGGTGAGAGTTGGAAGAAGGGGAAGAGGGCTCCTCGACATTGTCGGTTTTGTTCTTCTGTTTCTCCGGTGAACCGTGAACTGTGAAGTGAAATTTGTGTACTTCCTTGAAGGGGAAGTTTGGGGATGGATATATATATATATATATATATATATATATATAGAGAGAGAGAGAGAGAGAGAGAGAGGAGCGTGCACTTTTTGTTCCGTTAGGGATTTTTTGGTTTGGTTTCCTTTTTCCTACCGCTATTTCTTGGACTCTTGGAAAATCTTTCGATTTGGTTAATTCGTATATACTACAATTCCGAAGGAGTAATGGTACTGGGCCCCACCGTATATGGAAAATCTTTCGATCAGGCTCAGTTTTCTAAAATCGTAAATTGCTCCCCCGTCTCCCCCCCCCCTCCCCCCCCCCACGAAACGTTACACTTTCAACATTCCTTTGCAACATTGTTACAACATTGCTGACGTGGCAGTGCAGGAACCCACTCACTTAACCCAGCTAAAAAAAAGGGCCACCATCAAATTCAAATTACGCGGTTGTTTTCCCCAAATCACACTAGACGTCAACCAAACTAGGGAGAGAGGGAGAGTGATGCGACCACCCACCGCCGACCACCACCCTACCCCCCCCCACCTCCGGCAACCACCACGCATCGGCGAGAGACCCCTGTGCCGCAGGCGACCACCACTACTGCATCGACGAGCTAGATTCAAAATCACACAGAGAGAAGACTACGAACCAGATTGACGAACTTCGTCCAAGGTCTGTGTGTGTGTGTGTGTGTGTGTGTCTCTGTATGACTGTCAGTGTTCTATATTTGAACTGAAATTTTTATTCTTCATGGACAGCAACTTCTTTGTGACCCTAATTTTACTAGCACTATTAAGTTGGGGAACTGGTTTTATGTTTTTTGGAAGAGTATCTTTTGGAATCCATTTTGTTGTTTATGGTGAAATTTTCTTTTTGAGATTGTATTTTAAGGCTCAATTTGCAGCAAACACTTCCCAACCTAGGTTAGTAAAATTGGGTGTGCAACCATTATTGTCTATTGTATGTGTTCACCGCCGCATATGTAAATTGATTCCTACAAGGTTCATTTCATATTGAAACCCTAGACTTAGAATCCCAAATTAGTGATCAGCCATTCATCCCAATACAACTGGTTATGGCTCTTGTTTATATTTGTAAACAAGAATTCTATTCTAAAAGTCACTAGGTGCTCTAATTGACTTCTGATTTTAATTTGACCCATTCTCATATGCGATGTATCTAATATGCTTCCTTTGTTTCTAAAAAAGTTGATGATGTCACCGGAGTCTATTCCGTCGGCAATGTCCTCTGCATTGCCGAAGCGGAGGAGAAACGAAGATGACCAAATTGATTTTGGCAAGTATTTTTCCTGTCCTTTAATATAATCCAATCAATTTTGATAGTACCCTAGACTAAAATCTTTATGTCAATTCCATGCATTATTAAGAGGGTTTTTTCTTTTTTCAACTTTACAGAGTCACTGGAGAAGAAAAAGAGATATGGAGTGGATATAGTGAAAATGAAGAAGAGGTAGGTCCTTCAAACAAAGAGTGTGATAAGATAGATACTACTGAGGATGGGAAGGAGGTAACAGAAAATTGTGAAGATCGAGTTGAAGAACCAAAAATGGGAATGACATTCGACTCATTAGACAAAGCTTATTTCTACTACTTTCAATTTGCTAAAGAAAAAGGGTTTGCTGTATGCAAAAGAACATCGAGAAAGGGAAAAGATGGGAAGTTGAGTTATGTAACTCTTTCTTGTAGTCGTGGTGGAAAGGCAAAGGTGATAATAAGCAACCTAGTAAAACCACATCTGCAATCCAAAATTGATTGTCCAGCTCACATTACTGTTGTTATACTGCAGGATGGAAAGTGGACGTTAAACCGGATTGTTTTGAAGCACAATCATGTACAGAGCCCTTTAAAGATAAGGTATTTCAAGTGCAATAGGATACTTGATGAGCATGTCAAAAGAAAGCTTGAACTAAATGATAAAGCCGGGATCAACCTGAACAAGACTTATGACTCACTTCAGATTGAGGCTGGGGGACCTGGTAAGCTTCCGTATTGTCAAAAAGATTGCCGAAATTATGTGGATAAAGTGCGACGTTCACTAGTTAAAGAAAGAGATGCTGAGGCAATGCACAATTATTTCATGAAGATGAAAGCCGACAATTCTGACTTCTTTTTTACAATGGATTTGGATGATAATGGTCAACTAAGAAATATCTTCTGGGCTGATGCAAGGAGTAGGGCAGCTTGTAAGGAATTCGGTGATGTTGTGACCTTGACACAACGTACTTGGTAAACAGGTATGACATGCCTTTTGCTCCATTTGTAGGCGTGAATCATCATTGTTAATCTATTTTATTGGGATGTGGGCTAATCTCTCATGAAGATACAGAGTCATTTTCGTGGCTATTTCAGACTTGGAAGACATGCATGTGGGGTCAGGCTCCGAGAGCAATTATTACCGACCAATGTTTGGCTATGAAGAATGGTATAGAAAAAATATTCCCTAACACCCGACATCGGTGGTGCATATGACATATTATGAAAAAGTTGCTCGAAAAGTTGAATGGGTACAACGCCTACGAGAAAATTAGGTTGTGTATGCATAAGATAGTTTATGATTCACTAACAATAAAACAATTTGAGGATGCTTGGAATGTATTCATCATAAGTATGAGCTTCAAAGTAATACATGGTTACAGGGGTTGTATCTGGAAAGGAAACGATGGGTGTCTGCTTATTTGAAAGATATGTTTTGGGCGGGAATGTCATCCATACAGAGAAGCGAGAGTATGAATGCATATTTCGATGGTTACATTCATAAAAAGACAACCTTGAAACAGTTTGTAGAGCAATATGAAAATACATTGGCGAATAAGGTAGAGAGTGAAAATGAACTAGATGCGAAAAGTCTCCACACTTACATCCCATTACTAACTGAAGATGAGTTGGAGAAGCAATTCCAAAGTGCTTACACGAATGCAAAGTTTCAGGAGTTTCAAAAGCAATTTTTCGGGAAGCTTGACTGTTTGTGTTCGAAGACAAAAGAATATGGTATTATGTCTAAATATGAGGTACAAGAGTGGGTTACATTTGGAGAAGAAGAAGAGAAAAAGAGTAAACAAGTGTCATTTATTGTCGATTTTAATTCTGAAACTAATGAAACACATTGTAATTGTTGATTGTTTGAGTTCAGAGGAATGGTGTGCAAACATCAATTGATGTTGTGGTTTCAAAGGGGAATTCAAAAAGTCTCTGACAAGTATGTGTTGAGAAGATGGTGCAAAAATGTGAAAATGGTACACACTAAAGTTTGGATATGTTACGATAAGTTGTTAATGTCAATTGAAGCGCGTCGGCATGACATCATGTCCAATCTCTTTAATGAGGTTGTTGATTTAGCAGAAGAATCTCAAGAGAAGTATGATATGGTGATGACACGGGTACGTGAATTAAAACGAGAGTTGATGGAAGTTTCGGTTCTTTGTGAAAGTAATGTGGGTTTCAAAACTTCTAATGATTCATTTTCAGTTGGAGATGAGGTTATTAAAACCAAACATAGCACGAACATACTTGACCCGGAAGGTATTCGTCGAAAAGGGAGACCACCGTGCAAAAGGATGCAAGGTGTTACAGAAAAAGCTGTTAAGAAGAAAATAGAAAAGAAAAAGGAAGACATTACCCAAGAAAAAAGCTAAGGTATAAGTTCTTTATGATTTGTTAATATGGACATATAATAATATTCAATTAATACTTAGTAATTATTTTATTTGCTAATTTCAGGAGGTTGAAGAGATTATGGTTGACCTTGTGTTTGGGACACAAGAGAGTGTTATTAATGTAAATGTAAAAAAACTTTAATTTTATTGTCAATTTCATGAATCATGTTAAAGTTATTGTTAATTCTCATTTTTATTGTTAGCCAGAGTCAGCCAAGCTACATGGGGCAATCAATGTGGCAAAATATGATGCCTCATACCATGCAACCGAATATGGCACAAGGCGGAAGCATCTTCCAATTTTCTCCAAGTTCATGCCCAGGTGGAACAGGCTTCAACCAATTAATGTATGTGTTTTCAAGTTCACAAAACAAACATGCCAACTTTATTCAATAGTTATGATTGGGGAAGGCACTCAAATATTACAATTAGGCAAGTTTGAAGAAGAGTGCAATCAAGTTTTTTGGAAACTCAAGGGCAATGTGTTGGAGGACCACCACTAAGTTCACAAACAAATATGCCAACCTTATTCAGTAGTCATGATTGAAAAGAGCAATCAAATATTACAAGTAGGCAAGTTTGGGGAAGAGGGCAATCAAGTTTTTTGGAGACTCAAGGGCAATGTGTTGGAGGACCACCGCCAAGTTTTATGAAAACGTTGAATGCATCGGATAATGCTGAAGAGTAATTTAGTTTACTTGATTGTAGGTGTTTGAGTATTTGTATCGTGTCGTGTCTGTATCGTCTCGTGCCATTTACTAGCTAGTGTTCAATGGGATCTAAGACTAGTTGGTTGACGTCTGTGTTTACATCCTAAAATATGCCACCCAATAAGAAAGTTACACGTGGCACCAAATAGTGTGTTGACCAATCAGAACACATCCTAATTGAACCCGAGACACAGAGGATTGCGGGGTTTAATGATGATGTTGTTTTAGTACTATACGGTATCGTTTTGATTGGAACCGACGGCGTTTGGACGATAATGAAGGATGGTTTGAAAAACAGTTTGATTTAAGCCATTGATTGATCTTTGGAAACATCGAACGGTGCCATTACTGTCTTGGTTTATAATGAATGTTGGACATGATTGCAGGGAATTATTCTGAGCCAGACGTGTGACACTAACCCACGTTGCTTGGAAGTGGGAACCGTTATTTAAGCATGAGGCCACGAATACCATTATCGAAGCATGCAGGGGAGAAAGAATTCTAGAAATATCAAGGTAACCGTTCGAAGACCCCTTTCAGCCGATTTATGCGGCCAATATGGATATCAATCGAAGACGTGGGGATCGAAGGCTGGTTCAGCGTCTATAAATAGAAGAAGCAAGTGAAGAGAGACACACAAAAAAAAAATCCATATCATCTGACAATTCATACAAAATGATTGCTCAGAGATCTATCTTAGATTAGTTTTTAGTTTAGAATAGGGTCTTTTTTGTAAGTTGAAGGCTTATTTGCATTAAGACTACTTTCGATTAAATTCAAGTTCTCTTATTTCCTTTAAGTTTTTTCTTACCAAAGAATAGTTGTTTGCAAGTTCGCTTTCGATTAAATTCAGTGTGCTTGTATTTCTTTATTATTCTTGATAGAATCTTAAGAGTGTTTGTATACAAACTTACCTTTGATTAGATTCAGGTTTGTTTGTGTTCAATCATCTTTTCTGATTTCGAAGCGCGTCAATCTTTTATTTGGTTGATACCTTAAGGAAAAATCCTCTTAGTTGAGGTAATCGGACGGATAACACAATTGCCTGATTGAGATTGGTTGTTTCAAATCATTTTGAAAAGAGTAATTTTTTCTTTGAAGTTATTTCTTTTCTGGCACGCCCGCACACAATCATTTGTCAATTGATTTGAGCTAATTCAGCCCAAACAATTTTTGGCACGCCCGGTGGGACCCGAAGGTGCCAGAATGCCAAGGCTTCGAAAACAGATAGGGACACCTGTTGGTGGTCAAGCGCCAGAGGAACAAGCTGTGCCAGAACAGGCCACGGAACAGGGAACGCCTATGAATCATGAGTTCCCCCAATTGGCTTCCGAAATGGGAGAGCTTCCTTATGAGGAGCCTTCTTATGAAGTACCTCCTTATGAAGGGCCTCCAAATTTCCAAAAGGGACAAGCCAGTGGTAAAGACCATGATAAGGAGGAAATGTTCAGAGAAATGATGATAGCTTTTCGAGAGATGGCTCAGACCCAAAGAGCCATGATCAAAAGCATAAGAAGTAGGTTGCCCAACTTAGAGGTAACAAGAAACAGTCCAGGGAATATTGGGCTAGATAATCATGCTAATTCAACTACTCACCAAAATCCCTTCGAAGGAAGGCTTGGAGAGGATGTTGGTCAGGGTAAGATAAGGTCTAGAACGGGTAAGGAAAAAATGTATCCAGAGGAAATACCACAATCTTGGTATGAGCCTGTGAAGCCTACAAAGCCTGTCTTCGAAATCCCAGAACAATCTCATGGAATTCCTATTGGGATTCCAAGGAATGCCAGAGACAGGCAAAGCGTTAATCCTCTTTTCGAACCCACACTTGGGGGATGAGAGGATGATGTAGAGCTAGAACGAGGTTATAGACCTGAGAAAACGAGGGATAACACACAGCATTCTCGTCAAAGTCTTCCAAATACCAAAAATCCCACCACAGTGGTTTATGGAAGCCATAGGCCTGCTCGGGTGAACACTACAGCCGACCCAATGCAGCAACCCTGGTATGGGAGACTTCCCAGAGAAAACCAAGGGGATTTTAACACTATAAGGGAAATGCATAGAGATGACTTGGTAGAACCGGATCCACCAGTAGGAAATCAAGAACAAAATTTCCTTGTAAGCAACCCAATACTAAGAGACCAAGTTATGGATCTCATACAAGAAGTTTGTGGGCCTCGAACTCGGGGGGTACAACCTCAAATCTATAGAAAACCGTATCCAGAATGGATTGACACAACATTTCAGATCCCTAGAGAATTTAAAATCCCAGACTTTACTTTGTTTTATGGGGATGGGAGACAATCTTCTATAGAACATATTGCTAGGTTTTCTGCCCAATGTAAGAACTTGGCTCAGAATGGTTTCATGAAGTTGAAATTGTTCCCAAATTCCTTGTCTGGGCCAGCTTTTGCATGGTACACAAATTTGCCTGCAGAGTCGATAACCAGTTGGTTTCAAATGGAAGAGGCATTTCATGCACAATTCTTTAATGCTGAGCCTGAAGTCTCTATGACAGACTTGGCTAGGCTAAAGCAGAAACCGGATGAAAAGGTAGCAGATTTCATATCTAGGTTCAAAAGGGCTAAGACCAAGTGCAAACTCCATCTGCCAGAGGCAGAGTTTGTGAGATTAGCACAAGATGGTTTAGAAAGGGAGCTTCGAAAGATGTTTGATTCTACAGAGTTTAGGGACTTTGCAGATCTAACCTATAAAGTTGCTAGATATGAATCACTGCTAGAGGAAGATATGGATAGGCATAATTCCTCTTACCCAACATACTATAGGGATCCTAATTATGAAATAGATGCTGCTGAAATTATAGAGCACGATCCTTGTGTTTGTGAGCCCTTAATTCAAAAGAATGTCTCTCTTGGGCAGAAGTTCAAACAAAAGGAAATTACTAAAGTATATTCTTTTGATATATCTAAAGCTGATGAGATCTTTGACTTCTTGTTAAGAAAGAAAATCATTAAGCTGACTTTGAATGTGAAACTGCCCACAGTGGAAGAAAAGAATGGAAAGACCTATTGTAAATGGCATGATTCTTGGTCTCATTCAACTAAATCTTGTAATGTTTTTTGTGACAGAATTCAGGAACAAATCAAGAAAGGAAGAATCAAATTCCCTGAAAAGACTATGGGGATAGATGCAGTGCCTTTTCCAAAGGTAGAAGAGGTCAACACCAGTGTGCCCTCCTCACTGGCTCGAACTGTTAAGAAATATTGGCAGGATAAAAAAGCACCAGTGAACATGAATACTGCTCAATATGGAAGGGGCAAGCCATATGCTGGCCACCCTCGAGGCATGGGAATGAGGCCAAGTTCCTATAGGCGAGCCAATGATGGTTTTTCTTTGCAGAAATTCCCAGGTAATAATCACCTGCCTATGCTAGAAGCCTCATTTTTGGAGTGCCTGTGTGTAGGATGCAGGGCCAACTATTTGGTTTTCAAGGACTTGGATAGAAAGGGCGTGAGTTTTTTCCCAAAAGAAATGGGAATGAAAAGAATGGCCCCAGTTCAAGCAAAGCCAAGTGACAGCAAGTCTTGGTTGGCATCAAAAAGGGACATGCCTACTAGCCCTGTTCCAACTATCCACAGAAGGGAGCTGCCACCTTCGAAGAAAGCCAATATTGGCCAGACATCAAGGGCGCAAGAAGAAGCCAAACAAGAGGAATTCACCTTGGTGAAAGGGGTTCCTGACTGGTTTCTGAAGCAAGTTAAACCTGATTTGTTCCAAGGATACAAAGGTTCAAACAGGAATGACAGCAGAACTTTCAAGCCACCAATTTCGAACTCTGAAAACTGGGTGTTAATTAGGGATCCCAAGTCTCAATTACCACAGATGGTTCCATTGCTCTCAAGAACTCAAAAGAGAAAGCTCCAGAGAAAGTATACGCTCTTCCAGTCAGGAGAATCTTCAACGGGGGAAGAATCAGGCAGACGGGCAAAACCTAATCCAAGGTTCGACAGGATCGAAAGGGACCCAGACGAGTTTCGAACCCAGTATCACGAGAGGGAGACTTTGGAAAAGGTTGCCTCTGCTATGCTCGAAGAGGATCTTGATCCGCCTTCTCCTAACTCACTGGCTAGTTATCAGTCTGGTTTGCTCGAGGCCATGTTGGTAGAACAACAGGGGATGGAAGGAACCTCTTCCCCTATGGAGGTATCGACACAAGAATTCGAAGAGAAGGGTGCTAAGGAGACCGAAGCAGTTAAACCAATCAAAGAAGTGGCTACAATCCAATTTGGAGGTCAGCCAGAAGTACAAGTTAATATGGTTTATCCAAGCTCTATGGATTTCTTTTCAAATGGTCAGATGTTCAAAGATCAAGATACTGCTTGGTCGAACTTGAGCAAGCCAGAGAATTCTGAAGAAACTCTGAGTGATAAGGAGTTAAATATCATCTGCAATGACTGTGACTTGAAAGAAGTATCTCAGATCGAGATGGACGAGAACTTGGTACGTGAAATTGAGCAGAATCAAGAGAGTTTGGAGGTAAGCTCAAAAGAAAGTGCTTGTTTCGTGGCAGATTCCATGTCCGACGTTGAATACCCCTTGGTAATAGATTTAAATTATGTGGAAATTTCATATCCATTTAAACTACCTACTAATGCAATGAGACAACATTTGCGTCCATTGTATATTACTGCACACTTTGATGGAGTCCCACTTAACAGAATCTTGGTGGATAATGGGGCTGCGGTGAACATTTTGCCTTTCCAAACTTTGAAAAGGTTAGGAAAAGGAAAAGCAAAATTGATTCCAACCAGCACATCCATTGCAGGAATTACTGGGGAAAGCCAACATGCCAGGGGAATCATCTCCATCAGATTGGCAGTAGGTGGAATAGAAACTGATACTGCTTTCTTTGTAGTTGACACATATGCTAAATATAATGCTTTATTGGGAAGAGACTGGATTCATGTTAACGGATGTATTCCTTCCTCTATGCACCAGGAATTAATGATTGTTAAGTATGACAAAGGCAAAGAAGTGGGTGTTGAAGGAGTCAAAGCTGATCCACATCCATTTGGTGCCACGGCAAATTTTGCTGAAGCAGAAATGTACAAATCGGATGTAGTTCCTTTGAGTGAACTATTTCAAGCAACCACCTACCCAACCAACGAGATGGAACTGGGGGAATTGGCGGAGCTAAAATCGAAGCTGAAACAAACTGTTGACTATGAATCAGACACCCCAAAAGATGATGCTGCTTGGATGTAAATCCAAGAGAGAGGCTGAAGGAAAAGCCAACTCATTGGCTTTAGTAAGGTATGTTGCTCTGGGGATCGAACAGAAGATCCAAGAAGAAAACATATGGGAAGACGTTATGCAGAACAATAACCCTCATGTGAAAGAAATCCAACTCACTTCTCAGGAATAGGTTGAATCACAAGATCTGTTGGAAGAAGTAAGGTTGGGAGATGCACAAAACCCCAATCCAGTGTTTATTAATAAACAGCTCGAACCTGGTATGAAAGCTGAGTTGGTGGCACTATTGAAAGCAAATAAGGAATGCTTTGCATGGAGTTACAAGGAACTACCTGGCTTGGACAGGGGATTGGTGGAGCATAGGTTACCTATCAAGCCACAATTCAAACCTGTGAAACAACCAACCAGGAAGATGAGTCCAGAAACTATTGCAGGTGTTAAAAAGGAAATGCAGAGGCTTCTAGATGCAGGCTTCATTAGAACAGCCGGGTATGTCGAATGGCTATCTAATATAGTTCCAGTTCCTAAAAAGAATGGAACTATCAGAATCTGTGTTGATTTTCGAAACCTAAATACTGCTACTCCTAAGGATGAATACCCAATGCCTAATGTGGATACACTTGTGGACAGTTCTGCTGGCCACAAGATATTGTCTGTTTTAGATGGGCATTCAGGGTACAATCAAATCTGCATAGCAGAAGAAGATGTGCATAAAACAGCATTTGCCTACCCAGGTAACATTGGCATCTTCGAATGGGTTAAAATGCCATTTGGGCTAAAGAATGCTGGGGCTACATATCAGAGAGCAATGAACACTATTTTTCATGATCTAGTGGGAACTTTTCTGGAGTGTTACATAGATGATATCATTGTGAAGTCAAACTCTGATGAGGATCATCTACAACATTTAGAAAAGGCATTTCAACAAATGAAACGCTATCAGCTGAAGTTAAATCCAGAAAAATGTGCTTTTGGAGTATCAGCTGGGAAGTTCTTAGGGTATCTAGTCCACAGTAAAGGAATACAGGTTGACAGGAACAAAGCCAAAGCCATCATTGAGGCTAAACCACCTTCTACTAAGAAGGAGTTGCAAAGGTTTCTTGGTCAATTAAATTTCCTTCGAAGATTTGTATCTAATACTGCAGGAAAAACTAAAATTTTCTCTTCTTTGTTGAAACTGAAGGAAGGGGAGGAATTCAAGTGGTCAAAGGAGCATGATGAAGCCTTCGAAGCCATCAAAAGATAGGTAGCCAACCCTCCTGTATTGGCGCCTCCCATTGAAGGAAAGCCCGTAAAGTTGTATTTAGCTGCAACACAAGACTCAATAGGAGTTCTGTTGGCTCAAGACAATGAGGATGGCAAGGAAAGAGCAGTTTATTATCTTAGTAGGTTTTTTAAACTCTTGTGAATGCAAGTATGCTGCAGTAGAGAAACTATGTTTAGCTTTATTTTATGCTTCTAAGAAACTCAGGCACTATATGTTGCCTAGAATAACTTATGTTATTTCTCAAACTGATGTAATTAAACACATGCTTTCTAAACCAGTGCTTAGTGGGAAGATTGGGAAATGGATAGTGACTTTAATTGAGTTTTGTCTTGAGTATGTGCCTCAAAAGTCGATAAAAGGCCAAGCATTGGCCAATTTTTTGGCCGATCATCCAAATGAGTATAAGGCACCAAGAACGTTGGGGGCTAGTACGGTTGAAATCAGGCCATGGAAATTATGGTTCGATGGATCAAGAACTATTCAGATGGCTGGAGTGGGCATAATTCTGGAATCCTGTGGGCAAATGCGATTTTGCCCGAAGATGCTGCCGGTTCGCGGGAGCGCTTTTTTGCAGCTGGACGACAAGCGCTCGCGAAAATACAGAGTCGCCACTCGGGTTTGAAGGTCCGACACCCAAGGAACCGTATTTCGAAGCACCTGCCGCGCTGTTTGATTTGAAAAAGTTAAGGAACCAGTCTGTCATAACCATATCTGGGTTCGGGAGCCAGGTTACGAGAGGGGAAGGGTTTTATGGCACCCCTCTCGCCCAATCCGGAGATCGGTCTCTACTTAGGCATTTGCGAAAATGTTGTTTGTTTGCGATTCTGTTTGATTAATCAATTTTTAGCCAATTAGGGCGGGGGAACAGTTAAAGGAGATTAAAACTGTAACATGTTTGCAGGATGTGATAGATAGCATGGATGAGCAGTTAGTATAGGATGAGAATAGAGTGCTGTGGGAGTTTAAACAAACTGGGAAGCCCTTGTTTTGGAGTGACGTGCGCAAGAAGAAACCAGCATGCACTGAACAAGTCACTGCATGCTGTTCACTCCTGCGCGCATAATTCCAAGACAAGCACGCGCCGGTGAGCTTAAAACCCACAGCTCTTATTCTCCAACCTTCTGGGCTCTGGAAGGACCAGTGCACACCCAGGACAAACCACGCAGTTTATAGGCAGCATAATATACATTTTAAAGGCTGAAAAGCCCTACAAATTAATAAAACACCCCATAAACAGTGTGGGGACAAAATAATAGCCTAAAACTAAGCTACCCGTGCAAGGCCAGTCACTGGTCAGAGGCAAACCATCGCGCGATGGAGTCACACTGTCGCGCGCCCTGGCGCGATGGTGCGCCCTGGCGCACTGTCGCGCGATGGACTGAGTCTGTCGCGCGATGGTGCGCCCTGGCGCAGGATGGTTGCGCCCTGGCGCGAACAGACCAGTGCTTGGTTCACATTTTCTGGGTTCTGGGATAGATCCAGAATAATCCCAGGGGTACTCTGAAACAACAAAAACACAAACTAACTACAAACTAGCAGTTTATACTAAGGAAAGCAGTAAACTGGTTTTTAACATGCTTGCAGAGTGATCTATATATACATAAATACAAAAACAGCAAGACACCAATCCCCACGGGAACCGTCGCGCGATGATCGAAATCGTCGCGCGAGGGAGTGGCTCCATCGCGCGCTGGTTCTTGCCATGACGGTTTTTGAAACCTCGCCAGCTTTAGGACCAGAACTGGTATTGATTACCAGCCTTGGCCCTGCCAGCCCCCCTCAGGGATCAGAACAGAAAACAGAAGGTAAGCTATACCTTTGGTTGAGTTTGAAAGAGATTGAGCTTTGAGTGTGAGATTGATTGAGGTATTTGAATGATTGTAGAGTGAAAATGGGAGAAAAGCACTAGAGCTTGTGCTTGGCCTTTCAATTTTTTGGGACCCTTTAAATGGATGAGCAAAGGGGGTATATATAGGGAGAGGGGGCAAATCTGGTTGGAAACAGAGGCCTTCAGCCAGTCCACGAGGCCTGCTGAGAGTTGCATGGGTGGCCAACTGTCCTCCATCAGTAAGGTCGGTGGTAGGTTGGACCGTCGCGCGACGGAGTGAGTCTGTCGCGCGATGGTGCGCCCTGGCGCACTGTCGCGCGATGGAGCCAGATCGTCGCGCGATGGTGCGCCCGGGCGTGGGATGATTGCGCCCTGGCGCGGACCAGTAGGGTTTTTGGTTTTTGAAGTGGCTTAGGCTAGGTTAGGTTCAAGGGTTTTGCAAACACTCAAAGCTCAAACACGCTATCATTCCCGGGGTGTTCTTGATCCATTTCATCATCGGGGAATCAAAAACCGTAAGTAAACTAATCTGGAAGCCCAGATTGGGGTGTTTACAGTAGCCCCTCTTTGACGGCACTTGAAGCACCATCGACTTGGTACAAGTAACGTCAAAGAATTCTAGACACCCCTCAAGGCAATCCAGAGCAAAGCATACTAGCAAAGTAGACAAGTAAACTTAAGGAACCTGATCGGTGGAATGGACTGGCTGTCCATTCCCGGGGATGGAAGTAGAAGTGGACGAGCGAATCGCCGCTTGTTGATCGAAGTTGGACAGGGCAGGCTGTCGTTGCAGATTTTGGACGGGACAGGCCGTCATTGCTGGGGATCAAGCTATCCTCGGCACGAAGTATTCCAACAAACACGGGTAGGTCGTGTCAGGTAGGTTGAATTCCATCTGTTGGGAATCAGAGCCAATCTCCTTATCAAAGACCATCCGAGACAGAGCAATAAGCCTGCTGGAAGATGCGCGTGAAGCTAAACTGAAGTAGAGGTAGTTGTTTGGGGTAGGCCGAGGTGGACTCTCCTGGGGAACAACTAGTTGCAGATGGTGGACCATTGAACAAGCTATCGGACGATAATCTGATCGTCGTTGTGGATTGTATGGACGATATGGCTAGATACCGTTGATGGATTTGACAGGACCGGCTGTCGTGGGTGCGGACGAAGAGATCAATTAGCTGAGTGATCAAACCGCTGAGGAATTTGACAGGATGGGAGGATCATCAGTATAAATGATCGAGCCGTTGAAGTCTGGATGGAAGAATCATCAGTATAAATGACCAAGCCGTTGCAGACAGGATGGGACAATCATCAGTATAAATGGCCGAACCATTGTAGACATGGACAGGACTGGCTGTCGTTGATTTGAGACGAGCAGATCAGTGTGCAGAATGATCGAGCCGTTGAGAAATGGACAGGACCATTGAATTATATTCAGATCGTTGCTGATCGGGGTGAATACGGACGATCTGGCTGATTGTCATCGCTGAATGGACAGAGACAGACGATGGCTGATTGTCGTTGCTGAATGGGCAGAGACAGGCGACATGGTTGATTGTCATCGCTGAATTGGCAGAGACAGGCGACGTGGTTGGTTGTCATTGCTGAATGGACAGAGACAAGCAATGTGGTTGATTGTCATCGCTGAATGGGCAGAGACAGGCGACGTGGTAGGTTGTCATCGCTGAATGGACAGAGACAGGCGATGTGGTAGGCTGTTGTTGATGATATGGCTGACCATCGCTGAATCGAGAAGGACGATATTGCTGACCGTCGTTGATTGGATAGGACCGGCTGTCTTTGATTGAGATGGGCAGATCAGTGTGCAGAATGATCGAGCCGTTGAGAAATTGACAGGACCGGCTGTCGTTGATTCGAGACGGGCAGATCATGTGCACAGAATGATCGAGCCGTTGAGAAATTGACAGGGCCGGGCTGTCGTTGATTCGAGACGGGCGGATCATGCTTTAGGATGATCGAGCCGTTGAGATATGGACAGGACCGGCTGTCGTTGATTTGAGACGGGCAGATCAGCGTGCAGAATGATCGAGCCGTTGAGAAATGGACAGGACCAGCTGTCGTTGATTTGGATCGGGCGGATCATGCTTCAGGATGAACATGCCGATGTGGATTGAGTTGATTTTTGATCCCCCAAAGTGCATTCTAAATGCTAGCAGAGTGGGACAGCGAGGTTGTGTGCTTGACGGTTACCATGGCAAATGAAATAAGGAAAGTGGCGTGTGGCATTCCCCCATACTTGCACTATCCCACAGAAGTGATTCCGGCATAGAATTTTCCTGCTTTAAACATTTGATATACAATATGCAATGTTGTATACAATATGAATGCACAAATTGAAAATGCAGATGCAAGCTAAGGGCGACTCCTAGAAGGACAATGATGCTTAAGGACTATCACTGAGCCCCATTACTTTACTGTTTTTTTGCTTCTGAGATGCGCACCCAGACAGAGAGACGGTGAACGGGCTGGCGTGCCCCAGTTGACCGAATTGGGCTTGCGTGCCCCTTCTTCGATGCTTGGGCAGATGAGCCCCAGAGATATGCTTTGCTTGGCCTTGGACTGACGTGCCCCTGCTGTCTCAAGAGAGTCCACAGCTTGTGGATTACAGATGCAAGAGTAGCAATGTAAAAGTTGCATTTTTCAGTTTATTGACATATAAACCATGCGCTAATATCTAATTTGCATTGACAAGTGAACTGAGTCGACACACAGACACACATATATGCATAGACGTGCCTAGCTCGAACGAAAAAGGGGAAAGAGCCCCAGGGAACAATGCGAACCCTTAGACACATGGAAAACAGTGAAATTTTGGGCATTAACGTGCCAAAACTCACAATATCCCTAAACAGGCGAAACTAACACTTGTAAGGTCAAACATATGTACGGTGACCTGGATGAACAAATAGAACTGAGAAAAGCATCTCGACATGACAATGGATTGAAATCTAGAAAAATGCCACAAAGATGGACATAAGACGCAAATGAAGACACGTATAGGCCCGGACTGAAACTGACACCCCCGTGCAGTCACATTAAGTCTGCACAGTATGACAAAACCTAGCAAAAAGCCCCTTGAATAGGACTCGAAGGCAGTAGCTGACTGCTATCGATTGTTGTACGAATTGAAAAAGTGCGCGCAGGGTTGAGACCAACGCACATAACTACGAATCAAATGCGCCTGAACCTCAAACTAGCGTACATGACTGCAAAGCTACTGCAACTGCTCACATCAGACTTCGCTGTACTTAGAATAAACTGTGAGCCGTTAGGCCTCGCCAGCATTTCGTTCTGTTTTTGATGCTTAAATTCTTTTAAGGCTTTATGCTCAGCTTTTGAAATTGAAATAGTAGTTGGAAACAAAATTGAAAGATGAAAGGTTTTCCCCGTCAGACGCCTCCCATGCAGCTTGATCTTCGATCCTCTTCGACCTTTGATGTGTACCAAATGTCAACCATGGATCAAATTGATAGATTGCGACCGAGTCTCAAAGAGAGACTGCCTACGTATCCCAAGCTAGGGAATCAGGTCAAAACGTAGTTCAGGCCAAGGTTCACTCGTGTGTTTTACCTCACCTTTTACACTCTAACTTTTGCCTAGAACCGCCCATTCGGGTTTTCGGTCTAGCGAGCTTTCAAATATTGCCTTTACTTTTGCCTAGACCTCCTTCATAGGTTCTCGGTCTAGTAGGCTGCTCTAACTTTTGCTTGGAACCGCCCACCCTTGGGGTTTCAGCCCAACGAGCTTCTCTCAGGGAAAAGGCTTTTGACTTGATCCATGCTGACCAAGGTATTTGAATTTATTGCCGTTGAGGTCAAAGAAATGGCTGCACCCCCAGATGAAATGGCTATAAGGTCCAAAGTGCTTCAGTTGACATGCCTTGCTCGAGGCCACTTTTGAACTTTCCAATTTGTGCTTGGCGGAACGCTGTTCCTGCAAATTTGAGGATGGTATGAGGTGCTGAACCTTCTGAGCTTCTACTTTTTGGTTTGGCATCTGGTAGCAAAGGGATTCGATGTTTCTTTATGTCAAGATCAATACCAGGCGTGTCTTTGTGAGACCATGCCAAGTCATTGATGAATTCTTCGAACCTGTCTGACCGGGCACAATGCTCCTCTGGGGACAGCTTTGAACCAAATTTGAACCATTGGGAGGTTGTCCTTGTCTTTCAAGTTTATTTGAAAACTACTATTTCAATTAATAGGCTGAGCACGCCTTTCGTCTTCCCTTTCGGCGAGGGAACACATTTCCTTGGGGATGATCCCATCGAAATCTATCCATTCGTCGTCAGGGTTGACACGGTTTATTCAAAAGTCAGCAAAGTACTTAGAAGCAAGATAGTGCATATCATAAAGAAAGCCCCTCGGGGTTGCCAAGTACAGCAGACTCAAAACTTGAACAAAAGCTACGACGTGGAGGGCCAAGAGGCACAACCTCCGACTCAGAGCTAGACTTTAGACGAATGCAAACGATTCTGTGTCAGACTCAGACAAAACGCCAATGCAAACTAGACGCGGTTTGAAAATGCAATATTTAAAAAGCTACCCATAGCTTCCACAAAAAGAGGTAGAATCCAGCGGGTGTCAGGCCCAAGCAACAGCACTTCGGCTTCCTCAGCTTCTTTGACCAAACCTACTCAGTGCTCCCATGAACAATGGACCTCAGCCGGTCAGTCTTCTCCTTTGTAAGCTCCTCATTACTGTCAATACAGGTGTTGGCAGAGAAAGTCTCAATTGCATAAACAGCGGCCAGCAGGCTGTCCTCAGGCTCGGACATGATGGGCACAGTTGGCTTAAAGCTCAGATCGATCTGAGTAGAGGTGGGGTTGATTTGAGTGGAGATAGTGGATGTCTGACCAAGTTGTGAGCCAGAGTTGGGTTGAGGTAAGGTTCTAGAGATAGTATCGGCTTTTGATGGAGATGGGGTTGGGATGATGCCACAATCGATAAGATCTTGAATGGCATGTCGAAGCCAGAAGCATGCATTGGTTGAATGGCCAGGCATTTGATGGTAGGTGCAAAAGAGGTTATATTTGAAATTGGCAGAGGGATTCTTAGGCAATGAAGTTGGATTGAGGGGCTTGATGGAACCAGTATCGAGGAGCCTCTCATAGACCGAGGCCAAAGGTGCATCGAAATATGAGAAAACCCTCGGTGAGTTCCGGCGAGTGAATTGAGAGTTCAAAGTACGACCCTTGTTTGCTGTGCAGTTGCAACACATTGCCTTATTAACAGGATGCATTCTTTTGCCCTCGGGGCTGAATTTGTCACTAAGCATGTCCTCCGCTTTGGCAATGGTTTCGACAAAGGAATCAACATCCCCCTTCGAGTGAGTCCTACCCTCATGGAATTCAACCAGGTCGTTGAACATGTCTCCTGAGCATAGTTTGATTTTGACTGTTGGAGAGTGGTAGGCTTGAGGAGGTTCTTTGACTAGCCCCATATCTGGTTGCGGGGCTGTAGAGGTAACGAGGCCAACGAGTCCCTGGACCATAATCATCTGTTTGTCCATCTTGTGACCCAATTCCTCTATAGCTTTCCTGAGCTCAGCCAGCTCCATTTGTATTGCCATTTCTGAATTGATGAACGAGGCAGGTGATATGACCTTGGACACGAAGGTGTAACAGCCCCGGCAGACTAACCCAAGTAGGTTTGGCTCTTCCTTTCAGTGAGATGGCCTTTAGCTTTGGACAGCAAAGTAAACGAGAACTCAGCAAGGTTCCTGCAGCAATTAGAATGCAATGCACATGTTGCCATCGTCGGTGTCCTCCTAGACTCTACAACTACAAACGAGTCTGTCTCATGATGTTCGGACGCTGCCAAAATCCTCAGAAATCTTTTCGAGGGTGTATCCTTTGTTAGAATCGACTAACACTAAGAGATATCAAAGCAGTCTAAGCCTTTGACTATTCCGTTCTCGAAGTTTCAACTTTGAATTCGGAACAACTCGGTATAGATGACATGGCACCTTAACCTTGAACACCGCGGTGTATAGTGACTTCGCACTTCAACCTGGGTAGTGCCAGTGTCATGGCATCCATACTTTATGGTTCCTTATTTTCGGTTGAAACTTCAATCAGGCATGAGCCAAGGACTTAAAAAGGTTTGATTTCCCAAAGTCTCGCTGATCTAAGGACTTTGAAAATTTAGCAACATGCACCATTGAGATGCATGACTCTTCATCGGGTCATAGCAGCATCCTAATAGGCATAAGACAGACTCGAAAGAGAGACAACCTAGAAGCCGCCCTAAACATGCTTCTACGCAAAACAGTATGTATGTACAGAAATAGAGACGAGTTTGCCTCACGAATTTCAGACGTTGCCAAAATCCTCAGAATTCTTTTCGGCCATGTGTCCTTTAGTAGATCGTCAGATCCTAAAAGATGTCAAAATAGACTAGATCTTCGACTAGTCCCACTTGAAAATTCAACTTGAATTTGGAACAACATGGTGGTGATGACATGGCACCTTAACCTTGAACACGGCGGTGTATAGTGACTTCGCACTTCAACCTGGGTGACGCCAATGACACGGCATCACTACTTTTGTTGTTCTATCTTTTTGGTTGAATTCTTAACCGGGCATGAGCCAAGGATGTAGTAAATTTTGATTTCTCAAAGTCTCATTGAACTAAGGACTTTGCGATTGATAACGAACATTCGACAGAATGAACGACTCCTCATCGGGTCCAACAACATCTTAGATTGCGCAAGACAAACTCGAGAGAAAGAACCACTCTAAGCATGCTCCTATGCAAAATAATGTATGTACAGTACATGCGATAGGGAAAGCAGTAACACGTAGACAGTATATGGGGGTTAGATGCAAGTAATCTTACCCTGTAGGTACCTGTCCTAGTTTGGAGAGTGCTAGTGCTTTGTATATGCAAAGGCTGGTTTTGGCTTGTAACAGGTTCCTCGGACTAGAGCCAAAGATATACCTCCCGCTGCCCGCGTAACCGCAGAGCAACAGTCGAACGGTAGAATGACTCATCATCGTCGAAGGTTGTTAGTCATTCGGGGTCCCCGGGCTCCAGTAAACCGTGCCGGATTGCCAAAACGATCCAACGAGGCTTATCCCACATCGATGCATATGAAGAATGCTAAAAATTGATTAATGGAATAGAATCGCAAATTCACAAATGCCTTTTTCAAATTTGGCTCTCTCTATTGATCAACACTTAGAAGAAACTACACAAGAGAACAATCGAAAAAGCCCCAGGCAGGATGGCCGGACACGAGCTCCTGTTAAATCACCAATCCTTTCTTTAGCAGCGCAAAGCTCACTATTTTGACAGGCTTTTGTGGGATTGTTCTCAAGCGTATTAAATTCTAAGTATAGACCAATATTGATTCGATCCCCAGCAGAGTCGCCACTGTGGGCAAATGCGATTTTGCCCGAAGATGCTGCCGGTTCGCGGGAGCGCTTTTTTGCAGCTGGACGACAAGCGCTCGCGAAACTACAGAGTCGCCACTCGGGTTTGAAGGTCCGACACCCAAGGAACCGTATTTCGAAGCACCTGCCGCGCTGTTTGATTTGAAAAAGTTAAGGAACCAGTCTGTCATAACCATATCTGGGTTCGGGAGCCAGGTTACGAGAGGGGAAGGGTTTTATGGCACCCCTCTCGCCCAATCCGGAGATCGGTCTCTACTTAGGCATTTGCGAAAATGTTGTTTGTTTGCGATTCTGTTTGATTAATCAATTTTTAGCCAATTAGGGCGGGGGAACAGTTAAAGGAGATTAAAACTGTAACATGTTTGCAGGATGTGATAGATAGCATGGATGAGCAGTTAGTATAGGATGAGAATAGAGTGCTGTGGGAGTTTAAACAAACTGGGAAGCCCTTGTTTTGGAGTGACGTGCGCAAGAAGAAACCAGCATGCACTGAACAAGTCACTGCATGCTGTTCACTCCTGCGCGCATAATTCCAAGACAAGCACGCGCCGGTGAGCTTAAAACCCACAGCTCTTATTCTCCAACCTTCTGGGCTCTGGAAGGACCAGTGCACACCCAGGACAAACCACGCAGTTTATAGGCAGCATAATATACATTTTAAAGGCTGAAAAGCCCTACAAATTAATAAAACACCCCATAAACAGTGTGGGGACAAAATAATAGCCTAAAACTAAGCTACCCGTGCAAGGCCAGTCACTGGTCAGAGGCAAACCATCGCGCGATGGAGTCACACTGTCGCGCGCCCTGGCGCGATGGTGCGCCCTGGCGCACTGTCGCGCGATGGACTGAGTCTGTCGCGCGATGGTGCGCCCTGGCGCAGGATGGTTGCGCCCTGGCGCGAACAGACCAGTGCTTGGTTCACATTTTCTGGGTTCTGGGATAGATCCAGAATAATCCCAGGGGTACTCTGAAACAACAAAAACACAAACTAACTACAAACTAGCAGTTTATACTAAGGAAAGCAGTAAACTGGTTTTTAACATGCTTGCAGAGTGATCTATATATACATAAATACAAAAACAGCAAGACACCAATCCCCACGGGAACCGTCGCGCGATGATCGAAATCGTCGCGCGAGGGAGTGGCTCCATCGCGCGCTGGTTCTTGCCATGACGGTTTTTGAAACCTCGCCAGCTTTAGGACCAGAACTGGTATTGATTACCAGCCTTGGCCCTGCCAGCCCCCCTCAGGGATCAGAACAGAAAACAGAAGGTAAGCTATACCTTTGGTTGAGTTTGAAAGAGATTGAGCTTTGAGTGTGAGATTGATTGAGGTATTTGAATGATTGTAGAGTGAAAATGGGAGAAAAGCACTAGAGCTTGTGCTTGGCCTTTCAATTTTTTGGGACCCTTTAAATGGATGAGCAAAGGGGGTATATATAGGGAGAGGGGGCAAATCTGGTTGGAAACAGAGGCCTTCAGCCAGTCCACGAGGCCTGCTGAGAGTTGCATGGGTGGCCAACTGTCCTCCATCAGTAAGGTCGGTGGTAGGTTGGACCGTCGCGCGACGGAGTGAGTCTGTCGCGTGATGGTGCGCCCTGGCGCACTGTCGCGCGATGGAGCCAGATCGTCGCGCAATGGTGCGCCCGGGCGCGGGATGATTGCGCCCTGGCGCGGACCAGTAGGGTTTTTGGTTTTTGAAGTGGCTTAGGCTAGGTTAGGTTCAAGGGTTTTGCAAACACTCAAAGCTCAAACACGCTATCATTCCCGGGGTGTTCTTGATCCATTTCATCATCGGGGAATCAAAAACCGTAAGTAAACTAATCTGGAAGCCCAGATTGGGGTGTTTACAAATCCCCCCAAGGCTTGAAAACCAAATATGGTTTTCGACTCAATGAGGGACAATGTTCCAATAACCAGGCAGAATATGAAGCATTGATTATTGGACTAGAAATTTTGCTTAAATTAAGAGTTAGTGTTGCTGAAATCTTTGGAGATTCTCAGTTAGTGATTAACCAACTAAATGGACAGTTTAAACGTACCAATCCAGCGCTGATAATTTATTATCAACATGCTAAGAAGTTGATGGATCAATTTTATATGCTTACTTTAACTTATATTCCTAGGTTCTTTAATGAAGAGGCTGACGAAATAGCTCAAAGAGCGTCTGGCTACAAAGTTTTATCAGAAATTGAAAAGGAATTTTGTCAATTAACTTTGAGGAAATCCCTTCCTATGTTACGCAATAGGTTGATTGACTTCGAAGTATTAAAAGTCGATACTTTAACTCATCGAAATGCTGATTGGAGGCAAGCATTGATTGAATATCTAACCAAGCCAGACAGTGTTACAGACAAGGCAACCAAATTGAAAGCAATGAACTATATAATGTATAACAATGAGCTATTCAAGAGAGGAATGGATGGCCTTCTCTTGAAATGCTTGAGCAAGGTAAATGCATTTAAAGTAATGGTTGAAGTGCATGAAGGAATCTGTGGAGCACATCAAGCTGGCATAAAAATGAGATGGTTAATAAGGAGGTATGGGTATTATTGGCCTACCATCCTCAAAGATTGTATAGATTATGCAAAGGGGTGTCAAGCCTGTCAAAAAACAGGTCCACTCAAGCATTTGCCAGTTGCAGATTTGCAATATGTAATAAAACCATGGCCCTTTAGGGGATGGGCTATGGACATGATGGGGATGATTTACCCTCTTTCATTGGAAAAGCATAAATTTATCCTAGTAGCTACTGACTATTTCACAAAATAGGTAGAAGCCCAAGCTTATCAGGAGGTCAAACAAACCCACGTGATAGATTTCATAAAGGGGATCATATACAAGTTTGGGAGTCCTCAAACGATAACAGTGGACAATGGTTCCATATTCGAAGGAAGATTGGTGAAGGATTTCGCCACGAACCATGGAATTTCATTAATATATACTAGTACTTATTATGCTCAGTCCAATGGTCAGGCAGAATCAACTAACAAAATTATCAAGAAGGGGATCCAAAAAATGGTGGATCAAAACCCAGAAATTTGGCATGATCTATTACTTGATGTGCTATGGGCATATAGGAATACAAAAAGGACTAGTACAGGTACCACACCATTTGCACTAACATATGGACATGACGCTGTGCTACCCATGGAGATCACTGTAAGATCCCAGAGAGTGGCATATCAAAACGATTTAGACACAGAATCTTATCATCAAGCCATGCATATGAAATTGGAAGATATTGATGAGGCTAGAATAAAAGCCTTAAACCAGATTATGCTACAAAATGCAAGAATAGCTAGAAGCTATAACAAAAGAGTGGCTCTTCGAAGCTTCGATGAAGGAGACCTCGTATGGAAAGTTATCCTCCCTATCAAGGATAGGAGAGTTAGAAAGGATGGATTAGGAAAATGGGCACCAACATGGAATGGGCCTTTTCAAATCCATAGGGTTTTAAAAGGGGGAGCTTATCATTTGAGAAATTTGAATGGTTATGTTCATCGAAGGAAAATAAACGGAAGGCATCTGAAAGCTTATGTTCCTTCCATATGGGAGTCCTTCCACAAGAGGTAGTGTAAATAAGTTTGGTTGCATATTGGTATGGTTCCGACTGGATGATTTAGTTTTGAGTGGTTTGATGTTAGAAGCTTTGCTATAAAAGTTTTAATACAAGTCACGATTAACCCAGTTACCTTATTAGCATTCGAACAACCAAGTTACCAAACTACCAATCGAAGCTATAAAGAGTCGAGAATAGCCAAGCAAAAGTTCCATTTCATTAATTAAAAAAAAAAAAAAAAAGACCCAAGCAAGTCTAAATACAAAAACATACCCAAGTAGGTCTGAACAAAAAAAAAGGGGACCAACTCTGGTCCAAAAGCAAAAATGAAGACCATTGGTGGTCTCCATAGTCCCAAAGGAGAATCTTCAAGAGGATCCTCCCTCTGGGGGACTTTTTGCCTCATGGGCCGAGAAGATGGTCGAAAGATCATCCCAGGTCCTAGCCAAGCAGAGGCGTGAAGCTGTTTCCACACACACCAGCTGGCTTCGAAGCTGAGCGATCTTACTTCGAAGGGCCTGGGACTCAGCATGGACATCCCTCCTCAGCTCCATGATCATGTTAGTCAGGTTGGGCAATTGACTCATGAGATCAGCAAGATTTGGGTGGTTCTCAGCCATGTTTGTTTAGAGAGAGATACTGTGATCTATTGACGTCTAGGTGTATTTATAACCCAAAGAAGTACGGGGGATCCGTCTCATTTATTACCATTATTAAATTGGTTGCAGACGCATAAAGCCTGGAAGGTGAAGGGTTTGAGAGCGTTAGGCATCATACATCAAGAGTACATGATCTTTTACAACTTACGAGGAGACGGCTAAGAAGCTACTGGAATTAAATGAGTTAGTTGGAACGATTGGAATTACATTAGATTAGTTTTCGAAGTATCAACACACTTCGAAGCAAAAGTAATAAATAGACATGAAGTAAAAGCACAGTAACAAAAGAATGCCTGGAAGGAAGGTTTCTGTTTGTATTTTCCTTCATGCTATTATGTTTTCATTAATAACACTAAATAGAAAGGGATGGCTAAGAACACCAGTTTATTGGTCAAAGCCATTAGAGTAAGATCGATACATTGGTGGATATTTTCTTTGCTCGTCACAGTTACACAGGAGGTTACATTGGGGAACCTATCTAGGGCCTAATAATACCATGGAGGAGGATCTCTAGGGATCAACCAACTGAGATACAAAGACTTGAACCTAGCTTCATGGGGATCTGATTCTATCTCCTTACAAGCTCCATTGGTAGGGAGATAGAGCTCAAAGCCCATTCTTGTCTTCGAAGCAACAGCCCGGTACAGACACGTCATGAGTGCTGATGTGTCCATACCTAGGGGCTTTAGGGTTCAAAGGAAATATCATGAGGACTGATGTGGCTATGTTTCGAAGTTTTTCTTCGAAAATACGGGATGAGGCTTCATGATGGTTATCTTTCTTGTAGCCTTACTGGAAAGTTTGGTTTGGATGTTAGAAGTGAAGAAGATGATTTGTGAGTTTTTCTTTCCCCAGAGACCTCTATTTATACTAGTAAGTAGTCATTTATGACTCTTTAAGATACGGTAGGTGAGGAGTTGGCACAGTAAGCTTTTGAGCAAGGAAAAGTAGGAACTAGTGTTGATTTTAATTACAGTTGTACTTATCCCAAAAATTGAATGAAATAAAAAAAAAGTACAAGCTGCGTGAAGTTACAAAAAGGGGCTTATTACATCACGAATGATGATTAATAGTCCTCGAAGAGAATTGGAGTTAGCATCCAAAAGTGAAGTATGGACAGCTCTTCTCTTCTGTTCCTCTCGAAGAGAAGGAATAAGCTGTGGAAGCATTGACTCATCCCGTAATGCCTCGTCTTCAAGCTCTGAAAAGCCATTCGAAACCTCAGCTATCTCTTCCCTGACCTTCTTCATTTCTTCTTGTAACCACTTCATCTTCTTGTCAAGTTCTGAAAGTTTATCCCTTCGGGCTTGATAAAGAGACAGACGAGAAGCAGTCTCAAGTGCTTTGGCCTCCAATCTTTTGGTCTTTTCAATGGTTGTGCCAATGCTCTCATACAAGAAGTGATTATAAGCAATCAATTCACTAAATTGCTTAAGGTGTTCTTGAAGAGTGAAGTTGATTGAAGAAGGGAGTCCTTGGGAAAGAGACAGGGCTTGATAGCATACCTCGAAGTGATAAGTCAAACTATGTTCAATCAAAGCAGGAAGTCCTAAATGATTTAAAGTTTTCAGAAGACTTTTTAGTGTTAGAACTTCTTCCTTTGAAAGAACATGTTTAATTCTAAAGGAAGGTAAGTCAGAAGGCATGGAGGAGCTCAAAAGTTGTTGAAGGCTTTCTAGAGAATTCGAAAAGGTAGGAAGGATGGGATCAGCAATCTGGTTGCAAAATTTTTCCAATTGACTTTTGAAGAGAAATATATCAAAAGCCACTAGAGGTAAGTCAATTGGAGAGGAGGAAAATGTAGGCTCGTTGCCAGAAATAGGGGCTACTTCTGTCACCTGTATAGAGATCATAATTTGAGATTAAATAGTTTAAGAAACAGGAGAGGCAGAGTATGTTCAGTGACAAGAATACCTGATTTGAAGAAAAGGGAGTCAAGTTTGAGTCTTGTCCCCCAACGATTCTGAGGAAATGGCTCTTCGAAGCCAGAGGGAAGTCTCTCTTATGAGTTGGGAGTGGCCTCATAATCTTCGAATAAGCCAAATTAGCCATGACCTGTGCAAAGGTAGGCTCGGTAAGGAGTGACAGCAGGGTTTGCATGTCAACATCCTTTCTAACAATGTCTTTCTTCACGGAGAAGGATTGAATAGGAGATACCTAGAAAAGCAAGATGTAAGTTAAAATGAATTCTTTCATAATTCGAAGAAATGAATATTCAGAGGATACCTTGTAGGAGGCGTCCTCTGACATTGGATGAGAAGGCTTTGTCACTTCTTGTTGGAGGCAAGAAAGAGATAAATCCAGTGCCTCAACTGGAGGTGCCGTTTGAACCTACATAGAGATCAACCATGAGTCACAAACATGAGAGACACATAAATGTATGCATAACTAGAGTATACATTGCCTTACCTCCTCTGAGCCAGAAGGTTTCCCTGGGATTGGAGATCTTTTGGTAAATACTTCTTTTCTCTCGTAGAAAAGAGTCTCTTTTGCGGTTGCTCTTGATGTGCCTAGTTCGAACTCACGAGTCAGAATGGTGAAAGAGTTTTTAGAAGACACTTATTATATATGAAGGAGAGACTTACCCCTAGGGATTAGGCTCTCTTTGTCAGTTTCAGTTTCCTCATCACTGGAAGAAACTTGGGAGCGCCTTTTGGTGGTTCGAACTCTTTTGGAGGCTGAAAGAAAGTAAATGAGAAAATGACTCAATTAAACAATGATTAAGAAATATAGAAGACATTTAGAGGGCACAGGAAGCAAACCTGGGAGTTTAGATGAAGGCTCGATGTAGCGTTTGGTAGGGATTATTTCTTTTGGTTGAGGAGGAGCAGCTTTACTCCTCTTCGAAGTATTTTTTGACGGAGAGATTGTACCTACAATTCAGTTCTCTTGGCAGTTAGGTTTGTCTTTTTATGAAAAAATGCAATTTAGAAACAAGTACCTCTTTTTTGCCTCAAGGACTGTCTTTTTGGTAAAGGAGGAGGGATGATCATTGCAATAGGAGAGGCATCAGTAGGGGACAATTCTTGTTCAACCGCACCTGCAGCGATGTCTTCAATCCCTCCAGCCAGTCTAAATTCATTGTCTGAAGAGAAGGAGGAGGAGTCATTGTGTCATTTATGACCAAATTCAGACTGATCGAACCTAATGTTTTCAAGGAATTTCTTAAAGGTACACCAATGTGGAGTTTGCACTGGCCTCTGGTTGAGCGTAATTGTCACCATGAATATTGGGTGTTTCAAGGGAGTTAGCAGGCGACATGAGTGATTTAAACGGGCCCATGAGGAATACATCCCATGAGGAATGAGCAATTGGTGTGCCACCAATCATCGAATGCAGGGGTAGTACACACTTCAGGTTCCTTGAATTCTTGGACAACAGTCTTCCTCAATAAATTCCTGGACTGAGCAAACCAAGTCTGATAATGCTCGATGGAAATGCTTGATCGTTCAGACATACAAATATTGGCAAGGCCACAAAATGGAATAGGTATGCCTTGAACGAAATCGAGCTGCCTAGCAAATTGTGCAGGGCAGTATACCTCTGAATGTGCTAGGGATTTGGAGGGGTTCGACGAGGATATAAAGATCTCTCTGCCCGTGAGAATGTTGCTCCATGCTTGGAGGGCTCGAGAGGACTTTCCTTGTCTATCTGTCAAAATTTCAAAAAGCCATGCCGGCCCAATAGGGGTTGGAAATGGATTTGGCCATTCCCTAACTGAAGTAAGGCCAGAGAAGAAGCAGAGATAGTACACCAATGTGGAGTTTGCACTGGCCTCTGGTTGAGTGTAATTGTCACCATGAATATTGGGTGTTTCGAGGGAGTTAGCAGGCGACATGAGTGATTTAAACGGGCCCAACTCAGGGAAATAGGCATGAAGCCACAGTTGTATAAACCATTGGGGTCCTCCTTGAGAGTAGTTCAAACCCTTCTGGTAGAAGTCAGATCCAACCTTGTATACATGGCCAAGGAAGTAAAAGGCAAAATCAAATTCTTCACCTCTGGATAATGCCAGTGCGAGTGGTATGAACTCACTCATTACCCTTTTTCCAGAATGGCAAAAGATGTACTTGCAAAGGGTATATAGTATATAAGCAAAAAACTCAGTCTTAGACACCTCTCCGGTTAAATTCCTTTCCCTGTTATAAAAATGGGAAAAGGCTCCATTTGTGGCAGTTAAACGGGTGAAATCCTCAGGGGGAGTGTAGTCCTTGGTGGGATCGAATTGAGGACCATATGGAATAAGTCCCAGCATCTGGGTAACATCTAAAACTGTGGGCGCCATCATGCCACAGTTGAATCTAAAGAATTGAACGAAGGGTCCCAAAAAGCCAGGGCAGCCTGGATTAGGGGTGGATTCTGAGGAACCCCCCTTCGAAGGAGGGTGATAATGTTTTTTAGCCCCACCTATTCTAGGGCATTCGATTTTTCAGCCAGCATTCTGGTGGTCCAAATTTTCCAATCCTTGTCTAAGGTAGGCCAGCAGGGAAAGGATTTTCTTGGGAAGTTCTGCCAATCGTAGTCCGAACAGGCTCGAATTTCAGCATCTCCCAATCGAGGGTAATAAAGAGAAAGGGAAGCAGGAATTTCTCCTATAAATTGAGGGCCCAAAATAAAAGTACCTTCTTCTTTAGGGTTTGGAATGAAGACCCTGGTATCGAGATATGAATCTCCACTCAATTTTTGGGATTTTCCGGATACGAACCGCCTCAATGCTAGAGAAGGAGTGGGGTGTTCTGCGATTGGTTGGCTAGAAGAAGCCATCGATTTGAAGTGGAATTCGACGTTTCTGGAGAAGAGAGGAGAGGAGAACAGAAGAGGGATTCAATTTTTGGAAAGATTTGAATGCGTGGAATGTAATGTGGTGGTTTGAATCATTTCCGCTTTTATACTTATGCAAATGGGCCAGGCCTGTAGTGGGCCTACTTCTTGGGGTCCGCTGATGTTTCTTTTTTTTTTAACTTTAGAAGGATTTGGGGTTGTTGGGATTGTTATTATTTTGGCAATTATCCCAAGACCAGCGTATTGTTAAAAAGGGGGATTTCATTCAAAAAGGGAAAAACTACCATAGTGCAGAAATGGAATTTTGCATATTTACAAAAAAAAAAACAACACAAAAGAACAAAAGAGAAAGGCTAATTCCTAAAAAAAGAGGCACAAATTAGGTCTTCGAAGGGCCTCAGTGCTGAGGAGTGGTTTTCTTGTTCTCGAAGTAATGAGGGAAGGACCAAGTAACAAGGCTATGAAACTTGTTCCAAGCAAAGTAGAGGAATTTCAGTTCCATTTTCCTCATATCTTCTTTGGCGTCTGATTCCAATTTTTTCTCCAGCAGGGGCCTAAAGCGGAGCGCCAAAGTTTTGGCTTTCCTTCGAAGCCGAGCCTCCTTTGTTGGACGCTTCATTTGTTGCCTTTTGAAGTGCCTTCGAAGCTTTTTATCAGCATGGCCAGGCACCACTTCGAAGGACTCAGCAGTGAAGTTATGGATTTGGTCATGCAGCTTCTCAATCCTTTCCTTAGTAAGAGCATAGTCTTGAAGGGTTTGATCGAAGCAATACGCAGCGGTATTGGCTTCGAGCCATGACTTGATCACTAGCAAGAAGTCCAGGAAGCAGTGGATTTGATAGGAAACCGTGGAGGGAATGGAACATAGCACCAGTGTCTCACAAGCCCACTTAAAATTGGTTAGTGGGACTTGTTTTTCCAGGATAGAAATGTCCAGAAAAGAGAAGGCTGCCAGGAGTTGCAGAGCTTTACTTTTGTCGGCAGGGTAGATGGAATAACCATATTGCCATTGGAAGTGAGGGGTATTGATGGCAAGGTTATTCACCTCATTGAACCAGTCAGGCTCTTCAGGAAGAGGAGCCAGCTTGTTGGTTTCCTCGAAGTCAGCTGGATAATGTGGGGTTTGCACCTCTATGAGCCAGAGGGACCGTTGGGTTTGGGCCATGCGTTTGAAGTCGCAATAAGGGGCGGGCCCCAGGTAATTTTCCTCTTGTTTCAAGAAAGGGGAAAATTTGAGAGAGGAGTAGATGGATTCGAGCATACCCATGTGAACGGTGTCGTTACCGCTCAGGGGTAGGAATTGGCTTGCGAACAGAGTTCGAAAGTGATGAAATTTATGGGGTGTAGGATCGGGCTGATCGAACCGGACCAGAATGGTGCCAGTGTTGGTATTAGTAGGGTTTTCTTCCCATGAGCCCCAGTTGGACCCATCAAACGAATTCGAACGGGTTAAAGAGGAGTCCCAACCTGTGAGAGATGGGTTGGGGGTGTGGAATGTTCGATCCGAAAGGATTTTGCTTGCCAACATTCGAGGAGAGTTTGAAGGAGACATTTGAGGAGAAGGGGTTTGGCAATCGAGATTGTCTAAGATAAGATTGATTTCTGGAAGAGAGTCCATAAACGTAAGATTTCTTAACAAAGGAAAACTCGAATTCGAAAGGGTTTATGAGGGGTAATGTGATTCGTTAAACCCTATCATTAACTGCCATTTATAGGGAAATAATTGTAGCTATCTCTGGGAAGTTCAATAGACGTGCATGGGAATAGAAGCCTATCATGCTTCATGCATCCGGTTTTGAAGGGACATGGCCAGAGAACGTGTGCCATTAACATTTATTTAGCCTAAATAAAATGTTAATGCGGGGGGTGTGTTTACATCCTAAAATATGCCACCCAATAAGAAAGTTACACGTGGCACCAAATAGTGTGTTGACCAATCAGAACACATCCTAATTGAACCCGAGACACAGAGGATTGCGGGGTTTAATGATGATGTTGTTTTAGTACTATACAGTATCGTTTTGATTGGAACCGACGGCGTTTGGACGATAATGAAGGATGGTTTGAAAAACAGTTTGATTTAAGCCATTGATTGATCTTTGGAAACATCGAACGGTGCCATTACTGTTTTGGTTTATAATGAATGTTGGACATGATTGTAGGGAATTATTCTGAGCCAGACGTGTGACACTAACCCACGTTGCTTGGAAGTGGGAACCGTTATTTAAGCATGAGGCCACGAATACCATTATCGAAGCATGCAGGGGAGAAAGAATTCTAGAAATATCAAGGTAACCGTTCGAAGACCCCTCTCAGTCGATTTATGCGGCCAATATGGATATCAATCGAAGACGTGGGGATCGAAGGCTGGTTCAGCGTCTATAAATAGAAGAAGCAAGTGAAGAGAGACACACAAAAAAAATCCATATCATCTGACAATTCATACAAAATGATTGCTCAGAGATCTATCTTAGATTAGTTTTTAGTTTAGAATAGGGTCTTTTTTGTAAGTTGAAAGCTTATTTGCATGTAAGACTACTTTCGATTAAATTCAAGTTCTCTTATTTCCTTTAAGTTTTTTCTTACCAAAGAATAGTTGTTTGCAAGTTCGCTTTCGATTAAATTCAGTGTGCTTGCATTTCTTTATTATTCTTGATAGAATCTTAAGAGTGTTTGTATACAAACTTACCTTTGATTAGATTCAGGTTTGTTTGTGTTCAATCATCTTTTCTGATTTCGAAGCGCGTCAATCTTTTATTTGGTTGATACCTTAAGGAAAAATCCTCTTAGTTGAGGTAATCGGACGGATAACACAATTGCCTGATTGAGATTGGTTGTTTCAAATCATTTTGAAAAGAGTAATTTCTTCTTTGAAGTTATTTCTTTTCTGGCACGCCCGCACACAATCATTTGTCAATTGATTTGAGCTAATTCAGCCCAAACAGTCTGGTGTGATTTGGGAAAACAACAGCATGTTTTGAATTTGAGGGATTTCGGTCCTTTTTTTTTTTAAGCTGGGTTAAGTGAGTGGGTCCCCTGAACTACCACGTCAGCAATGTTGTAACATTGTTGTAAAAGACTGTTGTAAGTGTAGCATTTCTCATTACCCCCCTCCCCCAAGTATCGCCCCACCTTAATTCTTTGTTTATTTAATTACTTTTATTTTATTAATTTAATTTATATAAACACACCCTTTCTATATCAAAAAATATAATTACAAAATTAAGTGTTTCAATTTCAATTTGATTGAACCGGTACAAAAATCTTATTTTTGTGATAATTTTATCTTAAATGATCATAATGAATTTTTGGCTCTAAGGCCTTTCAATGAGCAAACTCATTATTTAGTTTCAGGGGTCTCTTAGGGTATCCATTGAAAGGTCTTGGAGCAAAAAATTCATTATGATTATTTAAGATAAAATGATCACAAAAATAAGATCTTTGTACCGGTTCAATCAAATTGAAAATTAAAACACTTAATTTTGTAATTATATTTTTTAATATGTAAAGGACAAAATAAGGAAAAAAAAGAGTCTGATTGAAATGTTGAAAAGGACAAAAAAAAAACCCACCTCCCATCTTTTCGTTTCCTCTTTCCAATGGCACCTCCCATCTTCTCCTCTGCCTTTGGTAAAGTAATTAGCCCCTGCAAATTCCAGTCCACCCCACACAGACAGAAATGTGAAAAGGACAAAGAAAAAAAAAACCAGATAGAAAACTTGATTCGTGTGCCAAGATAAGACAGCGATCATTTAGGATTGAAATGTTGATTCGTGTGCCAGATAGAAATGTCATTTCTGGAGGTTATAAAAGGAGGACTTTGTGTTTCAAAAGGATGTAAGAGTTTTGTGTACACAGATTCCACTAAGAAGTCATATATTCCTCTTTCCCATAGGCTTTCGTCATAAGTTGCTGTAAGAAAAAAAAAAAGAGTTTGGTTTTAGTGCCACGGAGAATTTCAAATCTTTTAGGAACGCCGCAGCGGAAAATTCGGGGGCGAAACAATGGATGACTACGACATTTCAATTTTAGATAGTTGGTCATTTGAGAATGATGTTTATAGTGGGGAGAGCATCTCCCACAATAGTCGCGATTATAGATCCAAATTTACCACTGACCAGGTTCTCTCTCTCTCTCTGTTTGTTTTTCTAATGGCTGGTAGTTTGTCTCGTCTGTTTTGATTTTGAAATAGTAGGCCAGGCAATAATTAATTGGACAAGGATCCTTAACTGCACTATCTAATTCAGTACGGTATAGAGGTTGTTCGGTTTAGAAATTAATAATTCACAACTCACAAATGTCTACAAAATCACTGTCCACTGGAAATATAATAATCCCAAAATTGAATAAGGCCCCGTTCCACTTCCACTTTCTCTCAAAACCTTCTTTTTTAAAAAGTTCTTTTAAAAAAAAAGTGGAACGGCCCCTAACTACAGAACAATGAAAAACAATCCGTAGGGAAACGACAATCCAAAGAAGCAAATTTTCCAATTCAAAAGGTATTTTTTCTTGTGGTTATAAATTATTTTTTTTTCTTGTTGTTATTATTGTACTTATACATATTCGTTTTTTTTAGGGGAAATTAAAGTAAGCCCCCTTCAACTATACCTCGGTAACGAGTTGCCCCTTCATCGTTTAACTCGGACACTTAACCCCCTTCATCTTTTATGGCGTGACACTTAACCCCCTACCGTTAGTGAGCCGTTAACGGAATTGCTGAAATTACCAATTTACCCTTTTTGGGCTATTTTTGTTTCGCTTATAACTTTTCGTAGGAAACTCTGTTTCAGCCCGTTCTTTTTTCAGAACTCTTATTTTTCCTCTATTTTATGGGTCTATAATAATTTTAGTATGGTTACTTTACGCTTTCTAAGGTTAGAGTTGCGTCCTAGATATTCAGTTATCAGCAGATTGGATACCGCTAGCTGTTGTCTGTTCAGTGCAGCTAGCTGATCGTTCCTCTGCAAATGATGTAGTGGTTGGAATATAGGTCAACCGGCCACCGAGCCTTCATTCGGGGGCTGCCAAAAAGCAAAAAAAAAAACAGAGCACTCTGTTTTTTTGTCTCTTTCTCTCTCTCTCTCTCTCTCTCTCTAAGTTCTATTATGGGTCCAAGCCTTTTCATACTTATTTTTATAAATCTTTATATGGAGATTTTATTCTCACATCTATATTTGTTATTTGCCACACTCAATTTCAAATTCACATGCATGGTTTGAAAAATCTATTTCAAAAGGAATTGTTTGATCAGTTCTATGTTTTCATGAGGAATGCACTATCATTTCCAGTACTCTGTTTTTGGGTTGAAATGCACTACATTAATCAATGGTGCTCTGATGCCACAATTGCACAGCACATTTGGATCCTCATTGGAAGACCCAGTTCTACCTTCCATTAGAGAGAGAGAGAGAGAGTACCGTTGGGAGGGGCCACAGAGAGAGAGAGAGTTTACCGTTGTATGTATTTATAAGGGCATGACTTGTCATTAATAAGGTCGTGTACTACTCACATGACCTTCCGTTTAAATTCATAACGGCTCACTAACGGCAGGGGGTTAAGTGTCACGCCATAAAAGATGAAGGGGGTTAATTGTCCGAGTTAAACGATGAAGGGGGCAACTCGTTACCGAGGTATAGTTGAAGGGGGCTTATTGTAATTTTCCCTTTTTTTAATATAGATTTTTGAAAGTAGAGAAGAAATGTTAGCTTGGGCATGGAGCGTTGGTCTAAAACATGGTATTGTGGTGGTTATTTTAAATTCTACTAAGTTAAAAGGCGGCAAGCTACCAAGATGCATTCTTAGTTGTGAAAGAGGAGGAAAGTACGAACTGCCATGATATTTGGTTGAAGGGCAATCCTTACAAAGAAACACTGGGACTAAGAAATGCAATTGCCCATTTGAACTGCGAGGTATACCAGAACATCCATACGGCATCAAGTGGGGTTTAAATGTTATTATTGGTGTCCATAACCATGAAATAGCAAAATATATTGAGGGCCACGAGTACCCGTCAAGGCTAAAACCAATCGTGAAACAATTTGTGGTCGACATGGCTAACAGCACCGCGCCTCGTGAGATTCTTAATATTTTGAAGCAAAAAGACTCGTCAAACACTACGGGAATCAAGAGCATTTACAACACCTTTTTTCAAACAAAGCAGCCAAACTGGACGGTCTAACTCCTCTTCAGTATGTCATAAGTTAATTACTTAAGAAAGATTACTTCCATCAATTTCTTACAAATCCAGATACAAATGAAATCACAAATACTATTTGGTTCATCCTATGAGCCTAGAGCTATCTATTAACTTTTCGTCCGTACTGATCATTGACACCACGTACAAGACCAATGAGTATCGAAAATCACTATTGGAGGTTCTGGGTATCACATCCACATGGCGAACTTATTCGCTTATATTCGCATATCTTAGTAATGAGAGAGAAGAGACACTAACATGGGCATTGGATCATTTAAAAAACTGGATGCTTCAAAAGGGGGCATCGTTGCCATTGGTGTTTGTTTCAGATCAGGATTTAGTGCTTATGAATGCAATCGAAACATGTTTCCCCACGGCAACATCCTGTGTATTTGACAGATAAATCAGTGCGTCATGAAGAACTGCAGCCGGGTGCTTGGTCCGGAATGGCATCGCTTTGTCATGTCATGGCACTCGCTTATCAATTTATCTACACCTTCGTCTTTCGAACAGAAGTGGCAAGCCATGTGCGATGATTTTTGCCAATTCCCGACTGTCATAACTTACCTGTGGCAAACATGGTTAAGGTCGTACAAAGAGCGATTTGTTTCAGCATGGACAGATACATGTATGCACCTCGGCAACAATTCAAGTCAAAGGTATAATCTCTTTTTAACTTTACTATTAAAATTTTGTACATTTCTCTACCACACTAAGGAATACTTTTTCATACTTTCCTATTTAAACACAGTGCATTATTCCATTCCAGGGCAGAGTCTGCACATGCGAGGCTAAAGCTATATTTGGGGGATACCATGTCATCGTTGCAAATATCTTTTGATAAAATAGAAAAGATGTTGAAAATTCAGTTCGGGAAAATTAAGAAGTCGTTCGAGAAATCATTAAACATTCCACGCCACAAACAAATAAGTGACGACATTTTTTATCAGGTAAGGTGTCGCATTTCATTAGAGGCAATGGAGTTCATACATGATCAGCTAGAAAGCGTTTTAGAAGTATCCCCCAGCATTGTTGGCTATTGCAACTGTATGATCAAAATCACACACGGATTGCCATGCATGCACGAACGTGCATATTATTGTTCCAGTTCCTCTCCAATTCCGCTATGGAGTATCCATGCTCATTGGACTAGGTTGTCTATGCACCAGTCGAGTTTAATGAGGAGGGAACACGACTTGACAGGACATCTCAGGTCATTGAGATATTAGATGGGATGGATCCACCAATGCGAGAGCATATCATAGACAGGATTATCGATATGGCAAATCCATCTCATAGCATAGTTCGACCTCCATCGTACAACACAAAACATAGAAGTCGACTTACAGGTAGAGATGAGCAAAATACACGTCGCATACCTTCTTTCTTAGAAGCATTCACTTCAGGATCAAGGACTGCAACATCGCGAGTGAGAGGGAGAGGGAGACATGGGAGGGGTTCGGGGGTTCGCAACACTCAATTTACAATTCCACCCATCCCTGATCACTACATTCAGCAATTATGTCATACCCTCGATTTTCAACATAAGTAATAATCTTTTATAATAAATAAAACCACTACCGGAATATTGATAATACCCAAAAGACATTTCTTCCCCTATTCTCAAATTTAAATTCAAATGTTACAATTCTGGCTCGAAGCCCCAAGTTTTAAAATATCAAAAATAATATTATAATTTACAATAATCGTTCTTTCAAATACTTCATTCAAGACAAATGCAGATGATCGCCTCTTTTATACCTTCAAAGGACATGGTCAACAAGCACGACACGCACGCCATACCAACCTCTTTGCTTTGTACCTGAAAATGATACGTTGAGCTACACCAGCCTAGTAGCGAAATCTATACTCAAGTTATATGAAAATGCGATGAATCATGCACCTAGAGTGAATGAACACGACGAGATACTACAAAGAAACATGGGTCTTCCACCACAAACGGGCATACTAAAACCAGGGGATCATAATTTCATATAGGTATTCCTAACAGCTCATACGTCAAACTAAAGCATGAACCGACTCAAATTATCCTAATTAGATCACAAATTGGCCTCAACCGTCACTTGTCCAGTGCTACACAAATACTCCATTCTGTCTCGATCAATACGTATATGTAATGATCACGCACCGACAGTAATATGTGAGCAACAATATATACGTACAACGAACCCCAAAATGCTAGTGACAACGAATATATCTCTCGGCAGAACAATATGAACATATCACTAAATTTCCTTTTAGAACGTAATAATTTGTCTTATATTTCTCAAGTATTAGCCATTTTCCGTTTCAATACGATTCCGGACATTTAGGACCCATTCGTCCACCAAAAAAAAAACCTTTCATTCAATTTTGGACAATCAGGACCCTGCGCGTATATCTAACCGAGGGTAACTGGGTACAAGTACCACCCCATGAACCAGGATAATCGGATACAAGTACCACCCCCACAAACCAAGGGTAGTCGGGTACAGGTGCCACCCCATGAATTGGGGTAACCGGGTACAAGCACCACCCTTGCATCGGGGTAATCGGGTACGGTGTACCACCCCAACAATTTCCGATCTTTCACCGAGGAGCTCGCCAAGCCCAGCTTATTTTCTTTCCTTGGTGCACCACTTAAATCTTGACCAACATAACCCGAGCACAATCATCTCAACCTATCTCACCGAACGGGATAATTCATACCCAAATATCATTCGCATAATTCTCATCAAGTATTCACTAAAGCTCCAAATATTCACTAAAGTTCCAAATACACATAAACTATTTTACTAACACCTGTAACTTTTAAACATTTAATTCCGGGCATCACACCTTACGGTGGATCCGTGGCTTGCCTTGTATTCATTCTATCTCATACTCAACACGTAACAAATTCATAACATGCCACAATACCCACATAATCACCCGAATGCATAGACAATGAACGGGTACCGTAATCACCTAAAATCAAAACATGAGCAAATTCAGATTTTCAACAAGCAGTCCGAGTTCGAAAATTCATCAAAAATCGCTACTCAATAGTTTTCAGTGATTCTAACGCCAAAACATCACCAACTTACCAATCTTTAAAACCTAGAAGAACCCATAACTGATAGTGTCATTTAACCATAGCTAAACAATGAAAAACGCTGTTCAGTGAGCTGCCCAGATTTACAGATTTTAGTTCAATCTTCTAAAAATCACTATAAATCGAATTCTTATTATTTTTGAGTGATTCCAGTCCCAATAGTTGCACGATTGAACGAAGTTTAAAAGTCACGAAGGAACCCTTGTCAAATATGCACTTCAAGGGTGGTTAAACAGGGGTTTTCCGAGGCTACACGAATCTGTCACGCAGCATGACAGAGTGACACACCTCCACTCAAACCATCATAACTTTCTGTGTACTAATATTTTTAAGACGATTCTGGTGGCAATACAAAGCTGACTTCAAGACCTCGAAATTGATATAAAGTTTGCATGAATCGGGCATCAAACGAGAAAGTTACAGCCATTTGAAGTTGGGCGCAAACCGAAAAAGAGCAGAAACAGAGACAGATTCGTGACCAAACTTCTAAAATCCACCATTAATTCAATTCTCAACGGTTTTGAGTGATTTCAGTGGCATTAGAACGGGGTTTAAGTCTACTCTATTTCATACAAAGGAACTAAAATTCAATTCTGAGCTTAAGAAGGCGTAAAACCCCAAAAACGTAGACCCTTTTCTGCAGATTCCTGGAAATGGAAGAAACAACCTCAAACAACGAAACATGGTACAATCTAGATACATAAACATCGTATAACGCATAACAAGAGTAAGAAATCCCTACCTCATGGGTTTTGAGCAAAACCCAACCCTTTGACCAAGTCAACCGAGCTCTCACGTGGTCCGATCATGGATTTTCTTGGACGGATAATGGACGGATAGGAAGCCCGTGCTCCGTATAACAACTTTGATTCTTGGGCTTTGCTCGGAATCACGCCTTAAGTAGATGAAATCGAGGATAGAACTGGAGGTAGTGTTTTCGGAGGAGGAGAGGAGAGAGAGATAGCCGAGAGTGAGGAAGGGGGAAATGGGAGAAATTGTTCTCCTGGGAAAATTAATGGCATGGGGAGTAATCCCATGCTTCCACCCCCACACACACATGCACCTCTCGCACAATTATCCTTATATCTTCCCACGAAGATGTCACACCGAATATCCGCACCGTCTATCTCGACGAGCCGTACGACATTTACAAAAGAAAAATACAGTCTCAAAATACGGGTCGTTACAAATTACCTCAGGCTTATCAGCGTCATATTTCCCACACTGTTGACGTGCTTGGTGATGGTCATTGTGGATTTAGGGCGATAGCTGCATAAATCGGGTATAGTGAAAATGATTGGAATCGAGTATGAGAGGAGCTTATTGAAGAGATTCGACAAAATTATGATCTATATAGTGTGATTTATCCAGTAAATGATTGGGCAAACCATCTACTAATCTTACTGAATTGGTTCGCGCCTACGGCACCAGAGGAACATTGGATGGAGGCTATGAGTTTGGGAGTTGTCATCGCAACAAGGTACAACCTTGTACTACATACATTTGAAAAGAATGTTTATAGTTGTTTTACTCATTTGCCATTGAGGCCCCATCCAATTCCAGTCGAATACCGCCGCGAAATTGCTATTGCCTGTATTGACAACAATCACTTCGTGCATGTTTTCTTAGAACCTCATTACCCTATACCACCCATCCCAATATGGTGGGAGGATAATGCATCGGACGAAGCTAAAGGATGGCCTGCCAGTTATGGAACACATTTGCAATTGTGGTACGAATTAATAGCACGCCGGGAGTAGCATTTGGAGGAGATATTGATTAGAATTTGTGTTTTTATGTATTTTCAAGTTTTGACAATATATACTCAATTATAATGACATGAAATTTTGTTTAAATTTATTATTGTTCAATAGAAGTTATTTTTATTATTCATTTTTAAGACAAATTAATTAACTAATTAAAATAATATAAATTTATTAAGTATAAAGTCAATTTTAAGAGTTAACAAACAAAAAAAAAGAAGGGAAGTAAATGGGAAAAGAAACAAATAAAGATAATAATTGAAATTTAACAAAATAAAAAAATATTCAGATTGGAAATAAAGAGAAAAAAGAAAAAAAATTCAAATTGGAAAGAAAGAAAACGAAATAAAGAAAAAAAAGGAAAAGGAAAAAAAGCAAACTGGAAAAGAAAGACGCGGGGGGGGGGGGGGGGGGGGGGGAGGGATGAAAGAGCACCTCTCCTAAAATCGGAGAAGCCAATTTATTCGAATTTTCAAATAAAAAAAAATTAAAAGGATGTGAGACTATTTCCCAATATCAATTCCAATATTTCCCCAAACTTCCATTCCCCTTGCTCTCTAATTCTGGTATCAGCATTTATTGTTTTCTTTTTTTAACAGCAAAAAAAGTTTCATTAATTTTAAAATTATTACAAGACTAATAAGAGTAAGGAAATGGCATCATGCTAAATAGTCTTCTACTCAATCCAAAATCCAAACCTACAATTGACAAGAAATCAATTGAGGACACCCTTAGCATTTACTATTTTCAATATGGACTAGTTTAACATAGAAATCGTTTAACTGACAACTCATTACTCATCCATTTATTATGGGCAACTCCCAAAACAAACCAACTCTACATATACACTATCTATATAATATGAGAGTGATATTTTCAAATCCGTATATTTTAGACCCTAGGATCGGTACATATTTTTCCGACGGCTGAGATCTACAGATAGTAGGGTTAGAGGTATATTTGGAAATGATGCTTACTACTATACTAAATGTGCCTAAATAACAGGGGAAAGATTTATATTCATTTACGGACTATTTAGACTTCATTGGGTGAACATATATAATTTCTCTGTTTTATATGGGAAGAATTTTGCCGTTGATTGGGCATTATAAAGACATGCTACAAATCGGGTAAGAAAAATTAATTGTTGTTGATCGGGTAAGAGACCGTTGATTGCCATGCTATAATGGAAAATACAATTGCCGTTGATTCTCATTTTCCGTACTTTGTAATGAATTATGGGTGAACGAATTTCTCTCTCTCTTCTTAATCGTTTTCTTTGCAGTTCTCTTTTCAGTTCTCTCTCCATATGGATCTTTTGTTCCCTTTTTTTTCCGTTGTCCATCCACAGTTTGTTCTCTCTCTCTCTCTCTTTTTTTTCTTCTGTTTTGCACGTTTTTTTTTTCAGTTCGCGACGGTATGGAGATTTTCTTTCCAGATCAATTACTTACGCTCAATTCAAATTGGAGTGCGTATGTAAGTTTTCTTTCCAGATCAATCACTTGCATTTTCTTCTCCACCATTTGTCTTAGACCCATTTCATCCTTTATCTCTTCAAAAAAAAAAAAACTCCGTCTTTTCTTAATTAGTCACTTATTTTGTGACTATGTTTTTATAAACCTTGTCTACCCCGCCCCCTACATTTGGTTTTTCTCTTTTCTATTAGCAAATTATCCGTGCTACAACACTCCAAACTACGTCAAATAATTTAAATTCAATGAGTACATGGTAAGTGTAATTGAAAATTTGAGAATGCATAAGAATTTTCTTTAAGTACTGTAATTTTTCAGAAACCAAACGTGAATCAAATATTTTTACCAGAAAAGGATTGGAATATTGAACTTTCAAAGCACGGATTTTTTTAAATTTATGTTATTGGGCTTTTAAATGGTTGATTAGTGGTTAAATAAATTGGAATTGAGATGATGATGGATTTTATTTAAATCTTGACGGATGTAATATATTTTGAGGTTGATCCGTTTCAGATAACTTCTTAAGACTTTTAGACATGAAAAAATTGATCATCTATGGGTTTGTGAGTCAATCCATTTCATTTCATACCATGGGTATAGGTTATCGAAGTATTTGTTTCAAATGTAACTCATTTAATTCTTCATTTTCTTATGCAGCTCGATCCCGACTTGAAGAAAACTGTAAGATCAACTATATTGATTCTTCTTTGAATTCTTTCATTTTTCAATTTTTTGTACAAAGGTTAAGTTTTTTCGAGGAAAAATTCTTTCATTTTTTCAATTTTTTGTACGAAAGTTTACATTTTTGTGATAAGAAAGAATTTTTTCGAGGAAAATTTCTTCCATTTTTCAATTCTCTTCCAAAAATTGTTATTTACTTAATCTCAAAATTTGTACTAAGGCAAACGCAAAGGGAAAGGAAATTAGTAAGGGAAATGAAACTACATGCTTCACAAGTAAAAGAAAAGAAAATGCTGAAGAAGAAACGGTTGCACGCCAGGTGGTATCATATTCTCAACATTATTTAGAGGCTGCTTTTGTTCTTCTCCCATTATTGTTATTCGTAATTAATTCTTTATTAACAATGCAACAAAGTCATTGAAACACTCAATTAAATTTTGATGCGTTTTAGATTTCAGATAACTCCAAATCTCATATTGACAATGAACGGCTCAGATGTTACACAGTGGAGATGACATTTGGACCGTTAGATTGCCGAACAGACGGCTCAGATGGTGCGCAGCACGGTACTATTCACCACCCGCACAACACCATCACTAGTTCGTGATTTTGCTTGATTGTATGGATTTATTCCTGCATGTGCGTAGAGACCCTTATTTTCGGAAAATTGTTTAAAGGTTTATAATTGAAAGGAAATGAGGAAAATGTGGGAATTGTCAAGTTTATTTGATTTGGGGTCAATGCAATAAGATTGTTAGTTGAGGGAGTGCAAGTGTGATTTGCATATGAGTATGTGTGTAGAGGATAGAAATATCCTCTCTCTCTCTCTCTCTCTCTCTCTCTCTCTCTCTCTCCACCACCCAAATTCACACCCCAAACTGTACACCCTTGAGTATCAATATTTCATCCGCCTTTTACTCGCGTTATCGGGCTCGTATCTCAATGGGTTGAGCTTGGAGAGGCATATTTTGGTTCGATCAAGCTTCCGGAGCTAGGGCTTGCTCGTTGATCTCGTGTTGGAGCTTCTAACCTTTGAGGTCAGGATTTCTTGCACTTGTTATGTGTTTATGAGTTAATTTTGCACCTTGATCATGCTTTCGATTGTCGCTTGTTGTTGGGGTTTCATTCTTGAAAATCTGCAGAAATCACTGCTCATAACGTCACTGTATTGATACAAGATTTTTATTGTATCGATACCATTTCTTTATCCTAATCCAATGGCATCAGAAAATGTTGTATCGATACCAGGATCTTATTAGACAGTTTTGCCCACACTACACCCACTTCGATTATTTTGGCTCCCAATCACTTCTAACACCTTTTAAGCGTCTTTAAACCATCTCAAAGCACGGTTGCTCATCCTCCAAAGACTTATTGATCGTTCTCATTCCCTAGATACTCGTTGAACGTAAGCTTAGTATCGTTGTTAATGGAAGATGTACTGTAAGGTTGTTTAGGAGTACCATAAGCTATACGAGGCATTGTGATGAGTATGATTGGTTGATGTGATCCTGTCTAGAGATTCGAAAGGTAGCGTAGTAATTCCTATCCTCGTGATTCATCTCGTCGATCTTTCTAAATTCCTTTGGCACTCCTTCCATGAGATCTAAGTATCGATACTAGCGGGTAGTATGTCGTAGAGTCGCTATGAGTTGGTACGTTATGTCGGGTATTGTATTATACTTAAGGGAAAGGCGTGTTTTATTAGTTAATGTTATGTTATGATTGATCGTTTGGAATACATTGAAATGTAATTGTCGATGCGTGTTTGACTTGTAAGTCGGTTTGATTGACGTGCTTTATTGTGACATGAGATTAGAGAAGTGTTTTGTTGATGGAGTTGTGTGATTATTGGGATTCGAGTGGCTGTAATTGAGAATTGAAATGAGGAAATGACTGCAATGCAAGGGGTGGCAATGTAGAGAACCAAATAATGGGTGATGTTGACTACAACGCAAGGGGTGGTAATGCAGACTGCAATGCAAGGGGTGGAAATGCAGAGTGTTGAGATTATAAGGAGTATTGAAATGGTTGCAAACCTATTGTGGGTACGTTTTGATTGATGTGAGTTTATTAATGCTTCTACATGACATGTGAACGGTTAGGAATGCTTATAAGATGTTTGGAACCCTTTGGGCCTTTGGCCGTAGTCTGCCTTCTGTTGTGATAAATCCATGTTTCTCTTGTTCACTTAACGAAATTCTTTCACTCTTTGTGCATACTTCATCACCTTTTCATATAGCTTGAGTATAGATTTCTCTACAAGGCACGTGTATGCTTAACCATATATTTTTCAAGTACAAATCAAGGAATTGACATGGTGTGCTTGACGTGCTTGATTGAACACATCATTAAAAAAGTATTCAAGAGGGAGTTCACAGCACAAAATTTGAAGGAGCACTTGGAAAGTTAATTATTGTAAATAGTAATATTGTTATTCCTCATACACTGGTATTTTGGTAACTTGGAGTCTTCAAGCCAGAAATGTAATATTTTAATTTAAATTGAGAACAGGGGAAAGGAAGGTTATTTGGGTAATATTTTGTATAACAGTGAGGACTTTATTTATCAAAAGTGATTATTATTTATGTTAAAAATCGAGGGCGTGACAATGTGCAAGAATGAAGCCGATCATAGGCGGAGGTACATTGTGGCTAGGTGGGTCAAGCCTCCCTATAATTTTTTCCCTTGCCTTACAAAGTGTGGATTTTTATTTTATTTTTCGATCGGCATGAATTTTTTAATTTTAGTGACTATTGCATGTGCTTGCATAAGAGATTAGGAATTGGGGACTGTGTTTTTGGAATTCTTGACTATTGCTATTAAGGTTTTTCACTAATATAAGACTGGAAATTTTTCTTGTTCGGATTAAATATTTTGATAATTAGTCATGATTTCTTGAGAAAAGAAAGGAAAGGGATACGATTTCTAGTGAAATTCCTTGTTTGGATTAAATATTTTGATAAAAAATGGAGAGAAATTTAGCCCAAAAAAAAAAAATTGGAGAGAAAAGTACAAAAAAAGAATCACTCAATCTCACAAAAAATATGAAGATTTGGTGAGAAAGACTCCCCTTTCTTGTCTCTCACTTTCTCACCATCAATTTATTCTCCCATGAGAGATTGGAGAATCATGATTCTCTGCTCTTGGTGTTTTGTCCATCTAATCTTTGGTTGGATGTTTTCTCTTTTCTTTTTCTGGAATTGAGAGATGGTGTTGTGCAGTGGTGTGCGCAGCACCGTGTTGCGCACCTCCAAGCCGTCGGATCGTGCATCTGACGGCTTGAATCTCATCTCGACAATGAACGGCTCTCGATCATTGGTTGCCGAGATGAGATCCGAACTGTCAGATGCACAATATGACGGCTCAGAGGTGCATAGCGCCAACCCGAAATCCCTTTTTTTGTTTCTAACTTTTGACTAGTTTTCAAATCCAATCTCGATGTACCCATTATTGAGTTTTTAATAAAATTTTCTTCTACAGATAATAAAAAGTCATGTACATGCTCCAATAATGGAAGCTATTCCCCGTGAACCTAGCCAAGACTAAATTTTAATTTATGTTTCTCCGCAATTTTTTCTATGACTTATATCCAAACACACAATTCGGCGACAACTTACATAACTAACAAAATAATTTATAATCGAATTCAGGTCCATAGGTACTGCATTGCAAGTTGCGACTGTACGTCATAGGATGTCATCGCTTACAAAAATAAAAATTAAAGGTTTATGCATCTGCCACCGTGCATCTTTGAAAATAAAAACATAAAATTAATACCAATACAAAGATCAACAATTAAGTAATTAACCACGTTGAGATTAAATACTCACACCAGGTTATAGATATTTCAAAATACGTGATCCTGGCCACCAGAACTCCCTCCTATGTCCTGTGCATTTTCTAAATAAATGACCGAGGAGGAAAGAGGGGACATAGTAGAAAGAACGAGCTATTTTCAGAATAAATTGATCCCATTAATCTAGAAATTAGAAAAAAACGTACAACTACTACCAAAAGTTATTCTTTGATGACAAATACCAAGAGTCCCTTTAATTTACTATGCTTATTTATTTGTTTATTCACCAATAAACAATAAGAGGGTTAGGTTCTTTCCGCCAAAGGTGAAAACCCCACTGTTTCCACCACCGCCTATAGGCCCCAATTGATTTTTTTTTTTTTAAAATCTGAATCATTCATCTTGTGGTACCCGCAAAGTAGTATAGTCATGTAAAAAATCAATTTAATCCGATATCGATAGATATATCAAAAATTAAATTAAATTTTTGTTCACAAAATGGACAGTTAGATTTTGAAGTTAAACTGTCCATGACTGTCCATTTTATGAATCAAAAATTAATTTTTGATATCCGATCAAGCTAATTTTTTTGTGTGAATGTACTCTACAAGTCCTACAAGATAAAATGTTCAAATTAGAACAAAACATGCAAGGTGGAGCCCACAAAGGGTAGTGGTGGAAAACCCAAGGTTTCCACCCCTGGCGAAAAGAATTTAAACTCAAATAATAAACAGTACACTGGACCAACCACATTACATGGGTATTGATTAAATTTACTTATTTGCTTATTTAGAAGTGAATGTTGAAATCTGGTGGAAGAAGCTGGTTGTTCTTTGGAGGAGCCCCAGCTGTGTTGGTAGTGTTCTTTAACCCCGTGGCGGCGGTGGCGGTCGAGGACCTTGCAAGGTTATTTGGGCAAACTTGACCATGGGGAGCATTTGTGTCGGCCGAACAATCATTTTGGTGGCCTACAGAGTGAGGTGGCTGATTGTGATTGGCTGTGTGCTTTGCTATCTCTCGTTCACCTTTCTTGCCAGCTTTTGCCACATGGAGCTCCATTGAACCCTCGGCCTCTCTCGCCAGCCTAACCTCATGAGCTATGTCTACTCTGGATTTAGCCAACTCCCTCTCAGCTTGTGGATTACTTTGTCAATTTTGTTTAAGCTCAACCATATAATGTCAATGACATAGGAAATTTTAAAAAAATCTTAAATAAGATTTTCTGGAAACATGATTTGTGCCGGCCGAACAATCATTTTGGTGGCCTACAGAGTGAGGTGGCTAATTGTGATTGGCTGTGTGCTTTGCTATCTCTCGTTCAGCCTTCTTGCCAGCTTTTGCCACATGGAGCTCCATTGAACCCTCGGCCTCTCTCGCCAACCTAACCTCATGAGCTATGTCTACTCTGGCTTTAGCCAACTCCCTCTCAGCTTGTGGATTATTTTGTCAATTTTGTTTAAGCTCAACCATATAATGTCAATGACATAGGATGTAGAGACCCGTATTTTTTTAAGAAGTATTGTGATTATTGGTAAAGGCGTGACACGTGGAAGTACGAATAGTGTCGTGGTTATATGATTAAGGGGTTGATGTGAAGGAATCACTAGTGTAGGGGTGAAAGTGCAATAAGTGAATATATATGTGTGTGTGTGTGTGTGTTGGAACGTACAGGGAAACCATTTTTTCTTCCCCTTTTCTTTTTTTTTGCTTTCCTCTTTCTCGTCTCTCTCTGCTCCTCCGAAACCCCCCCTCCTCCACTTCTCTCCTCAATTTCATCTACTTGATTCCGAACAAAGCCCAAGAAAATTCATGACGGACCTCGTTGAGCTACAGTTGACTTGGTCAAAAGGTCGTCGGGTTTTGCTCAAAACCCTCGAGGTGGGGATTTCTCACTTTTTCTATATGTCTATGGGTAGTTTTGGTGCCTTAAACGTGTTGTTGATCATTGATTCGTGCCTTATGAAACCTATCATAGAAGTTACAGAACTGTGAAGTCGTCTGTTTGTTTTTGAGTTCTACCGGTAGGCCCTCTTCTCCTACCGGTAGGCTTCTGGAATTTTCTCTGAGAGAAGGATTAGGGATCTTCTGGAGTGGGTTTGTACCAGTAGGACCCGACCACTACCGGTAGGTACCCTGTATTTAAAAAAAAAAAAAAAAAAATTCCTTGTTCATATTATGATGCTACTATTCGTTCTATGGGATTCTAATACACATATTCTTGGGTTTTAAGACTATACTCCATGTTGGGCACTTAGTGAATGCACGATTGGATTTAGACAATTCATTAAGTAATGAAATGAGAATTTATGAAACATCATGGGTAATTAACGAGTAAAGTGATACACTCCAAGTCCTTAATACATGTTTGAGGTGTGGTAAGAGATTTGTTGATTGGAGAATAAATATAGGAATGGATTATGAACACACATAGTTTAATGAATGTTGGTTGGTAGAAATTGGAATGCGAGTCTATTTCTAGCCATTTGTATGATATTGGATTTGCGAATGATTAGTTGATGCACCTCATACCATCACTAGACTGATGACGAAGTTAGTGTGAAATGAGAACAAGAGAGAGAGTGAGTAGTTGCTAAAGAAACTTGAACGTGAATACTGGTAAGTTATGGGGAATGAGTTGGTGATTCCAAGTCACGATGGTGTTTTGTGTTCTAGTCTTACATAGCCCTCATTGTTCAAGTTACAGTTCCCTGACATATCGTCCAAACTAATTTTCTGGTTTATCATATCCAGACCCCGATCACTTCTGATATGAATTCAACACCTCGAAAATACCTCATAACTTTGAAATGCTTTCTTTATCGGTGACGCTTCAGACACCCAGTTTTCCAGATTATTGCCTTGAATGAGTCTTGGATTTCTATACAGTAGGTGTATTCAAAACCTACCTCCTAATGAGCATAATACTTTTTCATGCTTTTATTGTCATCATGGTTACAAGTTGGGTGAATTTGTGGTTATGGCATTGAGTTAGTAAAAATGTCGTCGACGTATTGATGTGCAAGGAAGTGATTTGATGACGATACTATTTGACCGGAGAGAATAAAGAGTTGAGTTACTATGCGAATGATTTGGGTTTCGTGCCGTTCTTAAGGAAAATTGTGGTGATGAGACTATTTGTGCTTGTTTGATTCATGAGTCGGTTTGATTGGCTTGTGTGTTATGAATTGAGATTTGAGAATCGTTTGATAATGAAGTCATTTGATTAATGATAGTGTCACAATATGGACTGTTCATGACCATGTTGCGATAACGCCCACCAACAGGTGTAATGCTAGGGCAGGGGAAGCAGGTTCCATAACACCCAGCAGGAGCACTCGCTCATGACACAGACTAGGCCCACCAACAGGTGTGGTGCTAGGGCAGGGGAAGCAGGTCCCATAATGCCCAGCAGGAGCATTCGCTCACGAGAACATAAATGAAAGTTTGAGAATGAAAGACGATTATGAATGAGGAGCAATTAATGTGGAACACCGATGACTTTATTGGTAACTTATGAGAAAACTCAACAGAGTTGTGTTCACTCTCAACTAGAGTCCGTTTACTATAAAACATGGAGTTGTGGTGTATGAAAAGGATTTGGGAAAAATGGAAGTTTTATATGAGAATGGTTTTGGTAATCGTTAACAGAAAATGAGATAAGATGGGGTGATCATATGAGAACTATGAACAGTGAACTTGAGTCGGTATGTTAGATCGTTTGAAATGTCTGTGCGTGGTTTCTTTCCTTCTTACAGCCTTTCCTATTACTCTGGTTCATTAATTTTATGTCGGCTTGGTGATTTGTTTGGTATGAAGACATGTTGATACCTGAGGTGCAATAGTTATTCTAGGAGGTTTAAAATTAATATTTGCATGAGGAGTTAAAATGAAAACTTAAGGGACATGAGGATAGGATAAAGGGGCATGTGTGTGTGTGAAAATGAGTAGGCGTTGAAACGTTGGCTTTAACATGATAAACTCATAAAGGGACACGGAGGAGGGTACGAAAGTTGTTAATCGGAGATTTGAAAGAAGGATTTAGATATGCGTGTAACATCTTTGGTGTTGAATTGTAGTAGCATAACATGCATAGTAACCAAAAGAGAAGAGGGTTAGTGAAATAGGAAAGGAATGAGAAGATGGTCGTTAAAGAATTTATTAAGTGTATACGCCGTAGTATGGGGAAGTGGAAACAAAATTGTTATAAGTGATTGTACGCAGAGAATCTTAGGAGAAGTCATATGTGGATGCGTGTTGAGTTCGTTTGTTCTACTATAGGGTGGTACCTTATCGCATGTTACATTGTTAAATGAACACATACATTTTTAATGTTCCGATCATCCCATTTGCACATAAAGTTTGTAGAGATTTTTCTACTGGGCAAGTGTATGCTCAATCCTTCATTTTCAGGTACCCACCTTGGCATATAGCGTGGAGAGCTTGGAGAACAAGTCAAAAGTCATTTTTAAAGGTCTTGTATTTAGTTATGTTATCGTCTTATGTAAAAAGTGTTTTGAGCTATAAAAAAAAAAGGATGTAATTTCGTTATAACCTATTTAACTATGGAGAAATTATAAAGGACTAGTGCTAACCCGTGCCTACGGCACTACGCATCTCGGTTGGAAGGGGATGACAGTTGTGGGATTTAGGTGAAAGCCATGGACACTTAACTGGAAAGTGGGAGGATGCACTATAGCCTTTGGATCAAAAGAATCTAAGCCGTTCCAACAACTTATTTCCACACCCTTCATTTTATAATAGAGATGTATAATTTCTTCTCTTTGGAACTTTGATATGTGAGGATATTGGTTTATGAGGTGATGTTTGGCATAACATTTTGGGTATGTACGTATGTGAGGATAATATTTTAATTACGAAACAAAACTTTAATATTTTGTCGAAAATCGAGGGTGTGACATAGGAAATTTAAAAAAAAATTGTAAATAAGATTTTCTGGAAGCATGATTTGTGCCAACCGGACAATCAATTTGGTGGCGTACAGAGTGAGGTGGCTGATTGTGATTGGCTATGTGCTTTGCTATCTCGTTCAGCTTTCTTGCCAGCTTTTGCCACATGGAGCTCCATTGAACCCTTGGCCTCTCTCACCAACCTAACCTCATGAGCTGTCTACTCTAGCTTTAGCCAACTCCCTCTCAGCCTGTGGATTATTTTGTCAATTTTGTTTAAGCTCAACCATGTCATTGACATAGGAAATTTAAAAAAATCGTAAATAAGATTTTATGGAAACATGATTTGTGCCAGCCGAACAATCATTTTGGTGGCCAACAGAGTGAGGTGGCTGATTATGATTGGTTGTGTTCAGCTTTCTTGCTAGTTTTTGCCACATGGAGCTCCATTGAACCCTCGGCCTCTCTCGCCAACCTAACCTCATGAGCTATGTCTACTCTAGCTTTAGCCAACTCCTCTTAGCTTGTGGATTATTTCGTCAATTTTTTTTAAGCTCAACCATATAATGTCAATGACATAGGAAATTTAAAAAAATCGTAAATAAGATTTTCTGGAAACATGATTGAATATTTGACGCTATGAGATCTAGATATTGTTAACTATATATATCGTGAGCTCATATTAGAAGAAACATAAAAAAATTATGTGTACTATTTTTTCCTGGTGAAAAGGAACTGTCACTACAAATACGAAGTTACAGGAGTAGGATATCCCTCTAGCATCATCCATAAGTTTCGAATTAATACAAATAGGCGGAAAAGGAATACAAGTAACATGCATGTCATTTGAACGATGCACGTGATCTGCTTCCAAATTGAGTCCTAATTTGTTTTCCCAGCTTCTAATTCGAAGAATTACACTTATGACCCAAAGTATTGGAAGAATTACACATTCGCTCCACAAAAAATTTTAAAAATTACATATTTAACCTCTATCTTGTTCCCATACACGTGTCCCTCTAAAAAATTAACTAAATTTTCGTCGTGCCCCCCGCGTGTCCCCGTGTCTCTGTATTGGACACGCCGACCTTTAAGAGTGTCGGTACTTCATACTCCCTCCTTCCGGATTTAATTGTCCTTATTCTATTCTAATCGGCTAAAAAATGGATTATATCTTTCAATCCGTAATAAATTTCAGATCAAATATAGATCTTGTTTAATAGATCTCGATTAGTTCTATAATACAATAGTTTCGAAAAAACGTAAAACATTATAAATTGAAAGATATAATCGATTGAAAAATGGCACGAACTCCAAAAAATAACTATTAAATTCGAACGGAGGGAGTAGATATTTACCCCTTACACGCCACACGGTGTGTCCCATGGGTATTTTGTTGTGTCCCCAGTGTGTCCCCATGTTTTTGCACACTGGATACACTGGCCTTTAAAAGTGTCAATACTTCATAGACATTTACGTACCCCTTATTCTAAACATAATTAACAGACATTAGAAGAGTCGGTTCATTATAAGTTGTCAAGGTGAAGATGAAGGATTTTCACGTACATACGAGACTGGCTTTTAAAAGTTAGATGTATTAATGCACTATGTATGTATGCCTTAACATTTTTTTATGCCTTAACATGCTTTTTTCTAAAAATAATTTTAATTTTTGTTAAGTACCTTTGTATGGCTAAAAGAAAAAAGTAGATCATTCATTCACTCTCTCTCCTATCCTCAACGACCTTAGGTAGTTCCTGGGCAAACACTATCCCATCTTTCTACGGTATTTTTAATTTTTCTTTTTTGAATAAAAAATAAAAACTCTAAAGGCTTATGCCTCTACGTCTTCAGCCTTACACCTGGCCTCATGAGAGGTTAACAGCCTCACCTTGAGCTTTCGCCTCTAAAAACTTTGGTTTTCCATGATCACTTCCTGTAACATAGAAGCTGGCATGCACCAAGGGCGCTATCAAACATGAAAATAACTGTTCTGCACAATTTTATGTTTAACAGAATGAGTAGTAAAGTCTACTTGGCTCTGTCTTCTATGCAAATCTGGAATCTGCCTTTTTCTACTCTTTAGCATATTCGCATTCAAGTAGCATGAAGTGCATTTATCGAATAGAAAGGGAACCACTGATGTTTTCAACTTATGCATGCACTTGTTGCAAAGAGAACTTTTCAAATCTTTGAAGTTGAACAAACGTTGAGATACTCTACCTTAGGATCCCCCAGCTAGAAGAAGTTCCAAGCAGATCTTGCGGAACTATACTCCTGCAAACAGCCCATAAAAATGACACATGTTTTTTCAGGCAATAAGACTGGCTTGGCTCAAATGGATGATCACGGAAATCCGGAGTTTTGTCACAAAACTATTTTGACGTTAGTTAATTTATCGAGTGGCAACTTCCCAACCTGCTGCACCTTAGCATGCCTTTAACCCAGTGAATCTACTTGGAACTCATGCCCTGAGAATGAAATTTCACAACCATTAGACTTCTACTTCAAAACAAAAGGCAATCATCAATAAAATAATGAAATAGCTCCATTGCTGAATTTTAATAACAAGAATAGGTATGGTGCTGATATAGGTGAATGACAATATGTGGGTACTGCAAACAAGAAAACGAGAGATGGTAACTTCACATCTCTCCATTAATGTATTCACCATTCCATGAGGAGCTTAAATATTGCAACTAACTAATGCAAGGCTGGTAGCCACACTATTGGATATGCTATCTCTTTCTCCATTGGCTGATGTGTAAAAGAATCTGCCAGAAAATAATAACAGAACCAGAATTTCTGTTTCATACAGGCTTTGTTCTTCTGGAAAGTCAAACCTAGCAAGGAGTTAGTCTAACTTGAAACATTGATAGATATTTTTAAGAAAAGGAAAGGTATGAAAGCAAAACTTTTAGCTAGTGAGTGTTCAAAAATTAGCTCCAATGTGGACTAGTATCGATCAATAGCTCACCCTCTAAATTTGGCCACCTATATATGTAGACCCCGTTCGTTTAAGGATTTTGGATTCTAATTATTATCCTATTTCTCTCCAATCATTACTCTCATTTCTCTCTCTCACTACCCTATTTTCAATCATTACTCTATTTCTAGACTCATTACCTACAAATCCAAAATCCCAAAACGAACAGGGTCTAAGTTTTGTGGGCCCATTTCTAAAGCCTAAATCACGTTGCTTTGCTCAAATATAGGATGTTGATCAGTTCTTAATCCTATTTCTAATACTGTCGTTGCTAATTTTTTGTTTTTATTTCATTTTCTACAATAAGACTTAGCTAGTCCATTGGGTTGACCATCTACTCAAAAAACTAATGACCACTTATGAATCTATAAGTGGGTCCTATTTATTATCAAAAACTACCCTTTAGTGATCATAATTTAGCTATTCCACTGGAGATACACTTGGCCACAATATTTCGAGAATTGTAGTGACCTAAAGCAATAGAAAGTGATATCTGCTCCCAGGATTGTAGCACCTCTTCCAATCATATGAATTAACCTAAAAAACACAAAAAGTGGGGGAAGGCAGCAACCGTTGTTCAACCTCTACCAGACCCTGCTTTAAGCGGGCTCGAGGACCTTGTGCTCCGCTCAGGACCTTTATAGCACTAACAATTAGACTAACCATAGCCTACATATAAATCCAACATAAACACCTAATGGAGACCGTAAGATTGTGAAGCGGCAAGGGCAAATAACAAAATGTATAGACATCCCCATAGAAAAATCTGATCCTTATAAAGTAGTACTCACTAACAATATAGAAAACAACAAATAATTGTATAAGCAAAAAAAAGTGGGGTTAAAAGCTCTGTTATGGTATTGAATGAAAGAGACCCACATTATTGTTGCACTATGATGCATAGACACGGACACAAACAGGGGGACACGGGAATTCTCCGAAATGCTACTGGTACATACAGATTGTGCACAGATTTTGTGGTGGGCCCCACCATGGGTCCCACACAAATGATCCGAGCCGTTCATTAAATGTAAAGCATTTTTTCAAGGGTTCTTGTAAAAAATCAGTTCAATCCAATACTTATAGGTGTTTGATCTAATAATCTAACTTTTCAATACCCGAAAATCTAAATGAAAATTTAGATGATTGGATCGAGCACTTATAGGTATTAGATTGAGCTGATTTTTTTTCAGGGACTCTTGAAAAAATATTTTACATTTAATGAACGGCTCGGATCATTTGTGTGGGACCCGTAGTGGACCCCGCCACAAAATCTGTGCACAATCTGTACCAGTAGCATGGTTCGGAATTCTAAAAAAATGAGGATACAAACACAGCGGAGGACACACACATCAAATACACACACATACATACATATACAGACCGAGAGAAAGAGAGTGAGAGAAAGAAATAAATACCGAGAGAAAGAGAGAGAGACATACAGACTGTGAGAGATAGAGATAGAGAGAGCTTGCGAGAGTGAGAGAGGAGCTGATGTCGCGTCTGTGAGAGAGGAGAGAGAGGGTTGTCAATCGTGAGAGAGGAGACAGGGTTGACGATAATTAGAAAGGAAAGGAGTTGCTGATATAGGTTTAAATACATTTTAACCCGAAACTTTAAGTTTTGATTTGGAGTTAAAAAAAATTAAAAAATGAAGCAAACTAGTACTGGATACTATCGCCAAAGCAGTATTAAGTTTTGATTCATCTGAGAGCCCCTCAGGAGAAGCAATCACAATGACCACATTACTCGCTTGAGAAGCCTTTGCTGCCATAGCAACGGACTCACCAAGACTCCGATAGGCAGCGGTGGTTGATGTGGATTGTCCAAGCCCACAAACCACTCATATGGGAGTCCAGTTTCTTCAAGATTGGGTTCTGGAATTTCAGGTTTTCATATTTGACCATGTCTTTCTCGATGACATCCACTGCCAATATATCTCCTTTCCATTCCACCACATCGATCTCTTTTGCAGAAAAAGATATCTAATAAAATTTCCCCAAACACGAGAACAAATAATTAGAATTTCAATTACTCGTGTAATCTAGTTTCGAAACAAGTCAGTTGGCAGAATATATGTGAGACCATCTCCAGCACCTTCCTCAAACTCTTAACTTCGATAAAAAAAACAAAAAAACAAAACAAAACAAAATTGAGTAAAAGCTTCAGTTAATGTGAAGCACTCAAATTAAGTAAAAAGATCTACGATTCATTTCCCTCCAAATGGAAAGAAAAAGAGAAAGGGACACTTAGTTCCAAAGTCCAAACTTTCTTATCTCCTTTCCTTGAGATTGCCCACGATACAAAACCAAATGCAACAGGCCTTCGCAGAATGAGGCCCCACGCCAAGCCAAAATTTTCAAGGAGCAATTCCCAAATCAGCAAAGATACCAAAAAATGAATAGAAGGTAATTCACTGACTCCCACACACTTTACACATACAACACCAATCCAACAAAAGCTTGCCCCGCTTACCAAGTATCATTGTCAATGCTAGGAATCGGCTCCTTAGTAGCAGTCCTAGCAAATAAAGTCATCTTCGAAACGGATTTAGAATGCCTAAGCCTTTCCATGTATTGATGAAAACTGAAATTACCTTAATCAACTAAGGTAATCTTTTCCAAGACTCCAACAACCATGGCATGTACTTCTCAACCAAAGCCTTCTTCTCTTTCACTATGTTGGAAGGTCTAAAAAAGCTCACCTTAAGGGTCCATGACAACACCAAGTGTATTCCAACACAAGACATTTGGGCCACATGTGGTCAGCCTAAAATTATTGGTTTAAATCATCATGCACTCATTTAGATAGAAAAATGGCAATAGCGGGATGACAATGGGTGATTGGTTTGGGATCATCTATTCTATTTCATAATTTAGTTACGCGAAGAGGGAGGTTGTGGAATTTGGTCTGGTATGTTTTGCTTTTCCAGAAATTCGCCTATGATGTTTCTTCGTACGAAGTAAAATACAGAATTAGCGAGGGCTAAATACAGGATCTACCTATCATAGCCCAGCATGCAATAAAAAGTCCAAACTATAGAACACCAGAAACCTGGCAAATTGGGCATTGATCCACGCTATATGACATACTTATGGAATATGAACTGCAATTCACTTCACTGTAAAAGAACCTATTACGATCTTGGCACATACAACTTTAATTTCGAGAAATGAATAGTTTCCAGTTTGTGCATACCAAGGGCAAGTAAAGAATGAAAATGTTTGGACTCTGATATATGCTTTGACTTGAAGCGAAAATCACTTATTGGACAACCTGCCACCTGATAGTGTCTCTTACGAGGAAGTGGCAAAAAATATACTCCAAGTATACTTCAGCAACTAGGCCATCACTCCATACCAACTTGCATGTCAACGAATGCACTGTTGCACACACTTACATTACATAAGCAAATGAAGCAATACACTGAAGCAATGAAACATAACTTGAAATTGAAATTACCTACCCTTTCTCAGACTCTCAATACAAAACCCCATGCTGAATTTGTGAAAAGCTTCATGGCAGAGCTTGAACAGCAAAGCTGCCAGATGTATATGGTTACTATCAGGACAAAAACACTAATTAACAAACCAAAACGCTACTCTGCCTTAATTATGAAAGCATTAAATTCTTTCTTGTAGCCTTGAAAGAATACTCAACAATGAAAGTACATAACCGATGGCATTTTCGGTCCTGGGTGCCAAAGAGTAACCCTTCTTGCTAATAGAAGGGGCAGGTCATTACATATTACATAATTACCATGAAAAAGAGAGCACATGAGAATAATGGTGTAGTGATGATAACAGCCAGTGCAAGATCAAACAAACATTTGCACAGTTTTGTCATATGTTAATTTCATGATTCCATGCCAAGATACCTCCAAATGTAATGACTTATCCATAAAGCACTGAAAACCTAGGAGTCACCGTGAACATGTCAGACATACCACTAATATTTGGGTTTCCGAATGCAAAGTTGACAGGGCACTTGTTCAAATAATGGAAGTTTGATATGATGATTCTTAAACAAGGAGTATCACTTTCCCTTTCATATATATAATAATCATATTGCTTTCTAATCTTGTACCTAATACATACAATAATATTCAAGGGATTCATATGGGATACGATATATTCTCATGAATAAAATTTACCTTAGGTCCTTGCCACAGGGTCTAAATTTAATTTAGATTTGAATGCAAATCACCAGGTAAATAATTTGGCCTAAAACATCAATTAAACCTACAGTAACTAGTTTCATTCACAAAATTCATTCAATATCTTGTCTACCAAAGTAATTCAAAGATAGATTTTACGTTACATGGAAGTCACATGCCTTGTCATAATCACTGCATAAAACATTAGAAGATGAGGGTTGCCCGCTTAGTATCATCTCAATAGTCCCCTTAACAATTTAAAACCATAAAATGCAGTAAAAATTCAGCAAAAATGGATATCAATGTAAAAGCCCATAAAACAACCTCAAGGTTGAATCACCCGTTGATCACAAAAACTGGACGCGACAAGCGAGTATCGTGTATCCACATTAAGAGGGGGGAAAGTTTAATGTGACAGCAAGCAAGGATCATGCATCCACTCGATAACAAATTTATCAATAATAGCAAAAAGAAACCACAAACAACAACGTATGTTATTTCATACCGTGTTTTCGGAAACAAACTGTATTGACATTGCTATACATTTCATGTGTTTTCCATATATTTGTGTCTTGTCCATGTGTGACTTTTAGCGATCTATACCAACCCGATATCTCCTCGTCAAATCATGCAACCAACAGTGGAATTTGTTGGGTTTTTCCCACATTAAATGCAGTTTGAAAAAGAAAAAGAGATTTTAATGGAATTAGTTGGCTAAAGAAGTAAATGTGTTTTTGAATTGAGTTGGTGGCCGGCTGTGCATTAAAGGAGCAACTGTGGCAATTGGGTAGAGACTCTTCTTTGGTCAGTTGAAGAGTTTTTGTGTTAGCCACTCTCTTGTGTACATAAAATAAAATGGGCCTTGTGCCGTGAAGAGGAGAGTGGGGGAGAGAGAGACTGAGCAGAGAAGATAGGAAGTCCGCGAGCCCCTTCGGGGATCTCCCCCCATTGTGAGATTGTGTGAGAGAGAGAGGGAAAATAGAGATGTTGGGGGTGAGTGAAAACATTGTGTGAGCCATGTTGTTAGGAGCTCGAGAGGGTTTTTCATCTCACGTTGTAATCGTCTATTTTTTCATATAGTGATAACATCTCTTCCGTGGAGGTACCCGAGTTTGGGAAATCACGTATTTTGGTTGTGTTCTCTCGCTATGTGATTTGTTTTTGTTTGTTGTGCTTCCGTTGTGGGTGGAATTACCAAGCATAATCCCAACAAGTGGTATCAGAGCTAATGGTTTGAAATCCTGGGAGAAATTGTCGATTGTAGATCCAGACTGTGGTTGCTGGGAAAATCACACCCACCACCATTTAAGTAGAAGATTGAGGATGCTGGCGGTGACATGGGTGGTTTGGATGATGATGGTCTTGCTCATGGTCATGGTGATAGCATGTGTGCATGTGGCAGTGAGATGTCGTGCATATGTGTATTGTGTATGTCATGCCATGAGTTTTGTGAAGACAGCATGGACAGATGTGCAAGATTGCAAGTGTATGACATGTATGAGTTTATGGGTATGGAAATATTATTACATTAGTGTGTTTGGGCTGGCAGACCAAGGAGAAGAAAAATGAAAATTCCAAGCCGACTCTAGGTGGCGCAAGGATACATTCAACGGAATGACACAGGCGCTTTATCAGAGTGGCAATGGAAATGGTGCTAGTCTTAAGATTGGAGCAGGTGAATAGGCAAGTCGCGAGTCCAAGTCAAGGATGACTAGACGTTCACGCAGTGATGGGGGTGCAAGGCATTCGAGCGAGGAGGTGCGAGCTGCCCAAGCAAGAGGGTGCATTTCATGTGGAAAAAGGGGTTGTTTGTTGGGTTTTTCCGACATTAAATCCAGTTTGAAAAAGAAAAAGAGATTTTAATGGAATTAGTTGGCTAAAGAACTAAATGTGTTTTTGAATTTAGTTGGTGGTCGGCTATGCATTAAAGGAGTAACTGTGGCAATTGGGTAGAGACTCTTCTTTGGTCAGTTGAAGAGTTTTTGTGTTACCCACTCTCTGGTGTATATAAAATGGGCCCTGTGCCATGAAGAGGATATTGGGGGAGAGAGACTGAGCAGCGCCTTTGGGGGTCTCCCCCCACCGAGAGATTGTGTGAGAGAGAGAGGGAAAATAGAGATGTTGGGGGTGAGTGAAAAACATTGTGTGAGTCATGGCGTTAGGAGCTCGAGAGTGTTTTTCATCTCACGTTGTAATCGTCTATTTTTTCATATAGTGAAATATCTCTTCCGTGGACATACTTGAGTTTGGGAAACCATGTATTTTGGTTGTGTGTGTTCTCTCGCTGTGTGATTTGTTTTTGTTTGTTGTGCTTCCGTTGCGGGTGGGATTACTAAGCATAATCCCAATAGAATTAAATATCTAAAAGGATGACAAATTAAACGCCACAACTCTTATCCCGTTACCAAAGATGCAATATCGTGTACAACTAAAAAAAGAGAGAGAAGAGTGTGAATCAAAGGGTTAGGGGAGACCTCACGTTGTGACAAGCGACAGGCTGGATAAAACGGAGAGAGAGGAGAGGGGCATTATCGGATACAACAACGAAGCACTGAGTCGAGGGCTTACCATAGTCGGACAGGTCCTCTGGCCGGAAGAGGAAAGACATTGCTCTGCTGCGGCTACAACCCAGGCATACGTGCCCCTTGCAAATCAGGCCAGCGCAATGGCACGAAAATGGAATCAAAGCGACAATGGTGTTGGCTAGGGTTCAAGCGCGGTTGTTGAACAACCTCCATAGAACCTCCGCAACCCTTCGCTTTCTCGCCATTGCGAGAGAGAGAGAGAGAGAGAGAGAGAGAGAGAGAGACACGACTTTTTTCACTTGTGTACTGTGTAGTGAGCCGACTTTTTTTGAGGAGACACCTCGCGCTGTAACCAGCGGCGGTCTGGATGAAACGCAAAGAGAGGACGGCTCCTCTAGCCAAAATAGGAAATATGGCGAGGCTAAAACCCAGGCATCCGTAGTCCGCGCCCCTTGCAACGGAACCACCACTGTCGGCGTCGGTGGTGGAATCAAGGAAACAATGGTGTGGGTTAGAGTTCGAGCGGCTGTTGAATGTCTTCCATAGAACCTTTGGGAGTCTGGGACCCTTTGTTTCCTCACCATCATGAGAGAGAGAGAGAGAGAGGGGTGGAGAGCGATCAAATTGAACATCTCCAAGGGCTTTGCCGCTTTGACACATTGATAGTTAAATGAAATAAACAACTATACCAACAGTAACAAAGTTAAACGGAATAAACAACTATACATACAGTAACAAAGTTCAAAGGCTCTTTTACACTCTACCGCCTCTGTTATTATTATTATTATTCTTATTTCAAATGTTCACCTGTAAATTTTTAGTTCTCTCTTCCACAACTCTTATCCCGTAACCAAACATGAGGAACGGAGGAAGTATCTCTTTCTTATTTTCTCCTTTTTTATAAATGTTGAATGAAAATTTTTTTGTGTCCACTTTTTTAAAATGACAACACAAGTTTAATAAAAGAAATTGTTGGTTATGTGGTTTTGATGGTGTTGTGCAGGTGGGGCACAGCATGGGTGTTGTGACTTGTGCGGGTAGTGCACAGCATCCAAGCCACCTATTCGGAAATTCAATGGTCCAATATTGAAGTGTTATTAGATTTTTTTAAACTCACGACCAAAAAAAAACTCAAATGATAGTGTAGATGGAGCAAATATTTAGTACACTCACCACATATGATTTTGTTCCCTGTTTTCCTTTTGAAGGCATGTAAGGGCCCGGGTGGCCCCGGCCCGTCCCAACATTTAAAATATTTTACTTATATTATATGTTGATGGTGTATGATGTTTGCAGATGACATTGTCCTCGTAGATGAAACTGCTAGAGGTGTTAATACGAAACTAGAATTTGGAGGGAAGCATTAGAGTCAAAGGGTTTTCGGATAAGTAGGAGTAAAACGGAGTATATGGTGTGCAAGTTTAGTGGTACCAGTAGTGCGCTTGAAGAAAGTGTGATGATCCAAGACCAGGAGATACCAAAGAGTGATCATTTTAGGTATTTAGGCTCAATTATTAGTAGCAATGGAGAGATTGGAGATGATGTGCCCATAGGATCCAAGTGGGGTGGCTCAAGTGGAGAAGCGCTACTGGTGTACTATGTGACAAGAGGGTACCCACAAAATTGAAGGGAAAATTCTATGGAACGGCCATAAGACCAGCGATGCTTTATGGGACAGAATGTTGGCCTATTAAGAAACAACATGTGAGCAAAATGAGTGTAGCGGAAATGAGAATGCTGAGGTGGATGTGTGGTAAGACTAGGCGAGACAAGATTAGAAATGAAACAGTTCGTGAGATGGTAGGTATAGCACCTATAGAGGAGAAGTTGAGGGAAAATAGGCTAAGGTGGTTTGGGCGTATCTACCGTAGACCGGAAGATGCAGTAGTTAAGAGAGTGGATAGGATAGCTCTAGGTAGCAATGTTACGGGGAGGGGTAGACCTAAATTGACATTAGATGCTGTAGTACGCAAAGATATGAGTCTAATAGGTCTATGTGAACAAGTGGCCCTTGACAGAGCTCAATGGAGGAAACGGATTCATGTAGCCGACCCCAAGTGATTGGGACGTAAGGCTCGGTTTGGTTTGGTTTGGTTTTATCTTAGTGAAAAATTAAAGTTATTTTATATTGTCTGGTAAAGTTTTCTCAAATTCTTTCATAGATGAAAGTAATCATGGATGTGCGTCGTGATTGTCCAAAATAATAAAAAGGATATTATATCGGGTATATTAATGTACCACAAAAGCAACACATATATTGAGTACATTTCTACATGAAAATACTTCTCTTATGCCGGCTCCCCTCGAGCCAAAATTCTGGCTCCGCTTCTACCTTTGATAATCTCCATCTCCTCGTACACGATAAAAAAAAACAAATAGTTTACCCACTGTATGCAAGCCCTGGGTTTTTTTCCTCGTTTTGTTTCTTCTTGTTTTGTGCTTAAACTCTTTCAGAGATCAAACAAAACATGTCAATAAAGATTGGGGGTTTAGAAAATTAGGGTTCAGAAAAAACTTAATTTGTCAATAGCAGATTGGAGGAGAGCCAACCGGAGGATCTTTGCGAGGAGGGCTAGAGTTGCTAGAGGGGCTCTACATGGAGAGAGATGAGAAGAAACAGAGAGAGAGAGACATGAGAAGATTTTGGAAAACGCATATAGAATCTCATTGTTTTGAGAAGTGATCTTACTGCATGTAGAATTTCATTGTTTAGGGAATTGATCTAACCCCTTGGATTAACTCTGTGTCAATCTCAGTGAAGGAGCTCAAGCTCAATATTAGGGAATCAGAACACTATCAGCGCCCTTGTGGATAGGGAATCGAAAATCTTGCATTGCACTTCCTATAGTGCACTCTGCAAGGCACATCCAAGTTAGCAAGCAAAATAAGATTCTCTTAATGCATAAATGTCGTCACACAAGTGTGTATGGGCGTACAAGCGTGGGCGCGTGATCATGCAAACGGGAAGGCTTATGGCACGAAATATGCATCAATGTTGAGATACCTCAATGTTGCAAATGTAAACCAAAATTACCACAAGAAAATTAAGACCCGCGATTCCGAATTGCCTTCGACCTTGCATAAGAAAGAGCATCAAGTTACAATCCTTTCCCCCTGCAAAAAACTTGAGAATGTAAGCTTACAAATGTGGTAGCCTGACATCTCTGAGGACAAGAGGTTGCCATTTCTCAATGCTTATAATCTGACCAATATTCAAAATTAAATGGTATCTAAACAACAATGAATCCAAAACATTAGGAACATTTTCAGATATAAACAAACATAGGTGGGAATAAATATTAAGCTCTTGGTATTTGATTCGGTCCACCATAATGTGAGAGGATAAATATTACAAGGGAGCATCTCCCCCTCAAGACCTCCATCCCCACCGCCCCACAAGGTTATCCAAACTGTTCATATCATAGGTCCCAATACGAAGAACATAAATGCAATAAAATTACATTAACCTGTCGTGTTTTACAAATTGGACGGTTATTTTGAAATCATATTTGCTGCCTATTTCATAACACAAGACTTGATTAGTTAGTAAGTCTACTAACGTCATATCAAGATAGTTTTTTCTATGTATGTTGTTCTAGGTCTACAAGATTAACGGTTCGGATCACCGTTGTGAGTCCTTCTAGACCAACAAGTTGGATTCTTGAGGAGTATGGTGGGGATGGGGTCTTGAGTGGGAGCAGCTCCTATATCATAAACCCCAGTCAAGATGATAATCAAAGAGGAAAAAGCACATTTTATTCCAATATATCTCGTAAGAGCATCATGCGCCAAATCTTAAAGCTAATCTTTCAGAAGTGCCATAGAATTTCGAATACGTCCTAAAACAGAGGGAAAAAAATAAGCAAATACGATATATGAGGAAAGTATATTATAATAAATGATAATTCGACTAAGCACACAGTAGAATGTTCCGTAATGACTTGAACATATCATAATTTTTTCATGCAACGGTGCCCTAGAGATAGAGAAGAGGAAACCGAAGTCCTTGATTGGAGCAACAAGTTACTGCTAAAAATCTCTATGATTCAGCTCTACTTTCGTAGCACAACAAAGTGCAGCACGTCCAAGTTTAATTATCTTTTGTTGTTGCTTATAAAAACGTGTCCAACAAAACCCCGTCAGTTTTACTTTCCTTTTTGTTCCGTCTTCATTGTTGGTCCACGGGTGTTTAATCAGTAGAATAAGTGAGCTCAAGACCGCAAACAGGCATAATTACCTATGCGCCTACAAATAAAGAACAAGGATACAAGGGTAATATACTAACGCATATGTTGATCATGTCCAAATTGAAGGCGGCAAAAAAAAGTAAGAAAACAACCAGTGATATGATTTTCCCTTCAAAAATTTTATTTTAGAGGATGACCATGCAACTGCAACAGCAAATGCGATAGTGCATTTCCGATGTGGAAGCAGAAACCGCAGCACAATGAGTATCACCAGGTGATGAAGGCATGCTCGGTCCACTATCAAAGTTCTCCCGATCGAAGTGCCCATCCTTAGGAAGCTAAGAACAAAATTCAACAGCAGAATATCATGAACAGTGCTCAACACTACAGAACTAAATAAACACTTGGGTGATGAACAATGCTCTCTTTTCACTCCAATTACTTGTTAAGGAGATAAGATAGGAGACATAAAGTTTCCTTGGGAAAATTGGTTGAATGCTTGAAAACAAGAAGCAAATTACTTGTTAAGGTATGAAGTGCAGAATGGGTCATACAGCATCCAGATGGTAAAGCCATTACCTGCACAATTTTCCCCCACGTGTCTTTTGTCGTAATGCAGCTTCCTTCAAAGAGCCCAAATCAGGGCAAAACAGTCACATTTACGTTCTGAGTTTCACATGCAACAATGGCAAAAATAACAGGAGGGTTCTCTCTTGAAGTCCTAAACAAAAAACAAGTAATTGTAAGAGATAACAGCACTTCACCCTCATAGAATTACAACTACAAAGCAGTACCAAACAACACGCGAAGGTTCCACGCAACAAGAAAATAATGAAGAATGAAAGCACACAAAAGTATCTCACTAAGTTCAACAAAGGAGGGGAAAACTTCATATACACCTCATAATATGAAAGCATGTTATCTGACACAACTCACAAGATGGAACATGGTCTGGTTGGGCAACATGGATTTATCCCCAAACAAAACCAAACTACGCCTTATGGTAAGTTATAAGAATCATTTTTCAGCCATTCCGCTCTATCAAGGCCTATGTGCGATAAAATTCAATTTCCGAGCGAGATTTATCATAATCCAAAAGAAAAAAGAAAAAAAAAGTCATCCTAATGGCTGTTTCTAATTATATGCAAGGGTTTTTAATATATACCTGAAATTCCTAATTGAGAGGTCATTAAAAAGTCTGTTTTTCACACCCTTCACTTCAGATCCACAAACCCACCCACACACCACCCCCACCCATCTTCCATGGGAATGAGATGATTTTTAAAATCATTCCTACAGAACACAAGACTCCCTCCCCACACTCACCAGCCTCTTCTCTCGCACCGTTCATAGTTAATGGAGCAAACCAGTTTCCGAAGTTTCCTCTTCCCCATCCTACTTTGGGACTCACTCATTTGAGAGCTCTTTTGAGGCAACTTTCTCCTCCATTCTATTTCAACATCAGCAAAACCCATGTCAGATAGCCCGGTCCTCATAGGATACAACTAAAAAATCTAAAATGCCAATCTTCTCCAAAACCCATGTTGAAACCTTCTCCCACTGAAGTGGACCATTGAACAGGAAGTTCCTGTTGCCATCCTCCCATTGTGGACCTTTGACATGACTAGAGAAACACACAGGTTCTTCGGAGGAGTATACCCGCCAACACATGCCCCAAATGATTTTCCATGGCCCAATTGTAATTTCAAGCACGTGCCTCCTCCCTCATCATATCAGCATATTGCAGGACCCATCTAACACAGTCAACAAGGTGGCCATTGAAGCTTTCTAATCACACAAACAAGTTGTTTTGCTTCCTCCCTCAGAACCACATCTCCTTGGACATGATGCAAAGAACACAAGCTAAAAGTTGTATTCTCGAAAAATTCCGATCACATCAGAATCTCCATTTTGCAAAATTAGGCATCATCATCAATAAGCATTGGATTGGCCAACCACAAGTAACTTTCTTCTCCCTCATTCTTGTGTCTAATCAAAACATTTCCTCCCCATTAGCATTCCCTCTCCGACCTTTCTTCCCAATGACGATCAGAAAAATGATGAGCTGCGAATGAAGCCCAGATGCCACCCCCCCTAAGGGATGAGATTTCGTACACTTTAAGGAGAAGAATATTGGATCAGACCAGAAGTAAGGGCCCCAAACACATTCAAAGTGGTTGTTGACCTAAAGCACTCTAGGCTTCGTAGAGGTGATTCTACAACACTGGCTTGCTCATTGGGCCTCCTTTGTGCAGATAAATAATCTAGTTTCTGCTTGGGCACCCCTGAACAAGTCTACATCTGCAGCAACAATCCACTGGGCCCTATTGGCCTTCTTCTTTTGACCGAGTTTCGGATTTGGCTGGCCCATGTCATCTGACTTGGTCCATCATCACCCTTGGCTAATTTGCATCACCGTACCGATGTCATCCATCAACCACCTGATAGCCTTTTAAAATTTGAATGGTACACTCTCTCATGAACCCCTCCCCGAAACACTGCATCACAATAATTCCCGGACACGATCCCAGGGGAAATAAAGTTTACCTCTTTGTCGTTGGACTCTGGACATGATTCCAGTATTTCAGGATCTCGTATACGAAAATAGGGACAACCACCACACCAAACATCAAAATCGACCCTCAAAGATTCTTGCCCAATGGGGATTATGATTCCCTAATGTAACAACATCCATGGCGTCATCGATTGCACTGAGAAGCTTAGCATCTCACACACATGAACTAGAATTTCCATCAATAAAATCCAAAATACTCATGGAACCCCGTGGTTTGTACCAAGAACCCACCAACGACTACCAAACTAAAAAAGATGAAGTTTTCCCATCTTCTAATATCCATCTCTCACAATCCCAGCTTCCTTTGGAGACGGAAAAGAAAGAAAAAAAAAAAAAAAAAAAGGGAAAAAAAAGCCCCACCGTGTCCTTAATCTACACCCATGACAGCACACAACATTTTCTTTTGCACCATTCCTTGACCAGCTTCTTCTCCACAACAATAAGCCCCACAGCCCTCTCTACAAAAAATAAGTGATGCAGCGTCTACCTTAAACCTCCCCTTTTGACTTCCGACTGTGAATATATATTCTGTATCTTGAATATATATTCTGTATCTTCTTGTAATATGTTATTTTAGGACATGTATCGTAATCAAATCCTAGCATAATCATAGGGTAATCATATCATAATCAAATCATAGCATAATCATAGGGTAATCATATCGTAATCAAATCTTGTAATCTTCCTTTCTTAGGTGTAGCTTTACTCTATTTAAAGGTGTACTCACCTCATTGTAATTCATTCAGAAATAATATCAGTATTTCCGTCTCTGTGTCTCTGTTTTCTATCATGGTATCAGAGCAGGTTCCGAAACCCTAACCCTGTTTTCGATCAGCCTTCTATCCTCAGATCTCTCTCTCTGTCAGCTACTATCGATCCCTCTCTCTGTTTTTTAGCAACCCAAATCACAAGAAACACCCACAGCAGTCAACACCCATTCTTCTCCAACCGCCGGTGACTTACCCACACTCCGACAACCTCCAGCAGCACTTGCCGACACTGTAGCAGATCCGGCGACCTCTGTTACAGCTCCGACTAACATGTCTAAGGCAGATTGGTACTCCGGTATTCTGTTTTGTTTTTTGTTTTTGACTGCGTTTCTCTATTAGCATCATGTCTAGCGATAAAAATCAGGCTATTAGTGTTCGTTTGAGCGGTAACAACTACTCCTACTGGGCTCATGTGATGAAAAATTTTGTTGTTGGTAAAGAAATGTGGGGATACGTAGACGGTTCTACACTACCTCCATCTGATCCAAAAGACCCAGGGTATGCCACTGCCTTGGGAAAATGGAACACAGGGAATGCACAGATTTTGACTTGGTTTCACAACTCCGTAGAACCAAGTATTGGCATGAATTTTTCGAAATATAACACAGCAAAGAAAGTTTGGGATTATCTACAAGCACTGTATCTTGAATCAAATTTTGCTAAACGATATGAGCTTGAAATGTCCATCCGAAATACCACCCAAAACAATAAATCGATTCAAGAATTTTATAACGAAATGACTACATATTGGGATCAGTTAGCTCTCATGGAACCTTCAGATTTGCAGCTACTTGATAGTTATGTCAGATTTCGTGAGGAGCTACGACTTGTTCAGTTTCTCATGGCCCTTCGGCCTCAGTTTGAGCCTCTTCGTGGGGCTATCTTGCATCGGTCTCCATTGCCCTCAGTAGATGGTGCTGTTCATGAGCTTATCGCTGAGGAAACGCGGTTCAAAGTGGCTAATCTTGCACCTCCCTCACAGTCTGTCTTTGCTGCTCCATTTGCTCCGTCTGGTCAGTATCCGGCACATCACTCGCCCACTCCAGCATCTCATCCTGTCCAATTTGCGGCCAAGCCAAGGCCTCAAATTCCTGAAGATGAATGTAACTATTGCCATCAGAAAGGTCATTGGAAGCATCAGTGCCCTAACCGTCCCAAGCCAAAGGGGCGAAATATTACGCAGTCGACTGGTTCTCATGCCCCACATCAGTCTCGGGCACCACAACAGTATTCTCGCCCTCCTGCAGCAGCCTTGGCAACACCGGCCTCCAGTAGTGCACCTCCAAAGTTTGATTATGAGCAATTTCAGCAGTACCAGGCTTACATGGCAGCCATTCGAGGGGGTTCCCCCCAAGCTTCTGCCATGACTACCACTCACTCAGGTTTGCGTGGTTCTCCCACCTCAGGTATCCAACCCACCACTTGGATCTTTGATTCTGGCTCTTCTCACCATATGACCCATGATCTGTCTCTTCTTAGTAATTGTGTGCCACCTGTTTTTCCTATTAGTATTGCCACAGCCAAATCAAGCCCTTCCTGACACAGCTTATATTAGTACTAAACAACACGCAAAGGTTCCACGCAACAAGAAAATAATGAAGAATGAAAGCACACAAAAGTATCTCACTAAGTTCAGCAATATAAAAGGACTACAAAGATGGGGAAAACTTCATATAAACCTCAGAATATGAAAGCATGTTATCTGACACAACTCACAAGAAGGAACACGTTCTGGCTGGGCAACATGGATTTATCACCAAACAAAACCAAACTACGCCTTATGGTCAGTTATAAGAATTTTTTTTAAGCCGTTTTTCTCTATCAAGGCCTATGTCCGATAAACTTCAATTTCCGGACGAGATTTATCGTAATCCAAAAGAAAAAAAGAAAGTCATCCTAATGGCCGTTCTTAGTTACATGCAAGGGTTTTTCCATATATACTTGTAATTCCTAATAGAAGGAAAATTTGACGTTAAGGGTACTCCGTGGAGAAGTTCAAGCTCAATATTGAGGGGATCAGAACGCTAACAGTGCCCCTGTGGATAGGGAATTGAAAATCCTTCATTGCACTTTCTATAGTGCACTCTACAGGGCACATCCATGTTAGCAAGCAAAATAGGATTCTCTTAATACATAAATGCCGTTAAACAAGTGTGTATGGGCGTATGTGCATGGGCGCGTGATCATGCAAACGGGAAGGCTTATGGCATGAAATATGCATCAATGTTGCAAATGTAAACAAATATTACCACTAGCAAATTAAGACCCGCAATTCTGAATTGCCTTCAGCCTTGCATCAAAAAGAGCATCAACTTACAAAACTTCCCCCTGCTAAAAACTTGAGAATGTAAGCTTACCATTCTGGTAGCCTGACATCTGTGAGGACAGGAGATTGCCATTTCTCAATTTCCTTTTCTCAACGCTTATAATCTGACCTATATTCAAAATTAAATGGTATCTAAACCACAATGAATCCAAAATATTAGGAACATTTTCAGATATAAACATAGGTGGGAATAAATAATCAGCTATTGGTATCTGATTCAGTCCTCCATAATGTGAGAGGATAAATATTACAAGGGAGCATCTCCCCATCAAGACCTCCATCCCACCAAAACCCTCAAGACTCCGTTTTGTGGGCCCTGTGGGGTCCACAAAAGGTGATCCAAACTATTCAAATCATAGGTCCCGATACGAAGAACATATATGCAATAAAATTACATTGACCAAAGTGTCGTGTTTTACAAATTGGACGGTTATTTTGAAATCTTATTTGCTGCCCATTTTATAAAACAGACAAGATTAGTTAGTGAGTATACGAATGTCTTATCATGATACTCCCTCCAACCCTATTTCATTGGTCACTACGGTTTTGCGTGCATTTTTAACGGCCGATATCTCTCGACGTATATTGAGTTCTATGTTTTTGAAATCACTGTCTTATAGAAAAACTTGAGATCTATCAAACAAGATCCATATTTCATATTTGAGCAACATACGTCGAGACTCGAGCGATATAAACCGTTCAAAATCCACGCAAAACCATAGTAGAAAATTAAATAGGGAAGGAGGAAATAGTATTATGCGTGTATTTTGTTCTGAGTCTACGAGATTAACAGTTCGGATCACCATTGTGAGTCCTTCTAGACCCACAAGTTGGACTCTTGAGGGGGAGCAGCTCTTATATCATAAACCTCAGTCAAGATGATAATCAAAGAGGAATAAGCCCATTCTATTCCAATATACAATACTCATTAGAGCATCATGCACCAAATCTAAAGCTGTTCTTTAAGAAGTGCCATAGAATCCTGTACACCTCCGACAAAAGAGGGAAAAAAAGCAAATATGATATATGAGAAAAGTATCTTATAGTAAATGATAATTCAACAAAGCATACAGTCAGTAGAAGGTTCCGTTCGCACTTGAACATATCATAATTTTTTCATGCCACGGTACCCAGAGAGAGAAGAGGAAACCAAAGTCCTTGATTGGAGCAACAAGTTACTGCTGAAAATCTCTATGATTCAGCTCTGCTTTCGTAGCACAACAAAGTGCAGCACGCCCAAGTTTTATTATCTTTGTTGTTGCTAATAAAAACGTGTCATGCAAGCCTATTTTATTATTTTATCATTGTTGGTGCGGGGGTGTTTAATCAGTGGAATAAGTGAGCTCAAGCTGCAAACATGCATAATTACCTATGCGCCTACAAATCAAGAACAAGGATACAAGGGTAATATACACTAACCCATATGTTGATCATGTTCAAATTGAAGGCGGCAAAAAAAAAGTCAGAAAACTACCTGTGATATGATTTTCCCTTCAAAAATTTTATTTTTGGGGATGACCATGCAACAGCAAATGCGACAGTGCATTTTCCATTGAACCCTTATGGAAGCAGAAACAGCAACAAAATGAGTATCACCCTGTGATGAAGGCACATGCTTGGTCGACTATCAAAGTTCTCCTGATCGAAGTGCCCATCCTTAAGAAGCTAAGAACAAAATTCAACAACAGAATATCATGAACAGTGCTTAACACAGCAGAACTAAATAAACACTTCGAATGATGAACAATGCTCGCTCTTTTCACTCCATTTACATGTCAAGGAGATAAGATAGATGACATAAAGTTTCCTTAGGAAAATTGGTTGAAGGCTTGAAAAAAAAAAAAGCAAAAAAAGCAAATTACTTGTTAAGGTATGAAGCGCAAAATGGGTCATTACCTGCACAATTTTCCCCCACGTGTCTTTTGCAGTAATGCAGCATCCTTCAGAGAGCCCAAAGCAGGGCAAAACAGTCACATTTACGTTTTGAGTTTCACATGCAGCAATGGCAAAAGTAACAGGAGGGTTCTCTCTTGAAGTCCTAAACAAAAAACAAGTAATTGTAAGAGATAACAGCACTTCACCCTCGTAGAATTACAACTACAAAGCTTATAGTAGTACCAAACAACACGCGAAGGTTCCACGCAACAAGAAGAAAATAATGAAAAACGAAAGCACACAAAAGTATCTCAATTTAACAAAGGTGGGGAAAACTTCATATGCACTTCATAATATAAAAGCCTGTTATCTAACACAACTCACAAGATGGAACACGGTCTGGTTGGGGAGCATGGATTTATCCCCAAACAAAACCAAACTACGCCTTATGGTTGGTTATAAGAATCTTTTCTCAGCCATTCCACTCTATCAAGGCCTATGTGAGATAAAATTCAATTTCCGAGCGAGATTTATCATAATCCAAAAGAAAAAAAAAAAGTCATCCTAATGGCATTTTCTAATTATCTGCAAGGGTTTTTCATATATACCAGGAATTCCTAATTGATAGGTCATCAAAAAGTCTGTTTTTCACACCTTTCACTTCAGATCCACACCCTCCATCTTCCATGGGAACGAGATGATTTTTAAAATCATTCCTACAAAAGACAGGACACCCTCCCCACACTCACCACCTCTTCTCTTGCACCGTTCATAGTTAATGGAGCACACCACTTTTCAAAGTATCCTCTTCCCCATCCTACTTTGGGACTCACTCCTTTGAGAGCTCTTTTGAGGCAACTTTCTCCTCCATTCTATTTCAACATCAGCAAAACCCATGTTAGATAGCCCGGTCCTCATAGGATACAACGAAAAAATCTAAAATGCCAACCTTCTCCAAAACCCATGTTGAAACCTTCTCCCACTGAAGTGGACCATTGAACAAGAAGTTCTTGTCGCCCTCCTCCCATTGTGGACCTTTGACATGACTAGAGAAACACAGGTTCTTCGGAGTATACCCGCCAACACATGCCCCGAATGATTTTCCATGGCCCAAATGTAATTTCAAGCACGTCCTTCCTCCCTCATCATATCATCAGCATCTTTCAGGACCCATCTGACACAATCAACAAGGTGGCCATTGAAGCTTTCTAATCACACAAACAAGTTGTTTTGCTTCCTCACTCAGAACCACATCTCCTTGGACATGATGCAAAGAACCCAAGCCAAAAGTTATATTCTCGAAAAATCCCCATCACATCAGAATCTCCATTTTGCGAAATTAGGCATCATCATTGATAAGCTCTGGATTGGCCAACCACGAGTAACTTTCTTCATCCCTCATTCTTGCGTCTGACCATAACATTTCCTCTCCATTAGCATTCCCTCTCCGACCTTTCTTGCCAATGACGAGGACCAGAGGATCAGAAAAATGACGAGCTGCGAATGAATTCCAGATGCCACCCGCTCTATGGGATGAGATTTCGTACAGAGAAGAATATTGGGTCAGACCAAAAGCAAGGGCCCCAAACACATTCGAAGTGGCTGTTGACCTAAAGCACTCTAGGCTCGTAGAGGTGATTCTGCAACATTGGCTTGCTCATTGGGCCTCCTTTGTGCAGGAAAATAATCTAGTTTCCGCTTGGACACCCCTAAACAAGTCTACATCTGCAGCAACAGTCCACTGAGCCCTTTTGGCCTTCTTCTTTTGACCGAGTTTCGGATTTGGCTGGCCCATGTCATCTGTCTTGGCCCATCATCACCCTTGGCTAATTTGCATCACCGAACCGATGTCATCCACCAACCACTTGATAGCCTTTTAAAATTTGAATGGTTTGCCCACTCTCTCGTGAACGCCTCCCCGAAACACTGCATCACAATAATTCCCGGACACGATCCCTGGGGAAATAAAGTTTACCTCTCTGTCATTGGACCTTGGACCTGATTCCAGAATTTCAGGATCTCATATGCGAAAATAGGGACAACCACCATGCCAAACATCAAAATCGCTCTACCGTTTCCCCACAGAGATTCTTGCCCAATGGGGATTATGATTCCCTAATGTATCATCATCCATGGCGTCATCAATTGCACTGAGAAGCTTAGCATCTCACACACATGAACCAGAATTTCCATCAATCAAATCCAAATACTCATTGAACCCCGTGGTTTGTACCAAGAACCCACCATCGACTGCCAAACTAAAAAAGATGAAGTTTCCCCATCTTCTAATATCCATCTCTCACAATCCCAGCTTCCTCTGGGGATGGAAAAGAAAGAAAAAAAGGGAAAAAAGCCCCAAAATGTCCTTAATCTACCCATGACAGCACACAATATTTTCTTTTGCACCATTCCTCGACCAGCTTCTTCTCCGACAAGCAATAAGCCCCATGGCCCTCTCTGCAGAAAAGAAGTGATGTGGTGTCTACCTTAAACCTCCCCCTTTGACTTCAGACACCACCCTTCGCCCTGATAAACTATTTTGGCCACGGAGTTAAGACCTTGCTCCCTTTCTGTACTAGCTCTGAGTAAGAACCATCCCTGTTTGATTGCAGCAAATTGATTCTGATTGTCGCGCCTCCTGCCATTGGAAGTCAAATGTCCCTACTCAACAACAGAACTCTCACAGCAGGTTTGACCCAAAAAACCTAGTTGCTTCACCAACTGCCTTACCAACCTTCTCAAACCTCTCTACAAGCAATACCCATACCAAAATTTAAGACCAGCAACGACAAATTTAGGCCGTGTCTGTCCTTTCCTCTAGCAGGACTACCTTACTTATACCAGATTCCGCTTTCCTGTTTTCCAAATATTGTTCTCCAGCACAACATGCCTTCCACTTAATTATTTTACCCATTCCTCTTCTTCTTTCTGATCGGCAAATAAAACTAAACAAATTGGACCATTTCTAGATGTGTTTGTTATCCTTGCGCAAGAGCCATGCTAACCTTCTCTGTATCGTTCCAATTTTATCGGATGTCTCCGAAGAGAAAAAATAATTCCCTCTTCTCTCTTCTTCACCGGACAGTTAAAGAAATTTTGGTACAACAACTGCACTTCCACACCAATTAAAACATATATTACATCATTTTTACCATATCTTTTTTTAAGCAGTTCAAATTCCGACGATGGGTCTGATTTAAGACCTTGCCTTCAGTTATGCTGAAAAAAACCCATGAATATGCAAACCAATCAGTATATAAGCTACAAGGGTTTGATGACTTGCTTGTGAAGTAGAGGAACACCAGGGACTCCATCTTCACCGCTATCAAATAAAATAGGAAAAAGTCAATATAACACTCCAAGATAATATAATCATTAACATAAGACAGCAGCCATGAGCATACCATCTCATGGACAGGTGTGAGATTCCTCCAATTGAGTTCTGTTAGGAACGTGAAACCATAAATATTAGTAAGACAAAGAGCTTAGGACATTACTTATTGGCACACACATGTAAACAAGCTTACCACCCATGTAAAAAGAAGGCTAACTTTTGCCCTTTCCTTTCCAGTATTAACCAAGTACAACGAAACAAGCAACTGTTCATAAGAAAACCAACGTTATGATCAAGATATCACTTTTGAAGTTTGCACACAAATCAAATTTCTTCAATGACATAGTACGTACTGTGAGTTGTGGCGTGCACAATGGCCTTGCAGTTTTCAAGTTTTAGTGATGGTCACCTTTTGTTAATGTGCGGTTCAAAGACAGTGAATTTGCTTATAAAGAGATTCAAGGTAGGAGTTAAATCGAGGAATTAATTAAAAGTAAACTATTACTAATCAAGCCTATAATTTTCAAACTACCACTCATCACAGGAAAATTTTCCGTACGGCCCAGCCTGGGTAGATCTGCAGTGGTCTATAATTGAGAAAGTAATAACTTGTTATGCTGCAAAAAAAAAAAAACTCATAAGCATGGCAGGATACTGATTAAAATCCAGGTGGTAGTTAGGTCCAATTATCCATAAGGTTGAGAGAGAGATAAAGAGAGTAGTTTACAAATTCAGGGGTAATTCTAATAAACTTTAGTGTGAGCGTGCCGGATTTTAGGTGTTTCTTGTATTTATGAAGTAGGATAAATAACTAGACAGTTGCTCTAGTGAGCTAAATTTAGGATCAGATAACATGATTCGCAGCACGATGCAAGCATTAATGCCTAATGAATATACTGAGTATTCATGAACTTATGGAGGACTTAGTAAGAACAAAAATTTAGATACCAGTACTTTATTTTGTCCCTCCCTGCAAACCATGGATTCAAGTGCACTTTTCACAAACAACCACCACATTCAACACAGGCCCTAAATAAGTATTGACTGATAAGCCCTATTGTCTATTCAGCAAATGAAAAAATTAAACAAGTATTCAATGTGGTCTTCAGGAAATGTTAAGCAACGTCAAGAAATATAAGAACCTAAAACCCCGGAATGTGTTGATGACAAAGTATATAGGCACAACTGCCATTGACGCTAAGAAGCTAAATTTGCATACCGTATAGACAAAAACAGCAATGGGAAGAGTGCTATCTCGGTAATTATGAGGTATAAATGGTGATAATAGGCGACAGGATACTTCTAGTTCTGGGTCTGGTTCACCTGGAGGTAAAGAAGTAATATTAGAATAATACTGCGAAAGAATATATACATTAATGACAGCTATTGATGTAAGCAAATCATACCATCATATATGGTCCATGCCCTGGGAATAAAGCACAATATGTCGAATGCTGCCCACTCAAGTTCCATTCCCACGATGATATACCCTGGTCATCTGATTTTCTGTAATAGGACAGAACCAAGAAAATGCCACAATCTGCAGCTTCACTAGAACCGTTCCGACACTTTATTTCAAACGACACATTGTATGGCATGCTTAAAAGCCTAGAGGCCTCAAAATACATTTCGTCCCCACAAAGTTCAACTGTATTTTCTTTCTCAAACCATCCCATCAATTGGATAGGTTACAGGAATACCAGCCATAATAAAGAAAAGAAACGTTCGGTAAAGTAAAATTTCTAGGTGACAAAACTGATCCCTTTCATCTAAATACAGAGTGTGATCACCTAAAATTCAGACTTAGTTCAAAATTTTAGAAACAATGGTCTCTATCTGATTTTTACATTGTCTACATTTGGTTTCCCTTTACTCAGTCAGTAGATGAATCCCATAATTATTCCACCAGCTAACATCTAATAAATTCATCTCATCGGACAGAGCTAGAAACTAAATAGCTAGGTTAGTCAACCCAAACAAAACTTCACGCCAGGATTCAGCAGCCTCGTGAAAGAGTTTCAAGTATATATACGCTTCAACTACAACGCATCACACTTATAATTGTGGCAAGTTGCAAACTAATCATTGTGGGGAGTTGCAGAAATGAAAATTGCTTCGAGCAGTATCCATGGCCTCAGAAAAAGATGCATATCGAGCACCAGTTCAAAAAGAATGAAATCTTGCATGAAAAGTTATCAAGTCACAAAGTTCCAAAGGTTAAGCTTTTACGAAACTTCTAACAATATATCAAGCCATCCAACACCCTCCCTTACTTGCAATGTTGTGCATATAGGGAGGCAAACCTCCATTCATATACAGAAGAAGAATACAAACAGGGATCAAATGCACATGGAGAGACTCCCAAAAAACAAAGTCTCATCCCATGTTAAGTTGTTCCAAAAGCTTGACTCATTCGGGTATATCCCCAACAATGTGCATCAGCAATCCAACAATTTTATGTTGCTTCTTATTCTCATTTCTCAAATAGGACAATCTACTATGAAAACACTGACCTTTATAAAGAAGCTAGTCTGAATGATGGGGTTTTTTTTAACAGCATCTAAATGATGAGTTAATGTATCACAGATGACACACCAATTTCAAAGCAATTAGCCCTATGCCTTCATGTTGACTGTAGCTAACACTGACGCATATTTTTTATTTCCTTCGTCTCAAGATATAAAAATCTGCAGAAGTAGTAAAATGAAATCAAACACAAACTTCCAGAAACAAAAAGGAATAAAAAGTATACACAAAAAGCATGGCATACCATGTATGAAATATAACACCAACAAAAATGTTTGTATGTGCTGGTTACTACGATATATAACAAAACAACTAAAGGAGACTAAAAAGTTCTTGAAGAAGTGTCACAACCACAGACCCTCCATCGAGAGTCACAATTCTGTTAGGGCCACCTAAATAACGGCACCAAATTGACGAGGAAAATTTGAACATAACTCAGGTAGGTACTCAATGCACCTGAAAGTAAATCGTTCCAAAAGCTCTGTGCTTTATTTTTTTTCCTTCTTCACCTAAATTTAACTTTTAGAACACATGTAATTGCATTTGTCGTCCCTCTGGGTTATCATTAACAATGTTAACCGACAAAGGATTCCCAGTAAGTGACTAGTATCAAATAGAAAAAATTGAATCTCCAAAAGAAATCTAAATAGCTGGAGATCTTATACGACAATTGGATGGACAATGAACTTCTGCAATGTGCTAGATGCCTTCTAATCCTCTAGCTATTGAGCTTCAAGACTTATTTCGTAACACTTAGCCTTCTAATCCTCAAGCTCTTGAGCTTCAAGGCCTATTTCGCAACCAGAGCTCGCATGATGCTTAACAGATAGTCGAGACTCTGCCACAAACCTCTTTTATCTAACCGGACTAGACACAAAATATCCCTTGATAAAAATGCTCCGAGGCTTTTTAGATGCAAGTAGTCATCAGCAAGACGCTGCTCACCACTTGCTCATCAAGACAAAAAAGTTTGACGAAATGAGATGTTACTGAACTAAAGTGTGTTTGTTTTCACGAAGTTAGAATATTTGGGCATCAAAGGCATGTCATAATGGTTAAACAAAGGGCTAAAAGGCCCAAAACTTAATTAGCAACCTCCTTGGTTTTTTAAGTTTTCTTAAGTGACTATACAGTACGCCCAGCCATCCACCAATTTCTGCATATTGCGTAGCTAATGTTTTTGACATGAAAAATATTTGACAACATTGAAGTCTCATATGATGATGCCACCTATAAATATAATACAAGCTAAACTTGATGACGTCATTTCTAATAGGGGGGAAACTTCGCGGAACTCGAATGGTTTATGGTGGATATTTAGGCTCCAGCAAAGTCCTTTACATTTGTATTTTTTTTCCAATAAACATAAGATGGAAAAGCTATCAAGGGCACATCACTAAACTCGTGCAAACTACTGCCATCCACCCAAAACGACAGCATCATCAAGCATGGGCAAAAACCAGAGTCATCATGCTCATCATGGACTATATTATCAATGTATTGTTTACCACAAACAGCTTCCAGTTAAGCATGAAATTATGAACTAAAAAAGATGCACGGGTAGAAGCTACCACTTGGCAAAGCAGAAACATTCTCTGATGTATATAATGATCATCAAACACAAAACCAATAACCGAATCATCAATAGAGTATGAAAGAGGAGAAGAGGACACAAGTCAAGGCAGAAAGAAAACAATATCTAACGACTTGGGTCTTTTGTCTCTGCTTTGTTTCAACAATGAACCATACTATATATACGAATCAACCACTACCCTGTAATCATACTACAAAACAGAACAACAAATGCCAGTACAATACATAGAAATTCTCAAAACCTAAAGAAACAAAAATATTTTTGGAATCCAACGAAGTACTAAACATACTTTAATCTCCAAAAGCTTCAAAAAATTGTAATCTTATAGTTCATTTCTTCAAAGAAAGTAAACTTTTGCACCAATTTTCCTACATATTTGACTGTTTCCAACATCTTTATAATAGGAAGCAGCAGGACCATATGTTTACCATCAAACATTGGATTACTTAGGAAACACAACAGTCAATCAGAAAAGTGTCTTATTCAAACTGAGGTGCTATGAAAGGCTCCTGTAGAATGAACAACTTCTCGAACACCTCTTGTGAAAGGTGCACATATATCATATATGTATACGTTGTGGCACTGGCAATAAACAAACCAGTGGGCACTCAACAGTCAACTCACATACTCACCATAAACGTATTATTAACAGAATACAAGTAATATTTACCAATTAAACAAAAAACTATATTTCCTAGAGTTGAAGTATAAACAACAATGGATAATGAGTGACGGGCAGAGATTTACAGAGAACTGATTGGCCATGACAGGAGAAGCCTCACATGTACTACGTATAGCAGCTGCTTATGTTTTCTATTTGTGGACGGTAGTCTATATACCTACTAGGAACCACACTTCTTTCTCAATTAAAGGTCTTTACTTTCTGCTCAATGAGACCAGTTATCTTTTCACAACTGGAAGCGACTTACGCTTCCCAAATTGTGTTCAGTAGTCTACACACCTACTAGAGACTTTGCTTTCCCATCAAGCGGCCAGTGGTCCTTCACCTACTAGGAGCCACTTATGTTTTCTCAACATGGTCAATAGTCTATATACCTACTAGGAACCACACTTCTTTCTCAATTTAGGATCTTTACTTTCTGCTCAAGTATCAAATGAGTTTTGGTGTCCGATATGGATACAGATATGACTCCCTTGCAAAAGTATTTGTGCTTCATAGGTGCACAATCTCAATTAACATGTGGGTAGAGATGCATTAACAAACAGAACTAGGATGAACCAACCTCAACATCCAGGGCATCAAGCACAGCATCTAAAATTGGGTGCGGAGAGAAACCCATCCAGAACAAAGTTGCTGAGGACCCTCTTAATCAATGATGTACAGAACGTTGGGCAGACCTACAAGCAGTAGGATTTCCAACAGTGAATACATACCTTTGCTTTTCTGGAAATATAATAGACTACAAGAAAAGGTAATCAAAGTCATCAAGGCCTTGCCTCTTTTCTCATGGAAGCTATCAACAAGCATTGAGCAGACAGAAAAGCTTTGAAAGATTTTACGCCAAATATTTTCATTTCACTGTTGCTATCATGATTAGTCTCATCATCAGCTCAGTCATTATCCTGAATGCAGAATGCCAAATAGATCCGTAAGCCATCTGGACCAGTTCCCAACCTACCAGCCAGAAAACCAAAGTAAGACCAATAAGGAGAAGCAGTCGCTTTTCGGATATGTAGTTCAGATAAGTCTTGCAGTTTAGAGATTGGTCGGAAGTAAAAATATGACATGCACCAAAAAAATAGAAAAGCTATTCTCTTCTAAAATACAATCGCAGTCAGACACTATGCAACCCACCATCCGATCTACCCAAATCTCTTCTCAAGAATAGGCTGAGCTCTAAAATTGCATCTACTGATAGCCCAAAATGCCGAGTTCTACTGTCTCCAAAATACATATCCTATCCTCATACAAGTATTGATATATAGTTAGCACTTAAAAAACTCTTACACAAATGTCCTACATATATACACAAAGAGGATTGAATAACATTGAATTATAGAAGGTCAGAAGTAGATCAAAGAGGTTGCTGGCACTTGGTTCTCAGACTATTCCAACGACAGCCCTTATCCATGCATGCTTATACAATAACGCATTTCATGGTATTATTTTATCAACATATAAAACTATACAACATTCAATAACAAATCCGAAGGCCTTTTTTTACCGAAAAGCTTCAATACACTACCTATTAAAGTATTAAACACCAATTCAAATAATATATTACAGTTTATGAAAATACGGGTAGTTACAAGTACCATGTGGTGGAAGCCAATAAATATCAATACGTGAATCAGTGCTCCCAACTCCTCAAATGACAAAAAAAAATCTTAGAAAGCAAAATCATATCAACTCACAGTGTGAGATAACAGTGAACATATCGTACTGGAGGTGTCGGCCAAACCACTCAAATACTCTTTCTATCACAACATCATCACAACATCAGGGAATGAATCAAATACCAAACCAAACCAAGCCTTGTGTCCCAGTCAATTGGGATTGGCTATATGCATCTTTTTTCTCCATTGAGCTCTATCAAGGGTCACTTGTTCACTCAAACCCATTAGACTCATAAGACCAAAAGTTCAAAATATCAATAGAAAAAAACTATTAGATAACTTAACTTAAAATGAAAGAATCAAATAAATCCAAAAAAAAATATTACCTTTAGATTTTGAAGAGCCTTCAAGAACCTCTCGATATCAAAGACATAATAGAATTGGATAAACCTCATATGTAGATTTCAAGATTCTTAAAGCAAATAAGGGGGAAGATCAGAGATTAGTGGATTTCAAGATGATTGACGGGTCAAAGATTTGTCGTCTCTCAGCTCCTATAGACCCACATTGGTTCGACAACTATGCGAACACATACACATAAATCAAACGGAGACACAGAAAATAAGCCAAATGAAGACCTTATTGAATGTCGCGTCATGAATTCCGATTGGTGAAATCTACACCCTTGGATTTGTAAGATATTTTTGAAAAACTGAGCAGTTTTATTATATAGATAGATGGGTCATGTCTGGCATTTCGATAGTAACAAAAGTTTGGGATAAACAGAAGGATACATACATTCAAACATCTAGATTGAAATTTCTTTTACTTTTTGTCAAAAATATTTCTCACAACATCATAAACTGAAGTCCTCTTAGAACTTTCATAAGGAAAAAGGCTATGCCCATACTCAAATATTGCCATACAAAACCTCCCATTCAAAGAGTAGTCAACCAAAACAATGACATTCCTGTCCAACCCCATCACTTGAATTTATAAGGCAAATATCAAATATCCACACCTTGCAACTTCCAAAAATATGTTGTTAGAAAATTTATAACTAGCATGGTGCAGTTTTCTTTTTCCAATTGAGTTGCAATAGTATTCATGCACATGCCTACATAGACTCTACTTAAAGCGACTATATTTGGGGCTCTCCGCACCATTAACGACACAAACTGCATCATATCATGGACTCTGTTTTGGTAGTAAGTTCTAAAGAAGTATCAAATAAAGACACAAGGAAGGGCATTAACCTTGTACAAACAGATAATTCAGTGATCCAAAATAGAAAGCAAATCATGTGGACCAACCGGTACGCATAAATTCTGGCGGAGTATAAGCAAGATTGGTGTTATAACTTTTGCCATCTCGGCTATTTTTCATAAGCCCAAAACTTGATAATCGGGGTCACCTTCCTGAAATTATATCACAAGTTCAGAAAAAACCAAATAAGCTCAAATCTAAATGCCAAGAAACCATGAACATAACATTCTTGCTTCTAGATGAAACAGGTAAACGAATAGACATCACACGGTGTAAACAATAAACGGAGGAATGAACTTTGTCATATTTGCGAAGAATGAGGATTAACAGTGAGGAGACAAACGTTTCACATTTGTAATCCAGACAAGAAGAATTTTGTCCATGAACATAAATGAAGCTATCAAAACATTATTGACTCAATGAGAATTGTCAGCTTCGTAATGAATTCCCTCTCCCATCTCCTTTTTAGTTCACATAAATCAATAAATACTACTAAAAAATTGTAGTTTATCCAATTTTTTTGAAAACAACTGGTCAATTTTGATAAGAAAAGCCATCACTTCTAAGCACATATAAGGGGAAAAACTTTGTTCAAATATATGTAAGACACACAATCCTTGCATAAAAGCCTACTTAAGCATGTGCCTGCCCAAACATGGAAGTGTATCTGTATCTGTGTGCAGACATATTGTGAAAAGGAAATATTATAAGAAGTAAACAATGCATATGTATGACTTCTAGCAAAATGAAACTAGTCATTGAATGCTAAACAGAAGGGGGAGGGGAAGATTTGAGCTTTAAAGAATGATTGGGTAGCTAAGGGTGGGGATTGATGGGTAACATTCGCCCTTTTGATTATCCTATTAACTTCATAGTTTTGAAGGATTCCTCCAGCTGGTGTGTATCTTTGAGCTTCCATTATCAATGGAACATGTTGCAGTGTCCTCGTAAATATTACACACAAAAGTAAGTATTTGTAAAAATAATGTACTGAATTAGAGTCAATAGACAACTGGCAGAATGCTTTAAGTCTCAATTACCAAGGATGTATGTTCCCAACTTCCCATTAGAAACCTGTGGGGCCACTTCATAATTTGTGATATAACAATTATTGCTCTAACTTTCCTCGAAATAAGACGATCACCCAACAGAAAAATTATTGCATAACTAATCTTCAATGAAGTAACAAGTCTCATGAATGTCAAAAAAACCAAAAGTCATGCTGCCATCTTTTCTCACCCGCAGAATCGCTTAGAGTATTTTCAAAGTCATCTTGTCAATCTATTGTTTCATGCCTCCACAAGTTACTTCTCGCGGAAACTTAAGGAAACAAGAACGGCGTACCCGGATCCATTTATGCAGAACTTGAGCGATCCAGTGATTAATTGAAGCAACCATAATATCGCTAGAGCATTAAGCCTTAGGTGGAAACCAGGTTTCTCTCTCTTGCCTTCATTCTAGCTGTTTAGTATATCACGTTAATTTGATGGAACCCTAAACGATCTTTTATAGGCAGAGAGAGGACCAGTTTCCTTATTAAACATTAATGCTAACTTTCCATCAAAGTATAGCGTATTTAGGAAACAACTTCTCTATTTGACCAATAGAATAAAATCTTAGGCATAAAGATATGGAGAATCCCATTGGACCAATTATTCGTATGTGCCATACTTAAATCATGTGGGCCATGAAGACTAATTACAAAATTTAGTCTTACATTCTCCCACTTGGCACATATGATAAACTTAAGTAGGTCTAACAAGGTAAACATAAGGCGCGCCATAAATCCATATCAATTCCTTCTTAACTTGGTCACAATCATAATACTATAATTAAACAACCCACTAATGCGAGTCATGGCGGTTCTACATCATAATGACATAGTCCCTTCCATGTACCACAATCACTAGCAAACTATTTAACATAGTCTTTAAGTGAGAAGCATTTTCATAAGGTCCAACAATAATGTCTATTGTCAAAGACTATTCCTGTAATCACAAATCATTCACATACATGTACGTACACTATTCATTACAGGAAATTATCAGAAACACTTAATTGAGATCTCTCAAAGTGTCGAATAACATCATCATCATATTGCAGTCCATAAGCTACAACTATTATGGGCTAAGCTAGACTCATTCAATTAGCATAGTTCTTAAACGTCTTTGCACTAACCCTTTCATTAGTGGATCTGCAATCATAAGCTATGCCTTTAGTGACACTTTTGTTTCTGAAATTTTTCTTAGAAAAGAAAATAGTTGCGGAATCATAAACTCTTAGCAACTTGGTAATGGTGTCGACAACCCTAAGTCCTAAGATAAATTTCCCAACGTCTATTCATGAAATATGGCCTCAAAGCATGCCATAATTCAACCAACATAATGGATGAAGTAATGTTTGCTCCTTCACATAAATGAACAACTCATCAAAAGTAGGCTTTCTACTATCAAAACTTCAAACAAAAAATCTGAATCTGAGCAGCTAATAACTCAAGATCGCCAGACTTCCTTAATGTGAGCATATAACCTTTAATTTAAAAGTTCATGAGAAAAACTTTTAAGTGCAAAATCTAAATATCACTACAGCATGCAAAATACCGTTAACATACATGTCAAAAATCATAAACTTACTCCCACTGATCTTTGGATATATACACTAGTTAATAGTATTTTTCCTTAATTCCAAAGAAAACCAATGGTATCAGCAAACATAAATAAGTTAAATAACCAATGGCAGGGAGTTTGTTTACATCCATAAGTTGACTTCCTAAATTTGTATCAAAGTGCTCTTTTACTTAAATTGAGAAACCTTAAGTTGATTCATATAGATTCCATCATTTAACATTTCATTCAAAAGCTTATTTTCACGTCCAAACGTAACTCTCAAACATAAAGAGTTACCTATCAACACCACAATAATTTTTCAGTGAGAACAAGAGAGAAGGACTCCATAAAATTACGCCTCCTTTCTGAGTGTAACCATTGACCACAAGTTTGACTTTATATTGTTCTATATTGCCCTCTAAGTCAAAAGTAGTCTTGAAAACTCACTTATAACATACTTTCTTGTATCCTTATGGCAATTCAACGAAATTTCAAACTTCATTATGTTTTATCACTTTATGCAGCTTGTGAAAATAAAATCGGATCATAACACACTCTTGTAGATAAATCAAATAACAGATTGCTCTGGAGGTGCTTACGCAACACTAAGGCAAAGCTACTTGTAGTCCTAACCTTTGCCTCCTAAAATGGGTCAACTGTCAAGGTAGGAGTTAATCTCTCTTTTATCATGAACATCTATCGTATCATCTTCCAAACTGAAACATTACACACCCAAATTTAGGGGTGAAAACATGACCGAGACGACCGAACCGACTGGAAAATTCAGGGTTCAGTCAATCTAGGTTTGGCCCCAGTCAGTTTTGGTTTTTAAAGAGTAAAAATGTTTAATCTTCGATTGGGTCTCGGGTACCTGATAGGGGTTTTGAGATTTTAGTAGTCTTAGATAGGGGTTTTGGTATTTTGGGAAGTCTTACTTTTATAGGAGTTTTGATATTTTAGATGTCTTGAAGCTCAACCAGAAAAAACCCGACCAAACTGAACCACCCCAAACCGATTTCAGTCCACCAAATATTTTGACCAGAATCAGTTTCCATCATTTCTAGACTGAACCGATCTATTCGGTCCACCATGCCCAAAATCCCCGACCGAACACAACTGATTTCACCCTTACCCAAATATCTCCTCCAGCACTTCAAAAGCATGAAATTCAAACCATGGAAGTGAAAGGAGAGCTCATAGTTGAACAACCCCTGAAATAAGATGACTCAGAACCCCAAAGTGGGGAGTCCACATCGCTAACACTCAAGTATTCACCAAACCTTAGAGCTCAAACGTTCATACGTCAGAGAGTCAAGGAATGCAAATAAGACGGTCCTTTTAGGACTACTCGTCATTTCAAATGTGTACTTCATCGAAAAGAACTCTGTAAGCATTTTTGAATCATGATAGATTTTCCTATTTTCAGCATTGCAATGATCAAGAGTTAAGAAGCACAGATACGGATACGGACACGGATACGGAATACGGATACAATACGATACAAATACGTAGATACGTGATAGGATACAATAAGCTGGGGATACATTGACTATAAAAATAAAATTTCATTAATGATTGAAGTTTTCCATTACCCAAATTCACCATTTCACATACCAAGCTAAATACGGATACAATACGATACAAATACGTAGATACGTGATAGGATACAATAAGCTGGGGATACATTGACTATAAAAATAAAATTTCATTAATGATTGAAGTTTTCCATTACCCAAATTCACCATTTCACATACCAAGCTAAATAAAAAGGGGGTAGAGGTACATTCTTTGGTGCATTGTTTTTCATTTTCGCTTTAGCTTCAGCATCCAATTTCTTCATAGTTGCAAGAAGTTCATTTGTATCATTCTTACAAGGTCCAATTCCATTGGACAACTTCAACAGAACTCTTCTTGACAACACCACAAAAATTGCACTGCCACAAAGTATTTCCCCTGAATTACTCAATTTCTCTAATTTTGTGACATAACTCCAAAGAGGATTATTTGTTTCCCCTTCATTAGGCTGTGAGGATAAGGAAACAAAACTACCAGCACCAGAAGAATCCATGATACTGTCACAGAAAAAAAAATCCCCTAAAATCATATTTTACTATTACAAAAAAAAAAAAAAACCTAAATCAAACAAGAGAGAGAGAAGAAGAAGAAGAAGAAGAAATGAGAGACGCGAGAGAAGAAGACCAGAGAAACACTTTTAGTCTTTGAGAGACGAGAGAGCTCGTTGTCTTTTTTCTGCCCTCGTTCTTCTTCGTTCTTCTATATTTTTGACTTGTCCGGGGGAAAAAAATATAAAGTCCTAATTGCAGTTTTGACCCCTATATTTTAAGTAATAATATTTTTAACCCCGTGCGTATCCAAAACGTATCCAAAACGTATCGGGGTACCAAAAAATTAAATCTGAAAATAGAATACTCTAAAAAATGTATCGATACGTATCCAAAACGTATCCGAGCGTATCCATATCCGATACGCGTACGTGACACGTAGCCTAAAATAGAGTATCTACGCTTCATAGATCAAGAGCTTGTGCAATATGGCATGCAACTCTCACACGCATTTCCCATGGCAGATGTTGTTTATCCCTTGCCATAAATAAGTTAGGAACGTACAATTAAAATTCAAAAGATTGAAAATCACACATCAAGCAACAAAGACAGAAACAATGGAAATCCAACAAACAAAAAACAGAATTTGAACCTACAGCAAAAGTCACCAGGCTTCCCTATTTGAAGTATGAAAATGAAGACAAATAGTTCAACAAAGAGTACGGAGAAAAGATTTTAATTACTTACCAAAGAATCAACAATGCAAATGTGCATGTGTATGCAATGTACCAAATTTGTGAAACATTTCAGCAGTTTTCTCCCTATCCATAATCTAAATCTGTTGCCGTGAATCAACTGTTAGTGAATATTCACTAATGTTAAGGAGTTTGTGGTTATTCACTAATAGCAATATTGATGGAATTCCACTAATATAGCACATGTGTTTATGGTGTATGTTTGACTGTAATTAAGGGGCATAATATTAGGCCTCAATACATGTAAATCCTCCATAGAATCAACCCTGTAACTATGGTAGGAATGTGTATATATACCACTATTGTGTCCCTCATTCGATATCAGAAAATTAGTTAAACAATTGTGTAGTTTGATATGGTATTCCTCTACAAATATGTAAGGTCCAAATACGTTGAAGGTTGACAGGAGCTGGAGAAGTAAATATTTAAACAACCCGAAACTGTTTCTCGTCAATCAGAATTGGCATAAGGAACTAACCAAGTAAATTGATTCCCTAAGCTGGAGTAAGAAAACACAGGAAGAAATAGAGCAGAAACTTTTCAGAGTAAGCAATAGGAGTTTTTATGAAGAAGACACAAAATATGTGACAAAAAGGAGACTTCCACTGTCTTTTAGAACTTTCCCGAAGTAAGCAATCTTCAGATTTCACATTTATATATGCCAATTTGACAAGAACAACGAGCACTAGGGCAACATGCAAATAAAAATCTTAACAGAAGTTTTCTCTTGAGGGTTAAGATGAGTATTCATCAATTACCGAGAGTAAGTATAAGAAATCATGCATATAAGAATACATACAAACAGCTTATGAACACGATCTTCGACTAGTACACGCACCCATACATAAAGCTTTATAAAGCAACCACAGTAGAAAGCGATTAGGAGTCATACAATGAAAGAGACGCTTTGAGAGTGTGTCATGAGGCGTGTATTCTGCCACCAATAGACACTCATCTCCCTCAGCACAACACCCAATTAAGTTCACCAATCTCTTATGACAAACATTGCCCTACCTGAAAATGATGAAGTTCAGGAAGAGAAAAGTAGCGTTTCCAAAAGTGACCCAAACCAATATGAGTCTTACAAGGAACACAAAACGAAAAGGTACCAAACAAAACCAAAACAATGATGAATAAAGCCCACGAAAAATAATAAATTAATACTACATGTATCCAAAATCTAGAGGGTCAATATCTGCATTGCAAGATGAGAAGAACAGAAAGAGATACACCCTCCATCCCATAGTGTTTGTCCCTCCAACAAGTTTCAACCTTTTAAAAGGAAAATGCATTTAAGGGACTAGAACTCACATCACAATATATAAATTTGCAAGCAATACAAACATGTTGTACTAATTCGGAAGGCACTCAACATTGCCATCTTTTCCCTACTTCTGGACGTATTCATATCAATTTGCAAGGGATAGTTTGGAGAAACAAAACATTCTTATGCTTTGACTTTCCATCCCATAATGTTCGTCCCTCTTGTGAGTTTCAATCTTTTAAAGGGACAAAAACTCAAATGAAAACGCATAAATTTACAAGGGATACAGATTTATAGTATTCATGAATCATTTGTAAGGCACTCAACATTAGGTATGCATTTTTGGGACATCCCATATTCTAAAGATTGACAAACGAAATGAGACCGAGTAAATAAGATAAGAGTACCTAAATGCAAAAAGATGACAACACAATATCATGACAAACAAGTAAAAGAATCAACACATCAAAAATATATAACATCCAAAGACTAATATTAGAAGGCACTTAAAATATTAAATATGATTATCAAACCTACTTAATTTCTTATCACTTAAAGGTTAATACATTCAGTTTTAGGTGATGAATTAGGTTATCAAACCACCCCTAAATCAAAAGATTACATAGACATGTATCCACAATCTCATTCATGTACGATACTAGAACAAACCCATTTGAACTTCATTATCATAAATATCTAAAAGGATGACAAATTAAACGCCACAACTCTTATCCCGCCATATCATGTACAACCAAAAATAGAGAGGGAAGAGTGTATGAATCGAAGGGTTAAACCTCGCATTGTGACCAGCGACAGGCTGGATAAAACGGAGAGAGAGGAGAGGGGCATTGTCGGATTTCTCTAATGCAATACGTAGGAAGATGGCTTAGGATATTAACACCGACAGGATGTACTAAATTACGAAATCACCTTCATCTACTACATCTATCGGACACCCACTAACCTACAAAAGGATTTCAACTCAAACCTTTTGAGCAATTTCATAATTAAGGTGAAAAGAAAGGATTTGAAATCATACCTCTCAAATACCCAAGCTAGGTTATAATATGGCCATCAATTAATGTTCTCTTCTCAAGGATTCTAGATTGAAGAACCGGCAAAAAAGTTTCTATGTACTAGCTCATGATATCTAGACATAATCAGCCCAGCTCAAGAGCTTAGCTGATTCAAAACAGTTTAATATGCTCAATCATATTCTTGAAGAACTTACACAACCCCAACAATAACAAGAAAATGAAGCATCCATAAGTAGTTATATGCATATTCTTTCGTCAAATAATGTTTCCAGCAAGATTTCACAAGTAAACTAACAGCAAAATAGAACATCTTTAAACACAGGAGTAATGAAATCAAGCCTCCAATAGAAAAAGAAATAGAATAAAGGCGCCAAGTAAAGCAATTGTGAAACCCATGAAGTTCCCTCTTCCACTATAATTTCAAAGAGAATAACTGAAACACATACTAAGAGTAACCAAAAAGGGCACACTCTTAGGACAAGAAAATAACTGAACCACATACTAAGAGTAACCAAAAAGACATTCACAACACGCATGTCATTCTCCTTTCTGTTCCCTTTTCTCCATTCTAGAGCAACTAAAAAGAGAACAAAACAGCTACAACAGAAATTAAAAATGATAAGCCAACAATCATCGCTTGACAAGTTTCATACTTTCCACCTACAGGTCAAAATCTCATGCAATGACAGGTGGAGCAAGACTGCATTGCACCTACAGCTTACAAAAACAACAAAACAACCAAAGACGGTGTGCATATATCCTCTTGATTGGCTCAATGGTTGTATCCTTAACTGGCTCACGATTCCAAACGTAACAACCCCAAAAGTAGCAAATTGATATACAAATCATAAGAAGGCTATAAAACCTACACTGAAAATATTAAGGGACAAAAAAAGTAAACTACAAGAAATTGCATAACTTGAAGCATGTTAGAAATAAATAAATAGAAATGAAAATATAGAGTGTAACTCTGCATGGAAACCTTGAACTAGGAGTGATGAAAAACCTTGAACTCAGCTTTATGTTGAAAAACCTTGGACTCAAGCTTTGTGTGTGTACAATATAGGTGTAAATCAGTCTGTCTAATTAGAGAAAATTTGATTTTTGGCTTTTCAATTGGCATGATGGAACAAATTAAACAAGCGCGGTTTGAGGGCAAAGCGTCCCATTGCCATCATCACAGAGCAGTTTTCGATTAAGAATATCAATGTAGTCTGGCTGGAAAGAAAATTTAGCGCTCAGTTCTTGGCTATAATGATATTAAAGTAGATTGCACCATTGTCCTGCCTTATGAATATCAATTTGGCAATTGAACAACTGTCCCAACAAAACGGCATTTAAATAAGGCTACGAGTTCATGCATATGGCTATTTCGAGCAAAGGGGAACAAAATATGAAAAATAAAACAGAGATAAAGTAACCCAAAACTAACATCAATTTCTTGGAGGATTTGAGACCAAATTATCCATCATTCCTCTTATTGAATTTCAAAACTTCAACACCAGAGCTTTTTGGACTTCAGGGAGTCCTCTCAATACTAGCTTCTCACATTTCTCGCCATATGGGGCAAGACTATTTATTGGTCAAAAACTTGAAACTTTTGAATGTAAACAAGCTTTTGGTATGGAGAAGTAGAATTTTTAGAGATGAAATGAAGCATAGATGGAGAATTCAATCTATAGCTAGTTAAGACCAAATATGCAAATGACAAATTCGGGGACAAATAGTTAAGATATAGTTACTCATTTCGGTTTTTAGTTTAAGATATTGTTCTATTTCATTTGACACAATATGCATGTGCATCATGTGGGCCGGAGAATCAAAAATGGTCAACATGGACCTAAGATATAAAAATAAAAAAAACAACCACCCAAAATGCTTTTCAAAAAAGAAAAAAGTAAACAGCCCAAAATGGACGAACGAAATAGAAGGTTCAAATGGTCCTACGCTTTCATATGAGAGGTCATCCATTACAACTCAAAGTTGCAATTCCTAAACTATTTGTAGAAACATTTGCATAAGAGGAAACTTATAAATTTATAACATTAAAATTTGATGAACAAAAGAGACCAGGGAAAGGGGGGAAATTGCATTTAATGGAAATGATGAATTGTGAAAGTAAGAATTGGATAAGGTGAGTTTTTTCATTTGAAATTGTCATGAATTGGATAAGGTGAGTTTTTTCGCTGTCATAGGAAGATTGTATCGAACAGTTTTTTTTTTTTGAAACGGCAAAAAATTTATTAAGAACTTGATAGGGTACATCTAGTGGGGGAAGAGGGGAGGGGAATCCAACCAAAGGTTGGACAAAACCTTATGGGCCAAGGCCGTAACACCTGTGAGACAAGCCCTAACACCTATGGGTCTTAACTCTTAACATACCCAAATCAGAGATTACAAGCATATAATAAAAGGCCTGAAAGCCCAGAAAAAGTAAATTAAAGGTAAATTAAAGGTGAAATTGAAGCAAGAGCAACCGTCTAACCTTTGAAATGGTCATGAAGCAAAAATACCACACTCCCCAAAAATGGATGCGGAAACACAGAAGAGGGAGCCTAAGAGGATTCGTCAAACCAGAGAGAGAGAGAGAGAGAACGGTGGGTAAACTGCCCTGTTCAGGGCGAAGTTGTTCAACCTACAGGAGTCGTTGTGTCGTTAATTTGGAGGCACCTTTTGGGGAAGAAGCCTATGCTTGCTTTGGTTCCTACGCGGGAGACAGGAAGGGTAATTAAGGAATTGAAAAAGTAGACAAACGCCTCACTTTTATAAGGAAGTGTAGATAAGCTACCAGCAATTATATTGGCATGTTTTACACGGTAGATTTGTTACCACTTACAAACCATGAGAATAATGCACTGAGAATTCTTGATTGATTGCTTGCTTTACACAACAATGTTTTTTTGGGTAGTTTATCAACTTAAAAGTATCACACTGTGAAAGAAAATCATCATATAGACCAGCAAATGAAATCATAGTCACCTGTATCCGGTCCACTTTATTGATGAAGTCCTTACCAACGGCATCCCATACTTTCGTCTCAAAATCCCTCATTGGAAGATCTTTGAGCATCATAATGTCATCGACCTTCATGTGCTCCTCCAGCTTCCTCCTGCACAAAAAAAAGCAGCTGCTCAAAAGAAATCAGAGATAATTACTCAACCCATATTCTCATTACTATCAATATCATCGGGAACCTTTCTTCAGCGAAAATCTACGGAACCTAAAACCTTGCGATAGAAAACAATAATCACTGAACTGAAATAGAAGAACATTACCTCCCAGTGTAGTTCAGTATCAAGAATGTTTTCCTGAACTCCAGGTCACATAGGGCCAACAGGGGACTATTTTCCCTAGAGGCCAAGAATAGCGTACGCTTTGCGATTGGTGAGTGAGGACTGAAACCATCTGTGCCCACACACAAAAAAAAAGGGAAGAACATGATATATATCCCATCTTCACAAACTGCATTTAAGTTAATGATTTTTCAAAAAAGGAACAGAGAAAGAAAACCTCGTCATAGTTGATGCATTCAACACAAAACACATTAAAATTCCCATCCCTATATTTCCGTCCAAAAATCTAGATTTTCATACTAAACAAGTTAAATCTGGACATTACTAGCCAATTCACTTTAAAAATGAAGGATAAAAAGAAAGAAGAGACCAAAATGCTTTTGAAACATGCTCTGATTCCTCTGAATCTTGTCGACATTCTGTAAATCAACGATCCTATATACAAACAGCTTTACTTTTAGTAAGAGAAACCCAACAAAGCATGTACATCATATCATTGTGTGCCCTCATCCCAAAACTTGCACCAGAAACACCATAAATCATGGTAAAATTTGGCAACAAAGATCCAAACATGATGATATCTATATGTAGATGTACACGTACACGTACATATGATACATCCATGTAACATACTTGAAGCTAATGTGTAATATTCCCATAGATAAGGAACATAACTAACATACCCAGTAAAGTACTCCACAGGCGATACATATCGATCTCCATGGTGGGAAAATATTTTTTTTTATGTTTTCCAAAATAGAGAGTCCCAGTAGGGACCACCCCCAAGTACTACACTGTCTACACAAATAGCCACATAAACTATGCTCCCTTAAAACAATTCTCAGGAAAAAAGGATAAGGAAGCCCCCCCGCCCCCCCCCCAAAGAAAAGAAGAGTGCGCCTTCCCCTATTCCCTCCAAAGCCGTTTCAGTGGCCAAATCAGAAATTTTTCTTGTTCAATTTCATTGCCTTGAATGCTCTCTCTCATCTGCAAAACACATGTAAACAAAATCTTCACACACACACACAAAAAAAAAAAAAAAAAGACTTCCTAACAAAAATTCGAGCAAACTTGAAAACCAAGATTTAGGCTACGACGGAGATGTTTAAGAAAAATCAGATTTAAACATTTATTCGAAGCACGGCCGAAATATATGAAAGCTTGAGAAAAAGGAAGAGTTAGTGCTTACCCGGTGAACCAACGGGACTAGGGCTAATACTAACAGCACTCCTTTTGGAAGGAGAGAAATTTCCAGTTCCTTGAGTACGAGCTTTCCTGGCTCCCGCCGTACCGCGGCGTCCGGCTGCTCTTGGCGTTGCTCTGCGGGAGATCCTTTGGATCATTAGTTCGACGGAGGCGGGGAGAGTAGGCCCGGTGAGAGTTGGAAGAAGGGGAAGAGGGCTCCTCGACATTGTCGGTTTTGTTCTTCTGTTTCTCCGGTGAACCGTGAACTATGAAGTGAAATTTGTGTACTTCCTTGAAGGGGAAGTTTGGGGATGGATATATATATATATATATAGAGAGAGAGAGAGAGAGAGAGAGAGAGGGAGAGAGAGGAGCGTGCACTTTTTGTTCCGTTGGGGAGGGAAAGGGAGAGGAGCGTGCACTTTTTGTTCCGTTAGGGATTTTTTGGTTTGGTTTCCTTTTTTCTACCGCTATTTCTTGGACTCTTGGAAAATCTTTCGATTTGGTTGCTTCGTATATACTACGATTCCGAAGGAGTAATGGTTCTGGGCCCTACTGTATCAGTTTCGTATCTTGGAAAATCTTTCGATCAGGCTCAGTTTCCTAAAATCGGAGAAGCCAATTTAGGCTCCATTTCAGAAAGGAAAATAAATACAGTACTTAGGAATTATTATTTTAAATAAGTCAAAGTGATTTATTTTGTCCTTATTCAAATTTTTTTCGTATTACTTGGCTTATTGTCAATTTTTTAGGGATTATTGCATCCTCACAACAAAAGAAATCTAAAAAGTAAAAAAATTTGACCGAAATCCAATTTTTTTGAATAAAGACGAAAATAAACTAATAAGCCAATTTTTCGTCTTTATTCAAAAAAATTGGATTTTGATCAAAAAATTTACTTTTTTGATTTCTCTTATTATGAGAATGCAATAATCTCCAAAAAAATTTGATAATAAGGGGGTGTTCTTCTAAAAAAGCCACTGGCTTTCCCTCCAAAAATGAGCCAAATAAACCCACAAAAAAAACGAAAATAAGCCAATAAGCCACTCGTTTTGTCTTTATTCAAAAAAATTAGATTTCGGTCAAAATTTTTTACTTTTTAGATTCCTCTTGTCATGAGGATGCAATAATCCCCAAAAAATTGACAATAAGCCAAGTGATACGAAAAAAATTTGAATAAGGACAAAAAATAAGCCACTTTGGCTTATTTATCCGAACACCCCCTAAGCCAAATAATACGAAAAAAATTTGAATAAAAACAAAAAAATAAGCCACTTTGGCTTATTTGTCCAAACACCCCCTTATTTTTTAAGAAGACAATTTCAAGCTTAAAAATTATGTAATTACGCAAAAAAAAATTTATCAATATGGATCTTATTTGATAGATCTCGTTGAAATTTTTAATTCGGTGCAAAAAAATTTATAAATTTATTTTTCACTTATATTATTTTTGAGTTTGAAAATATGAAATAAGTACTTACTCCCTCCGTTCCAAAATGAGTGTCCTTTTTGGGATTCCGTGCCATTTTCAAATGCTTATATCTTTTGATTTATGAAGTTTTATGTGATTTTGAAAACTTTGTTTAATAGAACTAATTATAATCTATCAAATAAGATCCATATTGCATATTTTTTGACATTCACATTGAAAGATATAAGCAATTGAAAATGACACGCTTCTCCAAAAAGGACACTCTTTTTGGAACGGAGAGAGTATTTTTTAAGAGAAAGGCGTGTACTTGTTTATTAGTTGACTAGTATTTGTCCGTGCCTACGGCACTATGCACCCACGTTGGAATTGTCGTCTAGTATGTTATTCTTTTCTTAGTGGCACGAAAGAGAATTACCCGTGTTATGTTATGATTGATCGTTTGGAATACATTGAAATGTAATTGATTGACATGTTTTATTGTGACATGAGATTAGAGAAGTGTTTGTTGATGGAGATGTGTGATTATTGGGATTCGAGTGGCTGTAATTGAGAATTGAAATAAGGAAGTGACTGCAATGCAAGGGGTGGCAATGTAGAGAACCAAATAATGGATGATGTTGACTGCAACGCAAGGGGTGGGACTGCAAAGTATTAAGATTATGAGAAGTATTGAAATGGTTGTGAACCTATTGTGGGTACGTTTTGATTGATGTGAGTTTATTAATACTTCTACATGACATGTGAACGGTTAGGAATGCTTATAAGATGTTTGGAACCCTTTGGGCCTTTGGCCGTAGTCTGCCTTCTGTTGTGATAAACCCAAGTTCTCGTGTTCACTTACCGAAATTCTTTCACTCTTTGTGCATACTTCATCACATTTTTATGTATCTTGAGTATAGATTTCTTTACTGGGCACGTATATGCTCAACGATATCATTTTCAGGTACAAATCAAGGAAGTGACATGGTGTGCTTGACGTGCTTGATTGAACATATTATTAAAAAAGTATTCAAGAGGGAGTTCACAACATAAAATTTGAAAGAGCACTTGGAAAGTTAATTGTTGTAAATAGTAATATTTTTATTCCTCGTACACTGGTATTTTGGTAACTTGGGACCTTCAAGCCAAAAATGTAATATTTTAATTTAAATTGAGAACAGGGGAAAGAAAGGTTATTTGGGTAATATTTTGTATAACAGTGAGGACTTTATTTATCAAAAGTGATTATTATTTATATTAAAAATTAAGAACGTGACAATGTGCAAGGATGAAGCCGATCATAGGCAGAGGTACATTGTGGCTAGGTGGGGTCAGGCCTCCCCGTAATTTCTTCCCTTGCCTTACAAAGTGTGGATTTTTATTTTATTTTTTCGATCGGCATGGATTTTTTTAATTTTAGTTACTATTGCATGTGCTTGCATATGAGATTAGGAAGTAGGGACTGTGTTTTTGGAATTCTTGAATATTGCCATTAAGATTTTTCACTAATTTAAGACTGAAATTTTTCTCGTTCGGATTAAATATTTTGATAAGAAGTAGTCATGATTTCTTGAGAAAAGAAAGGAAAGGGTTACGATTTATTGTGAAATTCCTAGTTTGGATTAAATATTTTGATAAAAACTTGGAGAGAAAATCACAAAAAAAGAAATGTTTTGATTGGCTCTTTCTCTTTCTCACCCAATCTCACAAAAAATATGAAGATTTAGTGAGAAAGACTCCCCTTTCTTGTCTCTCACTTTCTCACCATCAATTTATACTCCCATGAGGGATTGGAGAATCATGATTCTCTGCTCTTGGTGTTTTGTCCATCCAATATTTGGTTAGATGTTTTCTCTTTTCTTTTTATGCAATTGGGGGATGCTGTTGCGCAGTAGTGTGCTGCGCAGCACCATGCTGCGCACCTTCAAGCCGTCAGATCGTGCATCCGACGGCTCGGATCTCATCTCGACAATGAACGGCTCTCGAATGTTGGTTGCCGAGATGAGATCCAAGCCGTCGAATACACGATCCGACGGCTAGGAGGTGCGCAGGTGCACAACATCAACCTGAAGTCCCTTTTTCTGTTTCTAGCTTTTGACTAGTTTTCAAATTCAATCACGATGCACCCATTATTGAGTTTTTAAGGCAAATGCTAATTGATGCCCCAGGGGCACAAGTTTAAGCGAATTAAATGAGCTAAAAAAACTGGTAAACACAATTAACTACGTTGGTAATTGAGGAGTTCTCCAACTACCTTCACTAATTGTAGGGTTATCACATAAGGCCCATTTAAATGGTCATATCTACCCTTGTTTAAAGTGTTTAGTCCTAAGTAGTAATGTATGCGATATGTTTTTGTTCTTTTCGGGTACTACTTCGGAAAATCTTGTTTTTTCTTCTTTTACTCCGTATGAAAAAGAATGTCTAGTCCACAAAACGAGAATGTAAGAAAATGCTTTTTTGTTTGAAAAAATTCAAATTTTTCACAAAATGCTAGATATAACCGAGTTCTTTTAATATTGGGGAAAAAAAATTGACCTTTTTTAAACAAAAATGGAGTATTTCCAGTTATCGTTTTCCAAACCGGGCATTCTTTTGAGACAAATACTTTAGTAGTTTGTCTAGGTTTATATTTGCTTTATACAAGATATATTAAAGTAATTGATGACTAAAATCTATCACCAAATCTCCCCAGATATTATAGGTGGGCAACTGTTTGTAAGGATTTTTGTTTTTTTGGTAAGTAAAACGACGAGGCTAGTTGTGTTTGTAAGGAATTATACCTTCATTAGGTTTGTTTATTGACCTAAGAATATTGCTTGTTTTATTTTCTCTATGGCGGTAAAATTTATCGTAGTCTAAAAATAACTACTCTAGAGGTACGATTGGAAACTACCAGAACTGCATTCAATGACGCCTTAATGTTGTTTTATTTATCCTTGACTATAGTTTTTACGACAAAACAATTAATGTAGAGCAAACTATATATAAGTTTATTGCATTTATTATGGACAAACTACTGCCCCAAGGGCATTTGTTAGCAGGACCGTTTAATAAAATCTTCTTCTGCGGATAATAAAAAGTCATGTGCATACTCCAATAATGGAAGCTATTCCCCATGAACCAAGACAAGACTAATTTTAATTTATGTTTCTCCGCAATTTTTTCTATGACTTATAAAACACACAATTCAGCGACAACTTACATAACTAACAAAATAATTTATAATCGAATTCAGATCCATAGGTATTGCATTGAAAGTTGCTACTGTACGTCATAGGAGGTCATTGCTTAGAAAAATAAAAATTAAAGGTTTATGCATCTGCTACCGTGCATCTTTGAAAATAAAAACATACAAATTAATACCAATACAAAAATCAAGAATTAAGTAATTAACCACGTTGAGATTAAATTATTTACACCAGGTTATAGATATTTGAAAATACGTGATCCTGGCCGCCAAAACTCCCTCCTATGTCCTGTGCATTTTCTAAATAAATGACTGAAGAACAAAAAGGGGACATAGTAGAAAGAACGAGATATTTTCAGAACAAATTGATCCCATTAATCTAGAAAAATTAGAAAAAAACGTACAACTACAACCAAAAGTTATTCTTTGACGACAAATACCAAGAGTCCCTTTAATTTACTATGCTTATTTATTTGTTTATTCACCAAGAAACAATAAGAGGTTAAGTTCTTTCCGTCAGAGTTGAAAATCCCACTGTTTCCACCACCGCTTGTAGGCCCCAATTGAATTTTTTTTTTTTAAATCTGAATCATTCATATTGTAGGACCCGCAATGTAGCATAGTCATGTAAAAAATCAGTTTGATCCAATAACGATAGATATATCGAAGATTAAATTAAATTTTAGTTTACAAAATGGACAGTCATAGATTTTGAAGTTAAACTGTCCATGACCGTCCATTTTATGAAATAAAAATTGATTTTTGATATACGATCAAGCTGATTTTTTGAATGAATGTACTCTACAAGTCTTACAAGATAAACGGTTCAAATTAGTACAAAACATGCAAGGTGGAGCCCACAACAGGAAGCGGTGGAAAACCCAAAGTTTCCACCCCAGGCGAAAAGAATTTAAACTCAAATAATAAATGTTACGCTGGACCAACCAAATTACATGGGTAATGATTAAATTTACTTATTTGCTTATTTAGAAGTGAAAATGTTGAAATCTGGTGGAAGAAGCTGGTTGTTCTTTGGAGGAGCCCCAGCTGTGTTGGTAGTGTTCTTTAACCCCGTGGCGACGGTGCCCGTCGAGGACCCCGCAGGGTTATTTGGGCAAACCTGACCATGGGGATCATTTGTGCCGGCCGGACAATTATTTTGGTGGCCTACAAACTGAGGTGGCTGATTGTGATTGGTTGTGTGCTTTGCTATCTCTCGTTCAGCTTTCTTGCCAGCTTTTGCCACATGGAGCTCCATTGAACCCTCGGCCTCTCTCGCCAGCCTAACCTCATGAGCTATGTCTACTCTGGCTTTAGCCAACTCCCTCTCAGCCTGCGGATTATTTTGTCAAATTTTGTTTAAGCTCAACCATATAATGTCAATGACAACAAATTAAAAAAATCGTAAATAAGATTTTCTGGAAACATGATTAAATATTTGACGCTATGAGATCCAGATATTGTTAACTATATATATCGTGAGCTCATATTGAAAGCAACATAAAACTATTGTATGTACTATTTTTTTTCTGGTGAAAAGGAACTGTCACTACGAATACGAAGTTACGGAGCAGGATATCCCTCTAGCATCATCCATAAGTTTTGAATTATTACAAGAACCCTGCTAATCACACATACATCTGTGCATAGATTTTGTTGTGAGGCCCATTACGGGTCCCACAGAAATGATTCGAGCCGTTCATTAGATGTAAAATATTTTTTCAAAAGTCCCCGTAAAAAATAAGCTCAATATAATACCTATAGTTGCTCGATCCAATAATCTAAATTTTTATTCAGATTTTCGGGTAATGAAAAATTAGATGATTAAATCAAGCTCCTATAGGTTTTGGATTAATCTGATTTTTTAAGAGAACCCTTGAAAAGATATTTTACATTTAATGAACGATTTGGATAGTTTGTGTGAGACCCGTAGTGGGCCTCACAATAAAATCTATGTGGAAAGATTTACAGTTATTTGGAAAAGGAATACAAGTAACATGTCATTTGAACGATGCACGTGATCTGCTTCCAAATTGAGGCTCCATTCCGGAACGTAAAATAAGTACTTATTTTTTAAGAAGGCAATTTCAAGCTCAAAAATAATATGTTTATACAAATAATTTTTCTACCAATATGGATCTTGTTTAATAGATCATCAAGATCTTTAATACAGGGCAAAAAAAATTAAAAAATTATTTTTCATTTACATTATTTTTGAGTTTGAAAATGTGAAATAAGCTGCTTATTTTTTAGGAAGGTTTCTGGAACGGAGCCTGAGTCCTAATTTGTTTTCATTGCTTCTAATTCGAAGAATTACACTTATAACCCAAAGTATTGGAAGAATTACACATTCACTCCACAAAAATTTTAAAAATTACATATTTAACCCCTATCTTGTTCCCATACGCGTCCCTCTAAAAAATTACTCCTAACTAAATTTTTGTCGTGCCCCCCGCGTGCCCCCGTGTCTCTGTATTGGACACGCCAACCTTTAAGAGTGTCGGTACTTCATAGACATTTACCCCTTACACGCCACATGGTGTGTTCCATGGGTATTTTGTCGTGTCCCCCGTATGTGCCCGTGTCTTTGCACACTGAACACATTGGCCTCTAAAAGTGTCAATACTTCATAAACATTTACGTACCCCTTATTCTAAACATAATTAACTAATCTTTTCCGGACAGGGAAATTGCTAAATAAGACCAACAAATTAACTATTGATGTCAATCTCACCTGCTCTTCTGCCTTAGCTTCGGCCTTCACCTTGCGCATCTCCTTCATGTCACTTAGCTTGTCCTTCACAGTCTGCATGCTTTTCCTCTCTCTCTCTCTCTCTCTCTCTCTCTCTCTCTGATCTGCAATGTTATAGCCGAAACCAAATATATATAGTTCCTCAGGCACAATTACCATGTACGTGTGTATACCTATATAGAATAGTGATCCACTTGAATCATCAGCACCAACCTTTCGTTGCCTGAAATTTAGATCTCTCTCTTTTGTGTCATGGCTAAGGGGTGAGACACGTACGGGTCAAGACGTTCACTGCTCCTTTGAAGGAATGTTTTGATTTGAATTAGTATTTGTTTCTCAAACTAGCTAGTGGACCTAAAACAAAGACGGAGTCCTGGAAAGTGCTAATCCATTCGTAGGCCGAGAATTACTACTCAAGCTTCTTGTTTTTCCAATGAGAATAAAAATAGAGTTACTTGGGAAGCGGGGACTAATATGTGTGTAATGTACGGAGCATCATCTAGACTGTTCGTTTCAACAATCAATGATTCAGAGTTAACTCTTCGCTGAAAAAGTTTTTTAAAATTTAGACCACCCAAAATACTTCGTAGATGGTTGAAATTGCACTAGGTGCACAGTACACCTCCAAGTTCGGTTACTCATGCATAAACAAATTTTCGATTATAAAGAATTGGATTTTGACACATTTTATGTATTTTCTTCTTCTTCTTCTTTTTTTTGTGGATAAGCATGTATTTTCTTCTTGTTATCATTACCAACCTAAATAAAGAGATACTCCACTAAACATACTGCATTAATTCTCTGGTCCTAACTTGTCCCTTCCCTTACTTTTCTCTCCATGTATCATGTCCAAATCTAAGATCCAAACACAACCTAAAGCGCTTACAATAATCCTTAAAATTATGCCTTTTGGAGCTTTATTTTGGATATTTTAAAAAAAAATTTACTTTTTCGATTCGTCTTATAAGATGAACCAATAATTCACAAAAGTTAAGTGTAAAACTAAGCGCTTGTTTGATAACCTAAATTCAGCACTTAAAACTGAATCAATTAAGTAATATTCGATTAAGTAGGTTTGATAATCACATTTTACATTGCTTAACAAATTAAGTACCACTTAAAATATAGGCCAAAAAGTTGAAAAAAATTAAGTAACTTTGAGCTATTTAATTTTAGCTGAATTTTTATGTACTTACATTCAACCATCATACCACCACCACAACTACTCCCACTAACACCTCCACCACTACCACTACCACCACCACCAGCAACACTCCACCACCACCACCTCCACTACCACCACTCCTCCACCACATCACCACCACCAGCTCCACCACTCCACCACCACCACCACCAATTCCTCCACTACCACCACCACCACTAGCTCCACCACTCCACTGCCATCACCGCCACCAACTCCACCACCACTACCAGCACTATACCACCACCACCACCGCTCCTACCACCACTTCACCACCTCCACCACTCCACCACCATCATCACAACCATCACCACCACTTCACCACCACCGCCACTCCTCCACCACTACTATCACCACCACCACTACCACCACTCTTACCACCTCCACCACTCCACCATCACCTCCACCATTACCAGAAGTATATTGTGACCGTTAGTAAATTAAGAGAGTATTGGAACAAAATTAATTAATCATTTTTTTAATTTAGTATTTAATATATTTATCAAACAGCATTTCAGCTTAAAAATTTCAGCATTCAGTTTCCAGTACTTAATTTTTCAACTTTCAATTTCAGTTTTATCAAACAACCCCTAACATACGTGAATTTTTTTTGAATCAGTACAAAACAGAAAAAACCCAAAAATCTTAGCAAAATTTAGCGTTACGTAAGTACCCTTCCATAATGTATCACTATTTATGTTCTCATCTAAAAAATGTATTGTTGCCCATTACACCCCGAGTTATATATTAATATACATATTGTGTATTGAACATTTTGATTTTTTCCATATTTTCAGGGAATAAGGGTTTCCATTTATCTAAAATCACCTTTATCTACATCCTTCGAATCCACCAACCCACCTTCAAGCAGCGGGTCACATTCCCCTCACCACCATTATCTCCCTCCTTCAAAATTTAATAAACCGTGTTTATTTCAAGAACTCTCTCTCTCTCTCTCTCAATTTTTGCATAAATTCCCACAAGATTTGTAATTTTTTTACTAATTGGAGAGAAACATGACCCATTTGGATATTTTGCATGTTTCTTTGCGGATTATGGTGGGTGTACAGGCAATCATATCAGTTCATATACTTATATGAATAAGTTATGGAAATTTTTTTTTTGATCCGCAAAAAGTTACGGATTACTCCCTTTTCATTCTACACTAGGTGAATGACAGATGCCAATGAAACTTGTTAATTTTATTTTTTGTTGTTTTTGTAGTGCTCGTCGGGAGAGAAAGCGGAATGCAATTACTCCTACTGGAGCTACTTGTCAATTTTATTTTGTGACCATGCTCACCAAGAGAGAAAGAGGATGCAGCGGCTCCACCTCTTAGAGATTTGAATTCATGCTGCCAGCTAAGGGAGAAAACTGCAGCGATTTCCTTGAATTCAATTGATGCCACCCCAAGATCAAATCCTAGTTCCGCCCCTGATTAGTCACCCCCAAGGCCTCAAGTAAAGCACAAAAATAGAAGCTCAAGAAACGAAACTTTGGATTGTGGATTAGACTCTATATAGGATTCATGCATGCTCAAGAAGCATGCATGAAGTTACGAAAAAACCAACCAAAATACTTGCTGGATCGTATCTGGCTCATTCAGAACGCAATCTCTAGCCCGCGAACATGAGAATGCTGGAAAACATTTCAAGGCCATTTCATTTGTTGAGCTTGCTCGAACTTTTAGTAGGTAAAACAACCAAACTACTTGAGCTCAGCTCGTTAATTAGCTCGATAGAAACTTCCATGAAAGGGACCATAGAATCATACACAAACAAACCTTCGAGACATTTTGAAACTTTTTTAAATTTCAGCTCGTTACAACCACAATCTAGATTCTAGACCAATAATTTTCAAAACTACAGTGTTTCATGATTTGAATGAGCTCTCTCTGTTGCTCTAAGGCCCAAACACCCTTCCAACTATTATCCACACACTAAAGCAAATCATAAACCACGATACTTTTATACATGCAATGAAATAAATAAAAACACAGTACACCACATCCCACATCTCTCAGCTACAGCATATAATAGAAATAGAAAGTAAGCATGTTGCAGACAATAGAGAATTTCTAGCTTCCCCGGTAAGTGGTGAAAGAGAATGGTGAAAGCAGCAGAGGAACATGGAAATGCTCCCACTGTTGTGACTCCCTAACCTCGAACACGATAGATACATATGGAAAGAAACCGCCGGGTGAATATTTACCTGTATTGAAGCTTATTCGGTATGTCCCCGGCTTCAAAGCATCAACTATATCCATCAGCTGACCGCTTCGTCCGTCTTTGTCTGTCGTTGAAGATCCTTGAAGTAACCAATTGCCTGTTTCTGTTTCACCAAATGTTGGAAGGGTTTTTACACCTTTCCACATTTCTAACCGGACTTCAATACCAACCCCAGGGGACCCACGAGAAACATCCAAGACATGAGTCGTAATGGGTGGGCGACTCCTAGCCGAAACTTGCGATGGCTTTAGAATAGGAGCCCCAGATGAAGCAGTTAGATGTGATCCAATGATGTTCACACGATCTTCTACAAGTCAATAATGTACGTCAAACATAAGTCAATAGAAGACCCAGATGAATGGCACATGTGATCCCAGGCACGTCTATCCATTTAGTGACTTTTTTTTTTGGTTTACGTTTATATTCCCTATTCAACATAAGTAGCATTTGTCTTCTATATGAACTTTTATAGACATACGCACATGTTTCCTAAATTTTGGAAAAATGCCTGGTGCATGTCTCGGATTCGTATGCATATCCGTGCTTCAAAGTTCATGATTTCCCAACCACTCTCAACCATAGTTGTTAATCCCGTACCGTACCGGCCGGTACGTACCGGATTTGGATAAAACCGGTACTTTGGATCTCTAATACCGTCTCGGCTCTAATACCGGTCCTTACCGGTGAGTACCGGAAAATCCGGCCAATCTCGGACGAGATGGAGGTACTGGCGATTTCGTCCGGTACCGTTTTCCATGACTGTGACATCGCCACCAGACAGAGGAGGAGGAGAAGAAGAAGAAGAGAGAGAGAGAGAGAGAGAGAGAGCTGTACAATTACCTGGGTTTGCCGTGAGGGAGAGAGAGGGAGACAGGAGAACAAGAAGCAGCAGCAGCAGAAGCAGCAGCAAAGGGAAGGGGCGGGGGGAAGTGGGAACTGTTGGTAAAAAATGTTAAACTCTAAAAAGGTTGAAACCCTAAAATGGACTAGGACCAAACTACCCTTTTGTTTAGTACAACTACAACATACACGTGGAGCAAAAAAGAAGTGGGGATATGAGTCAGGAAAGGATTTTGTTTCCATTTATATTTATGCGACCTTAAAATTTCTTTTTTAAATAAAGTATGAACTTTCAAAATTTGATATTTATGGAGCTTATATAATGAGAGTGTAATTTGTGTTGTGTAAACGAAAGTTTCTGTTATAAAAAATGGGAAGACATGGGAAAAATATAAATTTATAACTATATATAATGGTAATAGCGCTAAATCCGAAACGGTACCCGGTATTTGACTGGTACCGGTATGTACCGTACCAGTAGGAAAACCAGTACCCTGACCGGTACGTTATTCAGAACATTGCTCTCAACTACTATACTTTTTTATTCTTCACCTTTTTATTATGTCCATTTCTTTTTTCCAGTTACATTCTCTGTCCATTCCTTTTTTTCGGTTACACTCTCTTTCCATTTCTGATCTCCTATCAACTGCTTCAATTTCTTTCATGAACTATTATTGGAGGCTAAATTTTTTTTAATGTCTACACCATCTAATATGTAATTTCATGAACACACAAACTAGGTAATTCGTAATCGTACCTCTGGCTGTTGTTGCAACATCTGCAGTGTATTGAGCAGTAATTGCCGAAGCACTCTCTGCTTTAGTTGAAAAAAGCTTGGCAAGACGTAGTTCAGTGACTTTCATTTGCTCCCCAGCTGCAATCTCAAACTCAACTAGAGGCTTGTTTTGGTAACGTTTCTACAAGCACGGAACAGAGGATAACAATCATCAGCCTGCAAGCAGCCTGTTTGCATGTTGATTTAAGAGAACTACTAGCATACAGAGTGGAAGACAAGTAGTACTCAATTATCAAATTAGAAAGGAAACTATGCTGTCCGTGCAAGATGTGTCTTCATGTATATCACAACACGGCAAGCCCTCTTTATAGTTAATCAACCCCAGAAAATTGAATCTTCCTGCGATTATTTGCTGTTGAAAAACTAGGGAAAAGTTCATTTGTAATGCTATTTTCCATTTTAAACTTGTTTTTAACAAAAAGTACATAAGCTATCAACCCAAAGGCTTAGCTCAAGCGGTAAGAAAGGTGAAAGTAACTGCCTTACAAGCACAAGTCACTGGTTGGACTCTTATTAAGAGCGAAAATCCTTTGGGCCACCCTCCCCGCAAGGGAAAGCATGAGTGAAATGTCTGTGGTGGGGACCTCAATTTACAATGGGCCAGGCAACCTAAGGTTGCAGTTGGTGGAATCAGTTCCGGGTTACCAAAACAAAGCAAGAAATCTGTTATAAACATTCCAGAAATAAATTCTTGGAACATATATATGAAGCCTGAGAGCATCCGTAGTGGAATAATCAAAACTAAAAGGTTGCTAAAGTTAGCAACGTTTGCTCCAAAAAGAGCTCATATTGGAATAACCAAACTTAGCAACTCATCAAATTTTGGCCCTTGGATAACCAAAACTAGCAATCTTTTGCCAATAACCAAATTTATTAAACCCCGCATCTTCTCAATCAAGTACAACCATCATTAGTAAGTGAAACTCACCCTCCATAAAGCAAATGCTTTATTGGTAGGTGAAACTCACTCTTCACTTTGACAAGTGGTTGTGTATTTAACAATGTTGATCACTTTATGGATTTTAACAAATGCTCTCCACTTTCACTTATTTTACTAGAATGTCATTCAATGTACACCATTCGATTGAGAAGAAAAAAACGAATGGTTAGATTTAAATTTTTTGCCAACTCATTTTGATTATTGGCAAAAAATAACCAATGTGTGACTTGACATTGCTAACTTTAGCGATCCCTTAAATGGATAACCAAATGATGATGTGGCAACTTTTGGCTATCCAATTTCGGCTAGGCTATTACAGATGCTCTAAGGGTATCCACAATGGCATAATCAAAACTAAAAGATTTCTAAAGTTAGCAATGTTGATCCAAAATATGGCTCAGAATGGTATAACCAAAATTAACAACCTCTTAACCATTAACCAAATTTTCTCTTTGGGGACCACTCTCTTTTTCATTTCTCTCTCTCTCTTTCCTCCCATCACTATCAATGAACCCACTCACTTACATTTATTGCCAACTCTCTCTCTCTATCTCTTTCTACTAAAAATGAATCTTTGATCATAGACCATTGTGAACCTCAACATTGTTAAGCTTAGCAATCTCTCAAATAGATAACTAAAAATTGATGTGGAAACTTTTAGCTATCCAATTTTGGTTATGCCATTGGAGACACCCTAAGAAACTCATGACACAAATAAATTCTCCACCACATTGACCAGCTCAGAGCATATCCAAAGGCTTTCTAGAAATGTGGGTTAGAATGAGTATGTGAAAAGCACACAATAGTGTAAATAATTGTGGCTTATTCCCCTTTGTTTTGTCATACTTGCATACTCTCGTTGGATTATGTTGACATTGCGCACAAGGTGTGCTTTTATGAGTTTCAGGTAAATCGAAGTTAATAACGAGCAATCGGAAGCATTCGATGGCATGCAAATGTGTTCAAGGACCCGAGACCATATGGCATTCCGTCGCTGAGCCCAAAGAGTCTTTGAAATAAGCATTGAAGGGTACACAGTACGTCCAAGGGTCAAGAGAAGCAAGCAAATGAAGAAAAAACCCAAACCAAAACACTGCTACCGATAGAAGTGTTGGGAAAATAAGGTCTTGGTACCGGTACCACCAAATCCTTGGTAAAGGTAGGAGCTGTCCAGAAATCAGCGCTTTTGAGTCAGATCTCACTTAAACTGAGGGGCATTTTGGGCAACGTTTAGGATATTCTGTGGGGCTATAAATATAACATTTCCCCTGATTTTAATCTATCCACACTTTACACTCTCTCCACCTCCCTCTCTTAGGTCTAGCTCAAAACCGCCATGGTTTGAGCTTGGATTTCTCATTTTCTTTTGTAAGTCCTTCATTAATGTTGCAAGTTACTCCTATTTCAATACAAGTTCAGTTTTTATTTCTATCTTTCTCCATGTTTTATGCATTTCCTTCATCTCTCTTTGTGATTTCATCTCCCATGGTGGAGTAGTCTCATAGGGCTTGGTCATGGGATACTCTTTATGCTATGACCTAGGTTATTCAACATCTTCTTATCCTAGTTATCAAAGCAAGTTTGTGAATGAATGAAGTTCTTTCTTTCGGTTCTAAACTAGGGTTGTTAAATCTTTACTTATGGGTAGACAATAACATTGGCACACATAATACTTAGATCAATGGCACTCTAAGTGTTTAATAAAATGCCTCAAAGAACTAATGAGCTCTTACTCTTTGACTCCAAAGCTACGGTTAACTTTTTTGACTATGTGTTGACAAGAATCTTGGCACACATAATGCTTAGAACAATGGCACTCTAAGTGTTTGATAAAATGCATTAAAGAGTTCACCCCATATCCAAACACCATTTCCTATGTAAACAAGATTTTCATTGTTAAATCCTCCGAGTGAGAACATGGTGACCATGTTTCTCTCTTGATGGATTATCAAACAAGATGGCCCGATCTGAACAGAAGACCATTGGAGGGTTTGGAATCCTCGAGTGGTGGATAACGGGTTGGAGTTTCCAAACAAATTGCTTTTACGAGCGGGTCATGAGTTACACTTGAGAAAACCCGTTGACACCGAACCAACCAACATAAATTACATCGCACTTAACTTCTATATGGCACATCCCATTTAATGGCCATATTACACCTTATCCCTAACTTATCTCTCCAGCAACGTGGCTTCATTATCCATCAATCACGAAGACAAATACTGAAATCGTCAATGGAGATTGATGGAAAATCTCCACAACCATTGAGACAAGCTTCTCCAGGAAGGGATTTATTTTCCTGTGGCGTTGAATCAAACGCGATGAAATGAGCTCATATGACGTGGTGGCTCCCTCATCTCACTTCTTTCTCCCTGGAATCTGTCTGTTTATTTTTGTTGTTTGAGATCGTGACTCTCCTTGGATTTGTTTCTGTTTTTGTTCTCCGTTTCTCCTCACCCTTCACCCGATTCACCCAACCGGAAACTGATTCTAAACTGAAAGACAAGATCCGCCTGGACCTGTGGTGTAGTTTGGTCGGAATCGGGTGACAAGTTTCCAAAACTGAAATTGTCGGTTAGATGCAGTTTGGAGCCAGATCCGAACAGACGTGACACTCCACAAATGATAATCAAGAAATGCTCATTGCATTCAGAGAATATATCTTTACAATTAAAATCACATGAACTTGAAGAGAAAATTCCCTATGCAAACATTACCTTCAGCTCAGCAAGTATTTCAGGGGTACTCCTCCCAGAGGCAAATATAAGGAAAACAAATCCAAACTTCTGCTGATACCGACTATTCCAATCAGCTAGTTCCTGCAAAGACAATGTGAATTATGTTCCTCTCAAAGGTGCAAATGGTGGCTGCAGAAGCCGATAATGGAGGTTAAGGAACTAATGTAAATTTTGGTTTTCGTTTGCATACACAATATTTTCCTGTGTTTGGGTGTGAGAAGCTGATAATGGAGGTTAAGGAACTATCCATTTTAATTAGTTGCATTTGTTTTGGTATACAGAACTCTCAGATTAAAAATAATAAGTTAATAACTAATCCGTAGGATAGCTCCAACAAAGTACAAAGGAGATATAACTAAATTTCAACAGCTCATAACTCAGCCAGTCACCTTCTCTCCGAACAGCCTGTAGTTTACCCTAAACAACCATGTTTTGCATTAGGACTGCTGGTATCTTTTCTTTTATTCTCTTCTTCTTGTTCTTTTTTTCCCCCTTTGAGCATGGTTAGATGCTGATAGCTGAAACTGAACAATACAGACTTTCAAATCGGTGTTGTTAAGTTGCAGTTACCTTACCTCCTTGGTATAATCAGTAGCAGTGGCCAAAGCAGTCGATTGCTCCCCTTTGCTCCACCTACAGCACAACTACACTAATTTACTAATACATCTCTCACATAACATGTACATCTAATTCGAAACAGTAACCTATATGTGTAAGAAATGCAGACCAAGCTATCAGCTGGTAGTTCAGTACCTAATAAAAAAACTTTCACCCACATTTTGAATGAAATGGTAGAATCAAGATAACAGCTGGTGGTTCAATAGCTAGTAGCTACTTATTCAATTACAAAAATGTAATCATAATTAAAAGCATAAGGAGGTTTTCTAATTCACTAATGAACAAAACGGTTTTTGTTAAGAGTTTAGTCCCCGGAATTTAAAAGACCAAAAGGCAGAATAGGAATTGTTTAACCTGACATGGTTTGGCAGGAGAAGGCACTTAAAGTTGTAATTTAGTTTGCTAATAACCATATTTCTGAAATTACTGTCTTGCTTTGGTTTTTTGCCTCAGCCCAGCAAGCACAGGTGCACGCATAAAAGCTGTTCAAAAATCAAATTAGGATAATTCAAACTCAGGGCTTGACTTTGGAATTGTGAATTCCAATCATGCCACAACTAGCAAGACTGAATCTTCACAATCTATTTCGAGAATACCCCTGATGCAAATTAGCAGCTTTGTACAAGTTAGGAAAAAAAAATATTCTCCTATGGAGGCAATGAACAGGAAACTTGGGAGTAGTCATTTATGTGGGTATGTAATCATAAATTCAGATAATCAGGGAACATAGTGCGATAATTCAAGCATCCAAATTCCAAACAAATGTTATTTGTAGTATGTGTGTCACACACAGAGAGAGAGAGAGAGAGAGAGAGAGAGAGAGAGAGAGAGAGATGAACTCTGCACTGGTGGGGCTTTTGTGGTGAGGGGAGGGAGATTGACCGATCTGGGGATGAGCGGCGAATGCTTCTAGCCATCCATAGACATCAACCTGCGAATCAAAAAGGACCCCAATTTTTCAGACATAGAAATAGGGTGCTGAAATACTACAAATGTATCCACGCCTTTCCTATGCCGCAGCATAACTACATCTGTGGAGAGAGAGAGAGAGACCTTGTTAAACCAGATATCTCTAGCGGCATCGACAGCTTCGTCGTAGGTGGAGAAAGGGGCGGAAGAGGCCATCTGCTTTGCGAATCTAGTGCTCCCACAACATGCCAAGAAATCTTTCTCCTCAAAAACTATTGCTTCCATTCTCTGTCTCTCTCTCTCTCTCTCTCTCTCTCTCTCTATCTCAGCGATGACGATGATCCAATTTCAGGATTTCTTTCTCCGTTGAGAGACTTTGAGCGACAGAATCACAGCTTCGCTCTCACCCTAGTCCGGGTAGTCCCTAGTATCAAAGTGCTTCTGCGCTCCACTAACTGCAAGGTTTAAATACAGTTGTAACCCTTCCACTTTAACTTTTATCTCAATTTAGTCTTTGTTTCTTAATTGTAACAGTCAACTCCTCATGCTTTATGAGCAACAACACCAACTCACTTTAATAAACTCTATGTTGCGTCTTTAAAATGTAGACCTCAAATTTGGATACTCAACTTAAACATAGAGCTGATTTTCCATATGTGTAAAAGATTTATACCCTACAATATATAGATCTAGAGTGCGGTTATGTGAGAGAGAAAACAGATAAAGGTTGTTTAGGCTTGATCATTGTACATCGGTAAATGCGATAGTTAAGGTGAGTGATATGATTATGTTGGAGAGTAACAATAAAGGGAGAGGTAGATCAAAATGGACCTTGGAGGCGGTAGTTTGAAAGGATCTTGCTCTATTTGATACCACATATCACATTGCACATGACAGAACTTGTTACTAGAGAAATGAACTTAAGTAGCACGACTCAATTATTTAGGACTTAAGGCTTAATGGTTTGATGTTTATATATGCAGAAAGTCTATAGGTACATACATTCATGTACATATACCATACATACACATTTTAGATTCATTTTTAGTCCTACTAAAATGATCCGAGCCACTCATTTTGTTCAAAATAGTTTTTTTTACGGTTCCTGTAAAAAATCTGTTCAACGCGATATTGGTAAAGACATTTACGAAACATCCAACTTTACTTTAAAATTCAGGCCTGGATTATGTAGCAAAAGTGAATGTTTCATAAACTGCTTTACCGATATTTGATTGAGTTAATATTTTACAAGAATGGTAAACAAACTATTTTGAGCAAAATGAGCGGCTCGAATTTTTTTTAGGACTCAAAACAGGTATAAAGTACGCGATGTATGTACATGAGTGTATGTAGATTTATGTACATCTACATTCATATGCACTCATATATGTCTATTATTAGCAAATGTTGTGATTGTTCGGTTTGTTGAAAGAATGGGAATGAAGTGATGAGCAGGAAGGACATGTTGTAGTCATTGGAAAAGAAGAGAGCTTCGGCCAGAGGTCCATAGTATAGGGACTAGTACTGTAATAAGGACATGAATAATTTTGGTACTGCCGCCAGGACAATTGGACCCGGTTTCCAAATATACCCTGGTTTTGAAAAAGCGGGCACACTTTTTTACACGCTATTCGATACGTTTCCAGAAGAAAAGAGAGGGAGAGAGAGAGAGAGCGGTTCGTCGCCATCCTTCGTCACCTGCCATAGTCGCCGTTGCCGTCGTTGCCGCTGCCGTTGCCATTGTCGTCGTCGTCGTCCCCTGCAACGTCGTTTTCATCATCTGCGTTCAACTGGTAAGTCGTTCTGCGCATTTACGTTTTGTTTCTCTGTTTCTACACATTTAGGGACTACGAACTGCTTTTTGTTCCAAACATTTAGGTTTCGTTCCACATGTTGTTATCTGTTGTATATTCTACGTTTGTAATCCATTTTGCCGTCTATTGGTACTGATTACGGTTTGTTTAGGATTTGTTGTCCATTGGTTAGGGTTTCTTTGCTACTGATTATGGTTTATCTAGGGTTTGTAGTCCATTGGTTAGAGCTTCTTTGTAAATTTGGAAGATCAGTTGTCACGCCCCGCCCCGCGCACGGCGCCCTATGCGAGCCCGAGCCGGTGCGGCCGCATGCCCACAATGATCTCATCCATCTTTGTACAATATTGTCCGCTTTAGACGCCCAAAGACCGTAGACTTCCCAGTAAGGTCACCCATCCCTAGATTACCCCAGGATGAGCACGCTTAACTGTGAAGTTCCTACGCTCTTTGGCCCGCCCTCACGGCTTTAAAAGGCCTTGTACAAGTAGGATGAATCATTCCTTATAAATTGTGACCAACCCCTCCCTTAACCGGCGAGTAGGCTGTCACAATCTACCCCCCTTAGAGGTGTAACGTCCTCGTTACACAGTGCCCAGCAACCCTCCCCTGGGGTCCGTGGCAGCAGAGCGCATCCTACTCACCACTTTGCCCAGGGTTGAGCTCTGATACCAAGCTGTCACGCCCCGTCCCGGAACGACACCCAGAGTGGGCCCGAACCGACACGGCCACGTGGCATTCCACATAATAAACCAACAACTAAATGACAACCAATAAAAGAATAGAGTAAAACCCCAGCGGAAGACTTAAAATTAATATAAACAAAGTACCAACTATATCAACAAACTTGCATTATACAAAAGGCACCCAACATATCTACAACTTGAAGTCACAAAATGAGTTTAACAAAAATCAGAGTTTGACCCATTAAAACCAACTCGACCACAAGCATCAACACTCGGTACAAACCCAAGTGTCTCCAAAACGTCGACTGGTAGTGGACCAACTCTACGACCACCTGTGGCCTGGCAATCCAAAAAGGAAAACCAGAGTGTGTGAGATATAATATACATTCAATAAAATACTACACAACCCAAAAGAATATCTCATTTGAATGTAATTCACATAAACTCAACAAAGGTATTCAAATATACAACCACATGTATAAACATCACACACGCAATGGCACGTCTGCCACATTCCCATGTAACCAAGGTATTGTGTCCCGCACACCACATTCCCATTCACCGTTAATTAGACGGCATGGCCCACAATATGGTGTGACTCACTCCACAATCCCTTAGCGGTTACAATCAACACCCAACAAACATATAACATTAACTAAATCTCAAATAACATGATATACGATCACCAACATGTAACATCTCATTGAACATTACCATATCAAACACACTCACCTTCGTGTCGACCGAAGTATGCCAAACTAAGGTTTCGGCACCTCCTGAATTACCGGCTCTTTACCTAGCCACAAGTTAACCCATATTAGTTACGAATTCAACGAATACTCGGCACAAAGTTACAAAGCTAACAAGAAGCTAAACGATGTCTATCGAATACAAATATGGCCAAGTCAACACCTAAGAGTGTCCCAAAACAAGCATAGAGTTTAAATATGAAATTACTCTTGAAATCGGTTTGAAAACTTATGATCAACTTGTCTCATCCTGACCGTAACTTCTTATTGGCCTTGAGCTAGATCATGAAACCACCACCAACGGAAAGTACGTTCCGAGTACACAAATTTTGATATATAATTTGCCCAAAACGGAGTCCGGATGAAAAAGATATGATCGTCCGAAATTCCTCAACAATTGCTGAAAAGGTACCCAATGGGTACAGGTACCACAAAACTCAGTACAGGTACCCACCCGAAATCGACCAAAATGTTTCAGTTCTGGACTGCCGGTACAGGTACCACCAAAAGTGGTACAGGTACCAACTGGGTTTTTCAACGAAAATCCAGCACGATTTCCTTTCGATTTTCCACTTTTTCCTTTACTCAAACCACATCCAAAACTCCTCAAACTACACCAAATCATGCTTTAACTCATGTAAATTAAAGAGCTACTCAAAATTATCAAATCCCAAGAATCAAATAAGCTTAAAATACAATAACTCAAGAGATTCAAGTAATATTCATCTCATACCCAAATCAATTTGCATCATCCAATTAAGGCATAAATCCAACCATTAAAGCATGAAATTAGGCTTGCCCAAACATGAAATTTAACAATTTAAACATAGAATTACCTAGATGATCAACCAACTAGACAACCAAGAACCTCCAAGTTCCCCTCTCCTCTTCTCCTTCTTCTTCTTCCTATTTCTCTTCTCTCCCTCTCTCTCTCTACTACGTTATAGCAAGGGGGAAAATAAGGGAAAATATCTCCCAAAATATCCCCCAGGATATTGATAAAGGCTAAGGAAAATTATCCAATGCAAATGAAACCATGAACCCCCTTATGCTCCACCCATGAATCACAACGAGCCCCCCGAATTTCCATCATATGCAAAACAACCCCGGAACATATAATTAAATTAAAAAATGAATTAAATACTCTAATATCGGGGACGGGTATTACAACTCTCCCCCCCTTAGAAAATTTCGTCCCGAAATTGAATTACCTGACTAAAACAAATGCGGATACTTTTGTTTCATCGACTCCTCGCCCTCCCACGTTGCCTCCTCAACCTTGTGATTCCGCCACAACACTTTCACATAGGGTATTACCTTAGAACGTAACACTTGCACTTTTCGATCAAGGATCTTAACCGGTGTCTCCTCATACGACAAATCTTCACAAAGTTCCAACGGTTCCGATTCCAGAATAAGCGACGGATCTCCCACGAATTTCCGAAGCATAGAAACATGAAACACGTCGTGTAACCGAGCCAACTCAACTGGTAACGCCAAACGATAAGCCGTAACCCCTACTCTTCCAACAATCTCATATGGACCAATATATCTCGGTGCCAATTTTCCTTTCTTTTGAAAACGAATAACCCCTTTCCAAGGTGAAACACGAATAAATACAAAGTCACCAACCGCAAACTCTAGATCACGTCTTCGTTTATCCGCATAACTCTTTTGTCGACTCTGCGCAACTTTCAATCGTTCCCTAATCAACCTAACACCATCAGCTGTTTGTTTTATTAACTCTGGACCCAATGTTTCATCCTCAGTAGCCTGTTGTTCTAACTCTCGTTTCAACACACTCCTTTCACCCACATCCTCCCAACAAATCGGTGTCCTGCATCTTCTACCATACAAGGCCTCGTACGGTGGCATGCCAATACTACTCTGGTAGCTGTTATTATAAGCAAATTCCGCCAACGATAATTTCTCCTCCCAACCGCCACCAAAATCCAGAACACTTGCTCTCAGCATATCCTCTAAAATCTGTATAGTTCGCTCTGACTGACCATCTGTTTGTGGATGAAATGCAGTACTAAATTTCAAAGAAGTTCCCATAGCATGTTGTAGGCTAACCCAAAATCTAGAAGTAAATTTAGGATCCCTGTCACTAACAATAGACATAGGTGCTCCATGCAACCTGACAATTTCATCAACATATAACTGAGCATACTTATCTGTGCTATAGTTAGTCTTGACCGCTAAGAAGTGAGCCGATTTTGTCAACCGATCAACTATAACCCAAATAGAATCATATCCCCCTTTTGAACGCGGCAATCATGTCACAAAATCCATTGTCACATGATCCCATTTCCACTCTGGTATAGGTAGACTTTGCAACAAACCTGCCGGTCTCTGGTGTTCTGCCTTCACTCGTTGACAAGTTTCACAACCAGCCACATACTCCGCAATTTCCCTTTTCATACCACTCCACCAAAAATATTCTCTCAAGTCACGATACAACTTAGTGCTTCCCGGATGCATAGCATATGCAGAACAATGAGCTTCATCTAAAATTTCCTTCTTTAAAACCATGTCATTTGGCAAACACATTCTCTTACCAAACAAAATCATACCATCATCCTGAATACTGAACTCAGGCATTTTCCCATTCACTACACGCCGTCTGAACTCTTGGAAATCAGGATCCTGCCACTGCCCATCTCTGATCCGATCTATAAACAAAGGTCGAACGCTGAAACGAGCTAACAAAGGCCCACTACCCCCCAATGAAAACTCTACTCCCATTTGTTTCAACTCAGTAAAAACTGAAACTCTCGAACACTGTATACATGCCAATCTTCCCACCGTTTTTCGACTTAAAGCATCGGCGACCACATTTGCCTTACCTGGGTGATAGTGTATAGAACAATCGTAATCCTTTAGCAACTCCATCCACCGACGCTGCCTCAAGTTCAACTCCTTCTGCGTGAACAAGTATTTTAAACTCTGATGATCGCTATAGATCTCACACGATACTCCATACAAATAATGCCTCCATATTTTAAGAGCGAAAACCACGGCCGCTAACTCCAAATCATGCGTAGGATAATTCTGTTCATGAACTTTCAACTGTCTCGACGCATAAGCTATAACCTTACCCCGCTGCATTAAAACACAACCCAATCCTTGCAATGAAGCATCAGTGTAAACCACCAAGTCTTCTGTACCAATCGGAATTGTCAAAACTGGTGCCGATACTAACCGTTTCTTCAACTCAAGAAAACTGCGCTCACACTCTTCAGACCATATAAATTTCACATCCTTCCTTGTCAACTTCGTCATCGGTAAAGCAATCGCGGAAAAACCTTCGATAAACTTCCGATAATATCCCGCCAAGCCAAGAAAACTTCGAATTTCTGAGACACTTTTGGGACTCTCCCAATTAACCACCGCTTCGATCTTCTTAGGATCCACACAAACTCCATCAGCAGAAATCACGTGTCCCAAGAATTCCACACTATCCAACCAGAACGTACACTTGCTAAGCTTCCCGAATAAATGATTGTCACGTAAGACCTGTAGCACGATACGTAGATGATCCTCATGTTCCTCCTTGGTGCGAGAATAAACTAGAATATCATCGATAAATACGATAACGAAATTATCTAAGAACGGCCGAAATACCCGATTCATCAAATCCATGAAAACCGCCGGAGCATTGGTCAAACCAAATGGCATAACCAAGAACTCATAATGGCCATACCTGGTACGAAAAGCTGTTCTCGATACATCACTGTCTCTTACCTTAATCTGATGATAGCCCGATCTTAAATCAATTTTGGAGAATACCGTAGCCCCGTGCAATTGATCAAACAAGTCATCTATCCTCGGCAATGGATATTGATTTCGAACCGTCACTTTATTCAATTGTCGATAATCGATACACATACGCATGGAACCATCCTTCTTCTTAACAAATAAGACCGGTGCACCCCACGGCGATATACTAGGCTGAATGAAACCCCTATCTAGCAATTCTTTCAATTGTACTTTCAATTCAAGCAACTCTGCTGGTGCCATACGATATGGAGTAATAGATATCGGATTAGTACCCGGCAACAACTCGATAGTAAACTCGACTTCACGGTCCGGCACGATACCCGGTAACTCATCCGGAAATACATCCGCGAACTCATTCACAATTGGTATCTCTTCTAATTCAGGTGCTTTCTTTTCAGTGTCAACAACATAAGCAATATACCCCTCGCAACCCTTATTCAACAAAGAGTTGGCCTTAAGAGCCGAAACAAGACAAGTAGAACTCATTATTGAATCACCACAGAATTTAACTTCATCGCTATTCGGCAATTGGAATATAACCTCCTTACTAAAGCAATCCATAATGGCATGATACTTTGACAAGAAATCCATACCCAAGATCACATCAAAGTCAGTCATATCTAACGGCAATAAATCCACAAACAATCTTCTTCCCCCAACTACCAACTCACAATGCGCATAACACACATTAATAACTACTACCTCACCCACCGGTGTAGAAATAGCTAAAGCAATATTTAACAGTTTAGCAGGCTTGTCTAAATGTTTAATAAAAGCATTAGACACAAAAGAATGCGTAGATCCAGGGTCTAGCAACACACGTGCATAAGTACCGGAAATAACCAAAGTACCTGTCACCACCCCCGGAGAAGATTGTGCCCCTTGACGTGTGATTGCAAACACTCTACCTGGTGCCGTAGAACCATTGGCTCCTCTACCTCTACCTCCTTGAACACTACCCACAGAAGATGCCGCTGATACTTGAGCTCGAGGACATTGAGCCGCCATGTGCCCCACCTCACCACAAGTAAAGCACCTGAAACCCTTTGTTGTATTTGGACAATCCCTCATCAAATGATCTGTTGATCCACAATTAAAACATCGACGAGTCATTGTCGTAGCACCACTGATTGTCTGCCTATTAGTCTCTTGTCTCGACTTCCCTTTCCATTGGCCCGATGAACCACCTTGTGATTTCCCAAAATCTTGAGTTTTGGTAACTTGAGATTTCTGACCCCCACCCTTGCTATTACCGCCTCCGGATTTACCAAATGCCGCTCCTTCCATTTTGCTTTTCTTGTATGACTCCCGGCTATCATTAACATCTTGAATATCCTTCCCTACCATCCTAGCCATTTCCACCAACCGTGCATATTCCTCTTGTTCGTAGGTAGTCAACCTTGTAGCTACCTTCGACGAAAGCCCTTTTCGGAATCGCTGACATCTTTTCTCTTCTGTATTCACCAAGTCTGGAGCATATTTTGACAATTTTGCAAACCTAGCTTCATACTCTGGAACAGTCATACTACTTTGCTTCAATTCAATAAATGCCGCTTCCTGGTCCAATTTCCAACTCTTCGGAAAGTAGTGATCATTGAACCCTTTAACAAAACGCTCCCACGTCACCACTCGCGGTACCGCTGGTATAACTCCTGGCAGAGGGGCAGTCCACTGCCTCTCAAATGATTCCCACCAATCCCGAGCTTCACCTTTCAAACTAAAAGTCGCCAATGTCACTTTCTGTGCATCAGTCACCCCCATAGCATTCAGCACCCGCTCCACAGCCTTAAGCCATTCCTCGGCATCACTTGGGTCAATTGCCCCCTCAAATTCCACGGTGAATAACTTTTTGAACCTTTCAAGTAAACCTGTGCCCGTTCCACGAGTCGTTGCTTCTGTAGTCTGCCATTGCATAAAAGCTGCTTGTTGTTCTGCAAGCAAAGCCACAGCTGCAAGAAGTCTATCAGTAGCCCCTACAACCGGCTGCTCTACAGGGACCTCAGGTTGCTGAACCTCATCACCGCTAGATGCAGCACCCTCAGCATGAACCGTATGCTCCGAAGCCATTTCCCAATATCTATTTTAATCACTTTAACAACCAATAGCAAACACGATATTAGATATATAACTCACATGTTCATGAACACTACCTCTATTCGACAACCACAATACTCCTATGGTCCACCACCAAACCCCAAACGACTCTCAACACAGAGACTAGAATGTACTAGCTCTGATACCACCTGTCACGCCCCGCCCCGCGCACGGCGCCCTATGCGAGCCCGAGCCGGTGCGGCCGCATGCCCACAATGATCTCATCCATCTTTGTACAATATTGTCCGCTTTAGACGCCCAAAGACCGTAGACTTCCCAGTAAGGTCACCCATCCCTAGATTACCCCAGGATGAGCACGCTTAACTGTGAAGTTCCTACGCTCTTTGGCCCGCCCTCACGGCTTTAAAAGGCCTTGTACAAGTAGGATGAATCATTCCTTATAAATTGTGACCAACCCCTCCCTTAACCGGCGAGTAGGCTGTCACATCAGTACTCTGCATTTTGTTTGTTCTTACAAATCACATGACAAATGTTGTCATCTGTTGCATACTCTGCATTTGTAGTCCATTGGTTAGGGTTTCTTTACTACTGATTATGGTTTATCTAGGGTTTGTAGCCCATTGGTTAGTGCTTCTTTGTAAATTTGGAAGATCAGTACTCTGCATTTTGTTTGTTCTTACAAATCACATGACAAATATTGTCATCTGTTGCATACTCTGCATTTGTAGTCCATTGGTTAGGGTTTCTTTACTACTGATTATGGTTTATCTAGGGTTTGTAGTCCATTGGTTAGAGCTTCTTTGTAAATTTGGAAGATCAGTGCTCTGCATTTTGTTTGTTCTTACAAATCACATGACAAATGTTGTCATCTGTTGCATACTCTGCATTTGTAGTCCATTGGTTAGGGTTTCTTTACTACTGATTATGGTTTATCTAGGGTTTGTAGCCCATTGGTTAGTGCTTCTTTGTAAATTTGGAAGATCAGTACTCTGCATTTTGTTTGTTCTTACAAATCACATGACAAATATTGTCATCTGTTGCATACTCTGCATTTGTAGTCCATTGGTTAGGGTTTCTTTACTACTGATTATGGTTTATCTAGGGTTTGTAGTCCATTGGTTAGAGCTTCTTTGTAAAATTGAAAGATCAATACTCTGCATTTTGTTTGTTCTTACAAATCACATGACAAATGTTGTCATCTGTTGCATACTCTGCATTTGTAGTCCATTGGTTAGGGTTTCTTTACTACTGATTATGGTTTATCTAGGGTTTGTAGCCCATTGGTTAGTGCTTCTTTGTAAATTTGGAAGATCAGTACTCTGCATTTTGTTTGTTCTTACAAATCACATGACAAATATTGTCATCTGTTGCATACTCTGCATTTGTAGTCCATTGGTTAGGGTTTCTTTACTACTGATTATGGTTTATCTAGGGTTTGTAGTCCATTGGTTAGAGCTTCTTTGTAAAATTGAAAGATCAATACTCTGCATTTTGTTTGTTCTTACAAATCACATGACAAATGTTGTCATCTGTTGCATACTCTGCATTTGTAGTCCATTGGTTAGGGTTTCTTTACTACTGATTATGGTTTATCTAGGGTTTGTAGCCCATTGGTTAGTGCTTCTTTGTAAATTTGGAAGATCAGTACTCTGCATTTTGTTTGTTCTTACAAATCACATGACAAATATTGTCATTTGTTGCATACTCTGCATTTGTAGTCCATTGGTTAGGGTTTCTTTACTACTGATTATGGTTTATCTAGGGTTTGTAGTCCATTGGTTAGAGCTTCTTTGTAAAATTGAAAGATCAATACTCTGCATTTTGTTTGTTCTTACAAATCACATGACAAATGTTGTCATCTGTTGCATACTCTGCATTTGTAGTCCATTGGTTAGGGTTTCTTTACTACTGATTATGGTTTATCTAGGGTTTGTAGCCCATTGGTTAGTGCTTCTTTGTAAATTTGGAAGATCAGTACTCTGCATTTTGTTTGTTCTTACAAATCACATGACAAATATTGTCATCTGTTGCATACTCTGCATTTGTAGTCCATTGGTTAGGGTTTCTTTACTACTGATTATGGTTTATCTAGGGTCCAACACAACTGTGATTCTTCTCAAACTCCCTAATACAAAAGAAACCGTTAGATCTCTCAATGGTTGCATGAATAAACCATTGACAACCAGATTCTGTATGTTTTTTTGAACACTCCGCCGTTACTCTAGCCTTGTCATTCTTCAAAAACTTAAATTCAAATCCAACTTCAATAGCATACATTGCCAGACAATCCCTAAATTCTTTTACTCCGCCTCTAAATTCTTGGCCAACATGAGTAATCAACTTAGCCCAACCAGCAGAAAGACGGACAGTCTCGTGGTGCTGACAAAACTTCTCAAGTGGATCTTCTTCTACTTCATGCATAGTACTACTTTGACCGACTTCAAAACTTCTTCGACATTCAACACTTTCAACAACAATACTCCGATTATTGAGATTATTATGATCAGCACAAGAAGAAAGCACTTCAACAACTACATCAATGCAACTAACCCCATACGCACCAGCCAATGTGAACATATTTACAAAATCGGCATCATTATCTAGAATGCAATTGTCATGTCCACCTACAGCATACAAAACTTGAAAACTAGAGGTTTCCAAATTTGGCCACTTCTTAACCAGACTACGGACAACATCGTCAAAGCAGAAATCTCTTCTAACTGGTACGACAAGAGTTTTTGAACCATATTTGCACAGAAGAACAATAGATGATTCCATACTGCAAAATTTAACACCCTCTGCAAACAACAAATGCAAACAAATATCATTATCTGTGTCGATCTGTCCTATTAATCTGCTCCAAAAAAATGAAAAACAAAATCTCAAACAAAATATCATTGTCAACATTGACCTGTTCTATCCATAAAAATGAAAAACAAAATATCATTGTCAACATTGATCTGTTCTATCCATTCAGTCCACAAATCGCACAAATACAGACACACTCAAATGCAGAGAGAGAGACGTTCAAATTGCAGAAAAATAATAAACGAGAGAGAGAGAGAGAGAGAGAGAGAGAGAGAGAAACCTTCCAATCGCAGTGAGAAATCTTCGTCAGATCACAGTGAGAAATCTTCGTCAGCTATTCCTTCGTCAGCAATTCAAACTTCACTATCCAAACCAAACGAGAGAGAGAGAGAGAGAGAGAGAGAGAGAGAGAGAGAGAGCGCTCAGCAATTGAAACCTAAACCATGAGAGCGAGAGAGAGGAAGCATTGATCGTGGATTTGGTCGTCCCCAAATTCACGACAGAAAGAACAGCGAGAACAGTTTCTGGAGTTTAAATCTTGCCATTATATACTAAGGGTAGTTTGGTCCGTTAATGGACCTAACGCTGCATAGAAACTAGTACAATGGATCCGCAGCCTGTTAAAAGAATAGCCCGGACCAGAAGGCCCAATAAGTCTAGACTGTGGACTGTAGCCCAATTTTCTGGGAAAAGAAAGGGTGTAGCGGCCAAGAAGATTTCCGTTGGAGTGATTTTTGACAGCCAATGCATAAACTATTAAACTACAAAGAGATTGCAGAGAAAAATTGGGGATTTTAGAATTAGTGTGTGTGTGTGTGTCTTTTTCCTTCAGTTTAGGGGTTTTGATTTTTGGGATTTTCCCTATCTGAAGTTTTGCTTGTAGTTGGAAAGGATGCATTCGATTGAATTATTTTGTGCTAGTGTTCCTCCAAAAAAAAATTGATTGTCGCATCTCTATAAAGAATAATTTGAACTGCATTTTGTGTGCTTGTTTCGTTCTTGAACTCAATGGTTGGCTCTGCTCCTTCAGTACATATTTTCTGGTAATTGAGAAGTTGAGATTGCTTCACTTTGTGGATGCAAATTTATGTTTCTTTTTGTGCGGAGAAAAGCAGAAAAGTTGAATGGCATTTCTTGAGGTTTTCGGATGGCATTCGTAGAGTGAAAATCTGAAATAATCTCAGTCCTTGGAGAATGGCTTTGTAATGTTGAATGACTGAGGATGGGAAGTGAATGGCCCTTTTTTTACTATTGTTGATAATGTCCAAGAGAATTTATGGTCAGTCAAGCCAAGTAGTGGGTTGTTAAACAAGTTCATATACAAAATTTTCAAGCTTAATTTGTTTATTAGTCGAACCAACCAAAAGAGCTTTAATCAACAAACGATTTCAGAGGCCAGACACGAGTTGATATTACAAGCTTTTCGATTCAAGTGGTTGTTCAAGCGTTGATTTGTGTATGTGTCTAGCCGATCTAGAAAGCAGTTCCAATGAATAACTTGGTTTATTTCACAGGCATGTAGAAGATAATGGTTTGCAATGGACCATGTAGGTTATATCAGCCCCAGAAAGACCATACATATGAGCCTCCTATGCATAGCACTAACTTCAAGCTCTAAATCAGTAAATCACAACAGACCATACAAGTTTGTACACAGTTCTGTGACAAAAACAAAAACAAGCAAAAGCAAGAGCCAGGCTAACCCTTGATATCACCCGGGCCAACAGGTACACCCGGGCCAACAGGTACAGATTTGGTGTCGGGTGACTCTGAATAGGAAATCGAAATCAGCTTACACCTGTACTTCTCTTCTCCATCACCTCCTGTTATTCCTTTCACCAGATTCTCACTCTTATTCAGATTTTCTGGTAAGAATTCTGGATCAAGGTCTTTCTTCTCGGGTAGACGGTAAGAGATAGCGATTAGAGACTCCCGAGTTGCGTCCTCTGAAGCCTCCTTCTGAGTTTGTTCAACCTTATCCATAAAATGACCTTTTTCGTTCTGCAAAATCAGAGTATCATCAACTTCTATAGTACGGGGCAAGGACAAGAAACAAAAAAATCGAACATTCAGTGAAATCTGAGTGTTTCAGCATAAATATTAATATAGGGCTGCTCTTATGCTAATTTCAGTCACTTTTATTTGAAAAGGTCACTATAAGCATGAACTTGAAAAGCGTTGCAAACTGGCAATATGTTGATAATTTTCAGTTTTCCATGATTTTAGATGTACATAAACTAGGAAACAGACGGATGGGTCCTACGACAAGTTCAGCCAAATTGGTAGTGCTACCAAAAAAACAATGGTCCCTGCAGCCAAGCAAAAAAGAACAAAACTCCCAAACCTGCAGGGCGGAACATGTAGATTTATTCCACTCACTTCTAGAAAATAAAACTGAAACATAAAGGGAAAAGCTTAATAATATTGCAACAGAAATTCAGCAGATATCCTTGTAAACAACCACTCCACCGAAAGAAGAAAGAGTTCGATTATTAGCTGAATCCAGGGATTCCAGCAGAGTCTTTTCCACAGAGCATGAAAAAAAGTAACAGGAAAAATCATATCCATTTCTTAGAAATGAAATAGCGTACTCAATCTTGGGCCTCTTGGCCAATTAGACTAACAGAATAAAGGACACCAACAACTACCTCAATAATCCACACAGAACGTCTTTAAAAAAGTCATCCTATCAAGACTACACAAAACAAAAAGTGATGAAATAAGTAAAGAAAATTGAGAGAATGGAATGAGCACAGAGAAACTTGTCACTCTTTTGGCTGTATTGGGATCAAGGATTTGGGTGGAAGAGGAAAAGGAAATGGAGAAGTTGAAGGACCTAACCACCGTGAGCCGTATGATCCGTTAACTTTTCTATTCCCATTTCTTTTATCTTACCCAACTCTATAATCAAATACTCTGCTTTAGGGTCCACTATCAAAGCGAAAATTAAACACCACATCCACTTCCTATGCTGGAACTCTCCCTTAATAATAGTGAACACGGCAGATTGAGAAGTATCTAGCAATACTATCATCCACAACTCCACAAACAAAAGCCAGAAAAATCATTACACGCGCCAAGACAAGCTCTGAAACTGATAGTGATAATAGAAAGTATTCATCCTACCCTCAGCAAAAAGTCCCTTTCACATAACCTCAAGCCTATGAGCAACAGACCACAAGTAATGAGAACGAGATCCCACTCCGAGAGAGATCCCTAACAGAACCCAAACTGGGTCAATGTTAGTGCCTCTGTAAACATCCCAGACTCTCATGCATCTAACAAATAATATACTCCTAGTTAACTTTAACTGCACAAAGAGTATTTAGCACAATCTACACCAACTGACCAACATGGGTTCCATTAAAAAAGGGTAAAAGTTAACGCATAACTGGATCCAAATAAAACTGTGTCAAAACTTCTTATTATATATTTTTACTCGGACACGTTTTGGATACATTAGGGGCACTAAGGACACGTTTGGGACACATAAGGAGGTTAAAAAGCAAATTTTAAAAGTTGGTTAAACTAAAAATTCCACGGATGTTTCATTCATGAAAACATATGTTAACTATGTAGTGACCATTGATGTATCTTCATAATCAGCAACACTATTTGTGTGTTATCCATGATAATTGGGTAGAAATAACTTTTCTGTCTTTCATATGAATTCCTAGATGCATCTATCATACAAATATACATTTTTCGACGTACTCCCAAAGGGTTTGTGTCCGGTTTTTGGAGACGGGGCATGCCCATGCCATGTTGTGTCCACTGTCGCTATCCATGCTTCTTGCGAGGGTATAGAACACTCGGTAATGGAGTAGTTGGAAATAGTACCAAGATTGTTAGCTATACAACCAAAGAACTAGAAGGTGAAAACCACCAGGTAGTCCACTTCTCTCTGATCTTTTAGAAGTATGCCGAAAACCAAAATGTGGTGTCATACAATCTAATATGAGCCACTTTCTTTATCAGAAATTTCCTCACATAAACCTTTCGTGTGCGATAGCCTTTGGGAAACTCAACCACGCCAGAATTGCTTTGTGGCATTGAGTATGGAGGAAAAGGAAAAAAGAAAAAAACAAATACACCTGGAGTTGAGGGAGAAATTGAATCATAAAAACACATACTACATAAGAGATGCCAAGATTATGTGGTTTGGCCTAACCTACATCTATGGGCAAAACAGACGAAAAAAGAATTACATTAAAAACAAAGAGAACGAGTTCTCCAAGAGCTACTACAATGGTGACAAAGTTAACTCTCACCAAAAAAAAGGATAAGTTCTGTCAAAATACTCTCCACCAAAAGGCTTGTCTTCACAAATTTGGAGCCAATAGACGCTACTAATGACTCTAAAGCCTCACGAGACAAAAAGAAGTCCTACTTATACCAAAGACCAGAAAACTTTCTACCAAGGACCTGAAAACACAACGCTAACAGGTTCATCCAAATGGAGAGAGAGAGATCATATTTATTGCAAACAAATCATTCTGAAACTAACCCTAATTTAATTTTTTTTGGAATCCAAGTCCACAACAAACAAGGAAACATCAAACACCCAAAATAAAATTTTTAGAAAATCCAAAACAAAGTAAACGATGGCCAAACGAGTTCGTACACATTAATAAGAATTATCCAGAACGTACGTAAACAAACTTCAAAATCGAACTAATTTCTGTTTTCTCGAACTTAAGTTCTTTCTCAAATCAATTTCTTTTTCGATCGAATCACAAAAATAAAAATAAAAAAATAAAAATCCATGGCTATCCTTTCAAACACAAAAGACCCTTTCATCAGAAACCCAATTGATTATTAGCCGTTTCGAAAGCCCCAAACCAAATCAAACCAAAAAGTTTGATCCCATTAGGCAAAACCAAACTTGCATCCAATTTGATCATTCCTTGAATCGTTCGCGCATCTGTTTCATCTATATGTTCCCAATACTTGTAAGCAATCAAAATCGATCAATAAGGTCAAACGAACATAATGAAAGGGTACTGATCGTCATAAAACCAATCGAATCGATAGATCTTCAGACACCGGTTTAATCCAGAAAATTGCAATTTTTGAATAGATGAGAGAATGTAAGAAGAGAGGGAAGATAGTAGATAAAATACGGACCTTTTTTTCTTTCCGGAGTGTTTTTGCGCTAAAACGAGTAGTCGGGGTTTTGGTCTCTGCGTAGACAAGTAGACGTATTTCTCGCACAGGGGGCAAGTATCACGGAGACCCCCAATCTATTGCCGTTTATCACTTGAACCCCCTTCATCTGAAAAAACCATCATCGAGGCCCCTTTACTCATTTGGGGATGACAATCTCGCCCGTTGGTTAAACAAACCAATATCGCATCCATCCGAACGGAGCAAGAATCACGGAGACTCAAATCTATCTCCATTTATCACTTGAATCCCCTTCGTCTGAAAAACCCATCATCGAGGCCCCTTTGCTTAGGGATGACAATTCTGTCCAAACCATTAGTTAAATGAATCAATATTGTCATCCGAACCGTTAGTTAACCGAGTCGATTAGAGCAGTTTATATGACGGAATTTCAAATCTCGATTTTTGTTTTGATTATTGATTTCAAAAAATCAGCCCGTTTGATTCCGATTTTGATTTTATATGATAATTGAATCGAAAGCCGAATCGTAACCATAATTGAACTAAATTATAATTACATAAATACTATATATACAACCCTATAGACTAAAATACACCTCAATTGGGATTTCGAAAATCACTATTCTCGTGTATTAGTTTGTTATAAACTTTATGTTATTTTGTTGTTTTGACAATGAATATTTATTGTTTTTGAACATATGGTGTATTAGTTTATTGTCTTTTTTATACAACAATCTTTGGTGTCTTTGAACATATGGTGTAATAGTGCATTAATTTGTTGGCTTTTTTGGATATTCTGTTGTTGGAAATTTTGTGTCTTTAGCTTTATTTAAAAAAATTAAATCGACAAAAAATAATTTCATTCATCAATACAAAATGAAATCAATATAATACAGTAGGAAAAGAAAATTATAGAGAGTACATAATATCCTTGCACTACTGCTGCTTGCAAAATCTTACTCTCCATTTTCGCCTCTCGAATTTTTCTATTACTTCAAAAGAAAAACAACAGAAGAAGAAAACAACTACCGAAGAGCTAACTGAGACGAACACCCAACCCGCAATACCCCTCAAAACACCAGCCCCAAGCTGCAACACGCAAGACCACCTCTTGGTCTTTAACATCTCCTGAAACGAACAAATCGAACCCCCCCAAGCAAAAACCTGTTAACTCCAAGATCACCCCCAAAATCAAAGCCCCATATCAAAACCTCGAAAAACCCCACATCAACCATTCGAAGGCCAACATTACTGCAGAAACCCGAAATGAATCCGCAAACTTTTAACTCCAGATAACTCTTAATCAGCGATGGCCTTATCTAAAAATTCCAATGCTGCCATGCCACTGCCCCAAATCAGCCCCTAATTCAGCCCAAATATAACATCGAGCAACACCCAAACCATCCCTTATGAACTGCCCATACACATCCCTTAAATCCGCTGCAAATCTGCCTCGAAAGAGCCCCAAATACACCGCAAAAACACCCCAAATAAGCCCGTAAACTAGCCCTAAAACGCACCCAAAAACACCCCCTAAAAATAGCTGCCACATCTATTCAAACAACATCCCAACAGATCTACAACTCTACAGGCCAAACCGACTCCTTCTCCTTCTCCTTCTCCTTGCAGTCATCTCCCATTTCATCCACTCGGTCTAACTTCGTAGCCTTATCACCAACGATCTCCGTATCATAAGTCCACTCGCGCTTCAAGAACTCCTCAACGCCAAACCTTGGGTCATCTACGGAGCCCTCCCAACCACCAGAAGCAGTATATCTGCAGCAAGATATCATCCACCACCTAAAAAAAACCTTGGATAGGAATGGTTGCAAGCTGAAACAAAAAAATAAATAGGAGTAAATAAATAACAACTACGCACGAGAGAGAGAGAGAAGGGATGGGGGAGGACATGGCCAGCTCATAAAAAGTTTAAAGAGAAGAGGGGTGAAAGTGTGAAACCTTCAATAAGTAACGGTTGTGTACTAAGGGGATGTTTGGAGGTGCATTTTTGCATTTTCTCATTCTCATTATTGCATTTTGGTTGTTTGGCTGCTTCATTCTCAAAACCCATTTTACAAAACCCATTCCCAGATGGGTGTTTGAGAGCCTATTTTTGGTTTTTCATTTTCAGCTTTTTGGCTTTTTAATTTTTAGATTATGGTCAGAATGTATTTTGGAGAATAAAGAAATGTTTGAAAAATATGTCCATAATGTATTTTGGAACAGTAGTTGTGTTTAGTAGATGAATGATGAAAATGAATTATGGATTGGCTTTTTACCAAGTTGCCTTTGGCCTTTACACAAGTCCATAGCTCATTTTGGTAATTAAAGGTAGGTCAAAAGTGGTAAATACTAATAGGTAGCGATAGTATAGGTATTTTGGTAATTGCACAGAAAATGGGAAAAGGTGAAAAGGAGCTCCGGGGCTCATTTTGGTTTTTTGCCTCCTTTGTCAAAAACTGAGAATGGATTTTACAAAATGAGTTTTCATAATTGGGTAACCAAATAACCAAAATGTGAAAATGAGAATGCAAAAATGGGAAAATGCACTAACCAAACACCCCTGTGACAAAGGACGCAAAAAGTTAGAAATCACCTCTTGACCTCCTTTTCCCATTTTGCATTTTCCCATTTTCGATTGAATTACCAAAATGCCCACTTCTCCTCCATAATTCATTTTTACATCTTTTAACACAATACAATAAGGCCAAGGGCAACTTGGTAAAAAATAATCCATAATACATTTTCATCATTCATCTACCAAATACTATTACTGTTCCCAAATACATTCTGCACATATCTCTCAAACACTCATACATTCTTCAAAACATATTCTGACCATAATCTAAAAAGACAAAAAGCTAAAAATTAAAAACCAAAAAGTAGGTTCCCAAACATCCCCTAACTCTATTAAAGTTTTGCCACCAATTTCAGTGAAGAACCGAACCCAACCGAACAGGTAACCGTGGTTTTGGTTTAGATACAATGAAAAGAGCTGATTTTGGTTATTATTTTGATGTTAGGTATAGGTTTTGATTTTGTCAATAATCGAACCAAACTGTACCGATGTCATCCATATTGTGTTACACTATTACTAATACTCCCTCTGTCCCAAATTCTTTATCCTCTGCGATTTTACGTGTAATTTTCAATAGTTTATATCTTTCAATGTATATTGTTTAAAATATACAATATAAATCTCGTTTGATAGATTTCAATTATTTCTATAAAACTTTGTTTTCAAAAACATAAAAAATAATATATATTAAGAGATATAGGCTATTGAAAATTTCACGTAAAATCGTAGATGACCAATAATTTGGGACGGAAGGAGTAGTAAGTAAGAAGTACAATGTATGAAAACTTTAACCCAATCCCCTTATCTAATACTCCTATTATGTTCTCACCTCCATAATTATAGCATCAAAATAATGCATAATATTTTATAAAAAAAAATTAGTGTTAAAGATTCTCCTACTCAAATTAACTCTAGTCAAATAGTCTATTTCTATGTCTATTTGGAAAAAAATAAAATAAAAAACAAAAAATCTCATTCCAAACCTCAAACATTCATCTCTATTCTTCAAAATTCAAACAATTATTTTTTCAAGGTCTAAGAGTCAGGGGTTTGTTCCCTCTTATGATGTCAGGTTCGTAACTCTCATGTGCTATCAACTCATTAGGAATGGTCCCTGCGATGTTTTGCTTTGGCTTTAATTGAAACCCTCGCAAGTAAACTGTAGGATTGATCCCAACGATGAATCGACGAATGCGTAAGCTAACGTAAATGCCTAAGTTATCAAATGGGTAGGATCATCACTTGTGTAGGTTAGAATTGAGGCATTAAAGTGTCATTTGGGGACCAACATAAGGAATAAAGAACCTCAAGGGGTTGGCCAAGTGATCTTGGCTTAAGACTTTAGTGTTTGTTCTCCTAAGGTCTCAAGTTCAATTCTCCTTATCAACAATTTTTGAAGTTACCTTATCTCCACATGTAAGCGCGTGAAACGATTGTGAGAGGAGTTGTAGAGATTAATCCAAAATACGTGTAAGCTGTCCCATGACACCCTATATTTAAAAAAAAAAAAAAAACCATAAAGGAACAAAGAAAGGGAGAGTCATTTTGGTGTTATATACCAAATGTATGAAGTCATAATATCAAAATCTGATCATCATACTCATTTATACAACATCCAGAGCCGTAAAGTTGGGTAAAAAAAGCATACGGACCTGAAACCATAACGGTTGAACATTTATTATTAATAATGTCGTTTGGTGTAAAGAGGTTTTATTATGATTCCACTTTTACCCTATCGATGTGATCGGGCAAAAAAGTCCAGTCCTTTTTCTCATGTCTCCCTCAAATTGACTACATGTCTTTTATGGAGTAATCTTTTTTCCGTACATGAAATATCTACCTAATAAAATATAAAGATGTGGAGACTACACAAATGCAAGTTGAAAAAAGAGTTGAGATTTATTTGATCCAATGGCTGATGCGTGTTCTCCAACTCTCTTTAAAAAATACTCACACTTTTACAAATATATTACAAAAATAACATCGATTCTTTTTATCCATTCTGGCGTTTGCATAAAAAAATAAAAATATATTACTCCGTACAAAAATGTCCAAGCACTAGCCAGGGGAATCTACAAAATAGAATGGTAAGGGAAAAATGGGTAAATACTAAACAGTAGAGTAATGCCTAATAATCAGGACAATTTATGTTCCATTACACCAACTAAAATAAATATTTTATTTTTTAAAGTAAAGATGTACTTTAAAAAAAAAATTAAAGATGATGAATTGAGAGAGAATGGTATATCTCGTAAATCAAAAAATATGTACCTAAAAAATAAGAACCTTAGCGAAACGGGGTTAATGCATAATAACGGCATGGATATAACTATTATTTGAAAGATGCATTATTGCCCCGGAAAAAAAATGATAAAACCATTGTTTGATGGTTGTTTACATAACTACTAGATTTCCCCCTTTTATTTATAAAACTTCTATGTTTAATTCTTTCACTTAAAAAAAAAATAAAAATGGTGCACTTATAAAGAGAGGATTTGTGAAATATCATTACCCAAAATAATTATGAATATTATAGGACAGATACTACATACACTATATAATTACACTATGGCCCCGTTTGATAACGGGTTTGGGAGTTGAGATTGGAGTAATAATCCCATGGGATTATTAATACTTTGTTTGGTAACAAAAAAAGATTCGGACTATTAGTCCGTTGGGATGCCGAAGGATTAGGAGGTATTAGCAATACCCCGTGGGACTTGGTATTCGTAGTCCGATCCCAACCCATTCTCATTACTAATCCCTTTTCCTTACCAATTTCTTCTATCAATCCAATCCCATCATAAACAAACATGATATTAATAATCCCATCATCTAATCTCATCCCAAACAAACATACTCATTATCAATCCCTTCTCATTAATAATCCCATCTCATTTCCAATCCCAATCCTAATCCCATCTCCTTACGAATCCCATCTATTTATCCCCGTTATCAAACGGGGCCTATATCTCATGTGGGGTCCATTCTAAGTCTCACAAAAATACAGAAAAATATTCATAAATTCTAAAATATTATTTTGATGGGGTCATGTAAAGAATAAGCTACAACGGATATGAGTAAGTATTACTTTTGGATTCGTAGGGGTAAAAGCTCCGTAAAAAATCTCCTACGAATCTAAAAGTAGTATTCACCAATATCTGTTGGAGCTAATTTTTATATAGAGTTCTATAAAATAATATTTTAAAATTTATCAGTACTATTTTGAATTTTTTTAAAATCCAAAATGACCTTCACATAAGAAACTTTTACTATCTAGTAGGGGTGTGCACGGGTCGGGCGGGTCGGGTATGGTCCGCCACCCGAACCCCACCTGACCATGTCGGGTAAGGTAAAATTAAACCCGAACCGAACGATGGTATATACCCGTTCGTGTGACCGATTTTTTTGGGTCGGGTCGGGTTTGGTCGGGTCGGACCCGACCAAATCGAAGTAATTTATATGTTTTTGTTCTTCTTTTGGTCGGGTCGGGTAACAAAAACAGCACCCCCGAGTCCCGAACCGAAAACTGATTTTTTTAAGAAATATCAACCCGTACCCGACCGAACCCCATGTTCGTACCCGCCCGAAACCCTTCGGGTCGGGGTCGGATCGGATCGGGTTGGTCGGGTCTCGGTTTTTTTGCACACCCCTGCTATCTAGTATAAAAAGGCAATGTACCTGTCTTTATAGTACTCGAGTTGTAGAAAAGGAAGCTTGAAAATCTTTTGCAAAATTGATTGCGGAAGCAGAACAAGCTAAACAGAACAAAGCTGATTCCACACTTTCGTAGAATACTCCTATAAAATAGCCCTATAAAATACTCCGTAGAGCTGCTGGCATATTTACGGACCCAAACTGATAAACAAAGCGTCAGCGTCTCTCTCTCTTCACGTGGTCATCATCAGCCTATCATGTAAGGTCTGCTCTGAGTGCTCTACTCACCTCCCCAGACGGCCCACTCTCTCTCTCCTCAGAGTCTCAGACCCCACAAATTAATTACTAAACAAAGCCCCATTTGACCCTCCAAATCGGCCCTTCGTTCCCATCTCCAACCATCATTGTAGGGAGGGAGGGAGAGAGAGAGAGAGAGTATTTTCTTTCCTGTGTATGTAGAATGCAAGAATGGGCTGTTTTCAGTCGAAAACCGCCAACGTTCAGTCCCCAGACCAAGAAACCTCTCAACCCGACTCCAAACCAGATCCAGGTGAATCCATAGTGTAGCATAACTCTGCTTATATCATATACTCCAGGTTATAATCAATGTATGGTTTCCCATTTGCTTAGCTGATTTTTTTTTGAATGTGGGTGAAGTTAATGGAGATCAATTGGATCAAGAAAATCAGGTGCCTGCATTCAAGGAGTTTGGTTTGTCCGAGCTTCGAACTGCTACCAATGGGTTCAACAGTGAATTGATAGTGTCGGAGAGTGGAGAGAAAGCTCCCAATGTTGTTTATAGAGGGAAGTTGAGGAACAACCGATTTGTAGCCATTAAACGCTTCTCCAAGCAGTCCTGGCCTGACCCTCAGCAGTTTGTGGTAATTTTGCGCAGTACTTTTTTATAGGTTATTTAAGCATTCCAGTCCATTTGGGGATGCTCTCTCCAATCTAAACCCTTATTTGTACGCAAATCTATTGTTTTTTGTATTTTCCCTCCAAAATTTGGGTCTAAATGGCGCATGTGCGAATAATAAGAAAGTTAGAAGATGCGTTGAGAGAAAGAGTTTGGATTTGGGTTTCCTTTCATTTAAGTAAGAAAAAGGGTGGCAAAAGGGTATGCCATTGGAGATGTGTTTTAAGTGTTTTCCTCAAATCTTGAGAGTGGGTAGAAAAATGGGGGAAGGATTGGAGATGCTCTAAATGGGTTTGTTAGATTTTTTTTCTGTTTGGATTAGTATTTTTAAGTGGGGTTTGGTTGATGTTGATTATGCTAAGAGTCTAAATAATAGCCATCTTGCTCCTTTTCTTTTGGGCGAGTGTGTGGTTGACTAGTTTGTTTTAGTGCATTTGAGCATTCTTCCTATGTTATTGTTGTCTTTCACTCTGGAATTGGTTTCAGGTTGATTTTAAGTGCGAGTCTGTGGACTGTGGACATGTGGATTTGAATGATTTTGTTTTGTTGGGGTTTTCAACTTATGTCATAATATAGCGAAAACAAAAATTTTAGGGTTTCTTTGGCTTTACGATACTGAATTCCAGTTGGGTTTGTTCTAGTATCGTCGATGAATGAGATTGTGGATACATCTCTGTAGTCATTGGATTTAGGGGTGGTTTGATAACCTAATTCAGCACCTAAAATTGAATGTATTAACCTTTAAGTGATAGGAAATTAAGTAGGTTTGATAGTCATATTTCATCATATTTAATATTTTAAGCACCTCTTAATATTAGTCTTTTGATGTTATGTATTTTTGGTGTGTTGGTACTCTTATCTTATTTACTCGGTCCCATATTGTTTGTCAATCTTTAGAATATGGGATGTCCCAAAAATGCATACACAGAAGGGTAATGTTGAGTGCCTTACAAATGATTCATGAATACTATATATCTGTATCCCTTGCAAATTTATGCGTTTTCATTTGAGTTTTAGTCCCTTAAATGCATCTCTTGAAAAGATTGAAACTCACAAGAGGGACGAACATTGTGGGATGGAGGGTGTATCAATAATGAAAAGTCAAAGCATAAGAATTTTTTGTTTCTCCAAACTATCCCTTGCAAATTGATATGAATACTTCCAGAAGTAGGGAAAAGGGGGCAATGTTGAGTGCCTTACGAATCAATACAACATGTTTGAATAGCTGGCAAATTTATATATTATGATGTGAGTTTTAGTCCCTTAAATGCATTTTTGTTTCATAAGGTTGAAACTTGTTGGGATTTGTCCCACATCGGTTAATTATCTCCTCCAAAACTAGTATATGAGCCTGGACGGCCTCTCCACTCTTTGCCAATTGGTTTGGAGTTGGATGCTTTAATATGGTATCAGAGCTAGCCAGCTAGGATTTCGGAGGTTTTTCCCCTTTGTTTGTGCCATAGTTGCACTTTATTTCATTGTGATCCGTGTGTTCTGGATCCTTTGTTGACCTCTCCATGTGCGAATCGGGGGTCGCACGTGCGGGGGAGTGTTGGGATTTGTCCCACATCGGTTAATTATCTCCTCCAAAACTAGTATATGAGCCTGGACGGCCTCTCCACTCTTTGCCAATTGGTTTGGAGTTGGATGCTTTAATACTCACCGGAGCGACAAACACTACGTCATGGAGGGTGTATTTCTTTCAGTTGTTCTCATCTTGCAATGCAGATATTGACCCTCTAGATTTTTGATATATGCCGTATTAATTTATGATTTTTCGTGGGCTTTATTCATCATTGTTTGGTTTTGCTTGGTACCTTTTCGTTTTGCATTCCTTGTAAGACTCATATTGGTTTGGGTTACTTTTGGAAATGCTACTTTTCTCTTCATGAACCACATCATTTTCAGGTAGAAGCTGCTGGAGTTGGCAAGGTTCGTCATAAGAGATTGGTGAACTTAATTGGGTGTTGTGCTGAGGGAGATGAGCGTCTATTGGTGGCAGAATACATGCCTCATGATACACTCTCAAAGCATCTCTTTCATTGTATGACTCCTAAGCGCTTTCTACTGTGCTTGCTTTATAAAGCTTTATGTATGGGCGCATGTACAAGTCGAAGATCTTCTTCTTTTTTTTGATCGGCGTCAATGATCTTCTTTATATGCTGTTTGTGTGTATTCGTATACGCATGATTTCTTATACTTACTCTCAGTAATTGATTAATAGTTTTCTTAACCCTCAAGAGAAAACAACTTCTGTTAAGATTTATATTTTGTCAAGCTTACAGTTGGATTACAAAAAGGCTTAACTTTGGATTGCATGTTGCCCTGGTGCTCATTGTTCTTGTCAATTGTCATGTAGAAATGTGAAATATGAAGAATGCTTACTTTGGAAAAGTTCTAAACGAAAGTGGAAATCTCCTTTTTGTCACATATTTTACGTCTTCTTAAAAAAACTCCTATTGGTTACTCTGAAAAGTTTCTGCTCTGTTTCTTCCTGTGTTTTCTTACTCCAGCTTAGTGAATCAATTTACTTGGTTAGTTCCTTAAGCCAATTCTGATTGACGAGAAGCAGTTTCTAGTTGTTTAAAATTGTTACTTCTCCTAATGCATATTGGTAAATGAGATTCAGCTCCTGTTAACCTTCAACGTATTTGGACCTTACATATTTGTAGAGGAAGATTTAGATTGTGGATGTAGAAAACTGCTGAAATGTTTCACAAATTTGGTACATTGCATATACATGCACATTTGTGTTGTTAAATAATTAAAATCTTGTCTCCATACTCTTTGTTGAACTTTTTGTCTTCATTCTCGTACTTAAAATAGGGAGCCTGATGACTTTTGCCGCAGGTTCAAATTCTGTTTTTTGTTTGTTGGATTTCGATTGTTTTTGTCTTTGTTGCTTGATGTGTCGTTTTTATCTTTTGGATTTTAATAGTACATTCCTAACTTATTTATTGTAGGGGATAAACAACCTCTGCCATGGGAAATGCGTGTGAGAGTTGCATACCATATTGCACAAGCTCTTGATCATTGCAATGCTGAAAATAGGAAAATCTATCATGATTTAAATGCTTACAGAGTTCTTTTCGATGAGGTACACATTTGAAAATGACAAGTAGTCCTAAAAGGACCGTCTTATCTGCAATCCTTGACTCTCTGACATATGAACGTTTGAGCTCCAAGGTTTGGTGAATACTTGAGTGTTAGTGATGTGGACTCCCCACTTTGGGGTTCTTAGTCATATTATTTCAGGGATTGTTCAGCTATGAGCTCTCCTTTCAATTCCATGGTTTGAACTCTCCTTTCAATTCCATGGTTTGAATCTCATGCTTATGAAGTGCTGGAAGAGATATTTGGGTAGGGGTGAAATCGGTTGGGTTCGGTCGGGGATTTTGGGCATGGCAGACCGAATTGATTGGTTTGGTCTAGAAATGATGCAAACCGATTCCGATGAAAATATTTGGTGGACTGCAATTGGTTCGGGGTGGTTCAGTTTGGTCGGGGTTTTTTTGGGTTGAGCTTCAAGACATCTAAAACATCAAAACCCCTATAAAAGTAAGACTTACTAAAATACCAAAACCCCTATCGGTTAAATTTGTCCTATATATTATATATGTATATATATATACACACACACACAAAGTCCGGTTCAAGTCCACACCCCTTCCCGTCCGCACCTCCCCTTTCCCGATCGAATTTCGATAATCCGAGCCGCTCAATGTGATCAAAACGTGATTTTAAGGGTACCCGCGAGAAATCGGCCAAAAAAATGATCGGGAAGGGCTTCATCCGAACAGTTTTTGTTTGTATTTTATTGAAAGGTTCAATAAAAAACTGCTCAAATCAAGCCCTTCCTGGTGTTTTTTTTTGCCGATTTCTCACGGGTACCCTTAAAATCACTTTCTGAACACATTGAGCAGCTCGGATCATCGAAATTCGATCGGGAAAGGGGAGGTGCGGACGGGAAGAGGTGTGGACTTGATCCGGACTATATATATAGTCCCCTTCAAGTAAGGGCGTTCTCATCTTAAATAAAATGCGGACGTCCCCTTTTCTCCCCTTTTCCGATCAAATTTCGATGATCTGAGCCGCTCAATGTGTTCAGAACGTGATTTGAAGGGTACCCGTGAAAAATCAGCAAAAAAAAATGATCAGGAAGGGCTTGATTTGAGCAGTTTTTATTTGAACCGTTCGATAAAATACAAACAAAAACTGCTTGGATCAAGCTTCTTTAGATCTTTTTTTTTTGCTGATTTCTCGCGGGTACCCTTAAAATTACGTACTGAACATATTGAGCGGCTTGGATCATCCCAAATTAGTCAGTAAAGGGACGTCCTTATCTTAATACGGTAAGGGCGCCCTTACTTGAACTATGAGGTGTTTTTTTAGGTGTCTAATTAGTTGTCCCTAGAACCGCCCCGATATATATATATATATATATATTCGGTTCAGTTCGGTTTGGAGTATTTTTAGGTACCCGAGACCCAACCGAAGATTAACAATTATATATATATATATATATATATATTTGGTTCAGTTCTGTTTGGAGTATTTTCAGGTACCCAAGACCCAACCGAAGATTAACAATTTTACTCTTCAAAAACCGAAACTGACCAGGGCCAAACCTAGATTGACCGAACCCTGAATTTTCCAGTCGGTTCAGTTGTCTCGGTTATATTTTCACCCCTAAATTTGGGTGTGTGTAATGTTTCAGTTTGGAAGTGGTTCCTTGACAAAAATATGATGCACAACATGTCCATGTCTTCCGTAATAGTCTCAAACTCTTGCTTGCTCATGATAAAAGAGAGACTCCTACCTTGGCAGTTGACCCATTTTAGGAAGCAAAGATTAGGACTACAAGAAGCTTGGCCTTATTGTTGCGTAAGCACCTCCAGAGTAATCTGTTGGAGAAGTAACTTGTGGAGGCATGAAACAATAGATTGACAAGATGACTTTGAGAATAATCTAAGCAATTCTGCTGATGAGAAAAGATGGCAGCAGGACTTTTTGGTTTTTTTGACATTCATGAGACTTGTTACTTCATTGAAGATTAGTTATGCGATAAATTTTCTGTTGGGTGATGTTCTTGGTATTTGAGACTTAAAGCATTCTGCCAGTTGCCTATTGACTCTAATTCCGTATATTATTTTCACAAATACCTACTTTTGAGTATAATATTTACGAGGACACTGGAACATGTGCCATTGATACTGGAAGCTCAAAGATACACACCAGCTGGAGGAGAGGAATCCTTCAAAAGAAACTGAGAAGTTAATAGGATAATCAAAAGAGTGAATGTTACCCATGAATCCCCACCCTTAGCTACCCAATCATTGTTTAAAGCTCAAATCTTCCCACTCCCACTTTCTGTTTAGCATTCATGTTGCTAGAAGTCGTACATACGCATTCTTTACTTCTTATAATATTTCCTATTCACAATATGTCTGCACACTGATACACTTGCATGTTTGGGCAGGCACATGCTTAAGTAGGCTTTTATGTAAGGATTGTGAGTCTTACATATATTTGAACACAAAGAAATTGCATAGTTTATTTTCCCCCTTCTCTGTGCTTAAAAGTGATGGCTTTTCTTATGAAAATTGACAAGTTGTTTACCAAAAAATTTTGATAAACATCGATTTTCTAGTAGTATTTATTGATTTATGTGAACTGGAAAGGAGATGGGAGAGGGAATTTATTACCAAGCTGGCAATTCTCATTGAGTCAATAATGTTTTGATAGCTTCATTTATGTTCATGGACAAAATTCTTCTTGTCTGGATTACAAATGTGAAACGTTTGCCTCCTCACTCTTAATGCTCATTCTTCGCAAATATGACAAAGTTCATACCTCCATTCATTGTTTACACCGTGATGTCTACTTGTTTACCTGTTTCATCTAGCAGCAAGTATGTTACGTTCATGTTTCTTGGCATTTACATTCGAGCTTATTTGGTTTTTACTGAACTCGTGATAAAATTTCAGGACGGTGACCCCCGATTATCGAGTTTTGGGCTTATGAAAAATAGCCGAGATGGGAAAAGTTATAGCACAAATCTTGCTTATACTCCACCAGAATTTTTGCGTACTGGTAGGTCCGCATGATTTGCTTTCTATTTTGGATCACTGAATTATGTGTATTTTCCGTATAACCACAGATCAGAAAAAGAGTCGTTAATTGGCACATGTTTTGGAGCATCTTTACTCCCAGTGGCCCCCGTGAGCCTTCTGATGAGGCCATAGTTTCTCTTTCTGTTATTATTCCTCCTCAGCTTGTTAGTGATTAAACTGATGCCATTCTGGTCTAGGATGTTATTTGGGATTTATCACCTTATATCCAGTCCATATGATTTGGATGACGACATTTTGCAGGTAGGGTCATTCCAGAAAGTGTGGCCTACAGTTACGGAACTGTTCTGCTGGACCTCTTGAGTGGAAAGCATATCCCTCCAAGCCATGTACTATTTCATTCTGTTACACGTGCGATTTCAATTGTTTCCTTTTCGTTTAAGATTCTTCTTTATCTTCATGATGTGGTACTATCCTGGTAAAATTAGCTTTCAAAATATATGAATGTGACAATGCATTGAAGCTCTGGCAGGAGGGGAAGTTTTGGATGACCAATTTTCTTGCTTATGGGACATTGAGGGATTAAAATGCTTTGCACGAATATAAAAGTGGATGTACAACTTGGCCCTTGCCTAGTAATCATAGGTTGGGGCCTAAAAGCAGCAGATGGGTGCAGCAACACAACACCCGAGTCAATCTCATAGTTGTTAAGGGTGAGAGGCGCAGAGGTCTCTTGGGGTCTAGGTGCAAGGCGTAAGGCGAGGATCATAATGAAGCAAGGTGCACTTGGGAGAGAAGAAATAGCAAACATGGCGTACACCAACTTTTCAGTTTTCCCAGAAAAATAACAATTTAAATGAAGTTTATAAATTGTACCATGTAGACATCCATAAAATCATCTACCAGATGCCAAATAGCCAACAATTCTAGCCTACAGAAGAACTAAAATATCAAGTTCAATTAATGACAATCATCCAATATTAGAAATAGAGCCCAAGAGTGTTTAGTTGTCTCATGCCTCGTTCACTTCACAACTCTATTCAAAAAATATTTCTCAACTCAATCATTACTCTCATTTCTCTCTCTAACTTTTCAATCATTACTCTCTTTTCTCACTCTATCTCTCTCCAATCATTACTCTCATTTTTCAAAAACACTACTCAAATCACAAACTAAACAAAGCATCAATTGTTCGATTGAGAGATGAGCATTGTTTAGCCCTTAGGTTAAGACCTTAGTTACCTTTTTGTTCTCTAAAATCAAAAGTCGGTTAGAATTGAAAGAGGCTCATCCGGTGCATGCCTCGGTTGCTAGGTATCGCCTTTGTCAAGTCGCCTCTCTTGGGCCCCCTCCAGCGCCAAGATTGAGCCTTGGGCCTAGGCGCGCCTTTTAAAAGTATGACCTGGATTAAGTTTAATTATGAGTTTTTTCCCGTATTTTACAGAAATAGGTTCCTCGATATGCTAGTTGGGTTCAAAAAATATTGAGACTGACTTGGGTTTTGAGGTAGTTGCTTGAGGTTTCTAATCTGTGTGTGGTTGACCATTTGATGTGCCTATGAATTATAAAGACCATTGTTGATCAGCGGATCAGCTCTATGTAGATTCCTTGATGAGCTAGGTGGGTTCAAAAAATATTGAGACTGAACTTGGGTTTTGAAGTAGTTGCTTGAGGTTTCTAATCTGTGTTTTTGTGGTTGCCCGTTGATGTGCCTAAATTATAAAGATCCTTGTTGATCAGGCTATCAGCTCTATGTACAGCTTCAAGTCTTCACCTGCTTCATGGAACTTTTTTTTTTGGATCGGCATGCATCATGGAACTTTGAGCCCTTCTTTTGAATTCAAGGATTAAGCAGTATTTTAGAAGTATTCTAAAAAGCACTCATATATCATAGTGCTGTTTGAAGAGTTAAGTATAGGTTTTTTTTTTCAGGTATCATAGTGATCATAGATTTAAATTGAGAAGAACCTGTACCCAATTGGCGAAAGGAAGCTTCATATGCTACAGATGTTGCATAAGTCAAAGTGGGGAAGAGACAGCGGAAACCTGCTGATACATTCCGATGTTTCAAATGTTGGCAATTTTTGGGGTTCGCTGGGTGATGGCAATTAGAATTTAAAGCTGTTGTTGGGCTAGTGTTTGTTGGTTGAAAAGAGAGAAGAAAGGTTGGATGGTGGCACTATTCTGTATTGCGTGGTATTGATGGAGATAGAAAACAGGCATTTTCGTGGATGGAGAAACAGGCATACTATCAAATATGAAGTTGGGCCTCAGGCACACATAGTTTTCTATTCTGGTGTAAAGGTTTTTTCCCCTTAGAACCCGATTTTGCCCTTGCAAGTTTACTAAGAGACGTCAATTATGGTGTTGAGCCTATTGGTCTCATGTAGCGTTCTGTACAAATGCTACGCCATATTTGGTTTCTTATCACATAAAGTCATACTTGTACAAGAAAACCTTTCAATGACTATGATATCACATTTGATAGAATGACAAAATATAGTTAGAGAGAGGAGAAGCGAGAAAGCAAGCTTTAAGGGTGAATTCGCCAGCATGAGTTTTTTGTTTTACTTTGCAAGAACAAAAACTTCTACAAGGCATGGTAGGAGCTTCTACAATAGTCAAAACAAAAATTCAGTTTTCCAAAATTTGTTTGGAAATGACAACTTTAGTTTATGTATATATTCTGTGTAAAAAAATTATAGGTTACATATCTATTTTATAGAACTATACTTGTAGAAGAGTATCAATATTCACATTATTTCTATGTAGGACTCTTATATGTATGCCCTTACATACATAGCTCAACCTTCGTCGTGTATGTAACTTAGCAATCAGAGAACAGCGATTGATCTAAAACATTGGAATTAAAACACATAGGCATATCTTTTTGCCATTTGATGGCAAATCTTTTGGTATTGAAACTGCTGGATCTCTATGGGTGACTTTTGCCTTTGAAACACCGAAGCTGAACCTGAAAAAGGTTAAGAAGCTGCACTTTATTACCTATGAGCATTTTAGTGGAACTCAAAATGGTTATAGAAGCTGAGCCACTAATTTGAAGCAAAATGAAGTCTCTGTGTACACTTGCGTTCATGAAGTTAGCATTTAATTGCTTGATGGCGCACAGTCTTATTATTTGGTTTGTACTATGCAATATTGTGTGCTTCCTCTTCCTCTTCCCTTTATTCTTTAGCCCACCACATTAGAAGATCTCTGCTCGATGTTGCTAAAAGTGGTTTCATTGAAGTGTGTCTGTTCTTTTATTTCTTCAGGCACTAGATTTGATAAGGGGGAAAAACGCTTTGCTGCTGATGGATTCATCCTTGGAAGGACAATACGTTGATGGAGATGCAACTGCATTGGTTGAACTTGCTTCAAAATGTCTTCAATATGAAGCCAGAGATCGACCAGATATCAAGTTCCTTCTCACAGCTGTAGCACCCCTTCAGAAGCAGAAAGAGGTGAAACTTAGTTAATTAGTTTTGAAAGCTGGATTGGGACAATAAATACTGAGTTGTTTCTTGCATTGGTTGGTTTGTCTTTATGTCTCTTAGCTTTACTAAAATGTCCTTCATTTTTCATGATTTTTTGTAGGTTGCATCTCTTGTGTTGATGGGTCTGACAAAGACTACAGTGGTGCTTCCAACCATGCTTTCTCCTCTCGGCAAGGCGTGTGCCAGAATGGACCTAACTGCTGTTCATGATATCTTGCTTAAAACAGGTTATAAAGACGAAGAGGGTGCAGAAAATGAGGTGAGCAAATGTATTGCTGTTTTGCTAGTTGGCTGTTTGTGGATTCCCTATCAGTACGCTGTTTGTGCCTTCTCGTCATGGTCACCTATCTATGGAGAGACTCCTAAGAGAGTTATTTTGCATGTAAATATCCTTGTCACTTTTTTTTTTTTTTTTATATTCTCAGCTACATTAAGACACTTTCTACTTACACAACAATCATTATTTCCATTTTTGACTGAATTTATGATACGCCACAATGGTATTATTTGATGTTTATTTATTTTCTTTCTTTTGGCTTAATAAATTGTTCATGTGATATCTCTTATGGTGTGGTCTCCACGTAGCTATCATTCCAAGAATGGACTCAACAAGTACAAGATATGCTAAATACTAAGAAGTTCGGGGATATTGCATTTAGGGACAAAGATTTCAAGAGCGCTATTGACTACTATTCAAAGGTATGAACGTACTCTATCTGGGGGCTCATTTCCTCACGGTATTTAGTGTCAGAAATGTCATTTTTTTATTTCCTCTTCTTATTCTAAAGAAATAGTTCCATACGCTAACAATAGTCACCCTGTGGCGTGTGGTGTCAACTGCTAGGGATGATTAGTTGCCCTGCATTGCATTCTATGGTCTGTTGCAAGGGGAAAAATTAGTAATTTGCTCACCACATATCTAAGAACATAATTACAGCAAAATATGTCTTTACACTTTTGGATTAAGCTGAGAATTGGCAAGTAATGTTTTGCTTTTGGGTTACGTGTACCTGGACAAGTCATTTCTCAGAGGACAAAACTTAGAATTCCATGAATATTATGAATCTCACCATGCATAATCGCTATAGCATAGACATGGCATTAAGCCTTAGTGGAGGAGGTAGCTGAATGATGGTGAACCTCTAATGATAAGTTATAACCACTGCATATATTGGAGTGGTGACATTGGCAGTATCTGATATGGATTGCATTCAGTTTTATTTTTGACTTGCAAATCCAAATTATCATCTAATCTTCTGCAACTCATGATTGTTCTATAATTCTATTGCCTGAAGCTTGGAGCCACCATATACATACACCTCCACTTGGTAGTTGTGTGGTTGAAAATTTGAAAATAGGATCAGAGTGGGTTTTTTTATTGGTTCTATTTGGAATGTCCATACTTTTCAAATACGACGACTGTAACTGCCTTTCTGCTGCTTCATCAGGTTTCATCCACGATGACTTCTTTTTCTTTCTTCCTTTTTGTTTTTTTGGTCTGTTTCAAGGGAAAGTAAGTAAGAAGCATGGACACCAAGTACCACAACACTGACACACTTCTTGGAAATTATCATAACATGTAGAGCGCTTGCAAGATTTTATAAGGATATGCAGTCATTATCTCATATACGCAAATATTTGGAAGATAATACAAGATTTGATGTAAATTAGCATCTGTTTATCATTTTATTTTATTTTTTGCTCGAGCGAAAGTTAGTATTCTTAGAATAGTTCGATTAGCACCTTAGACTAGTTAAACTCCTAACCTCCTTACTCCTAGCACCTAAGTGCACCCTTGATGTTGGGCCAAAGGCCTCTTGGCATATTGGCAAAAGGAACATAGGCAAAAGGAAGGGTAAGGATGTTTTCCTTCATTTGGAACTTAAAGAGAGAAGAAAGGAAGAAAAAACAACTATGAATGTATCTTCAACTTTTTCTGATCCTTCTCTATTGATTATTTCCCCTCTTTCTTCCCATTTATTATCACAACTTCCAAACAAAGTTTTAGCTTTTACCCCTCCAAGCGCCCTTGATTTACGAGCGTCAACATTGGCAAAACTTTCTTTTATTAATTCATCAAGTGGAGTATCTTCCTTCGTTTAATGAATTTCTAGTCCCTTATTAGGTAGCATTATTAACATCAAAACCTTTACGTTGACCCTGACCATTCTTATGAAAATGCAGCTGGTATCAATGATGTCTGGCCCTTCTGGCACGATCTTTGTGAGGCGAGCTCTCTCCTACTTGATGATTGGGCAACCGGAACTGGCACTGAGGGATGCAATGCAGGCTCAGGTGTGCTTGCCGGAGTGGCCCACCGCCTTCTACATGCAGGCTCTTGCTCTCTCCAAATTGGGAATGGAAACCGATGCCCAAGACATGCTTAATGATGGAGCCTCCTTTGATGCCAAGAAACAAAACAGCTGGCGCAATTAAGTCACGACTGGAAATCCTAATCTGAAAGGCTGAAATAGATTTATGTGGAGGGGAAGACTTAGTGTGTTGTAGACAAAAAGTTCCATATACAAGTGTATAAAGGTCTTATATTAGCGAAAATGAGTAGATTAGTTGCTGATCAATGCCGTTTTGTTTTAGCTATTTCTGTTCAGTCCCTGTTCTGCCAGAGTGATTTTGGGGTGGGAATTTGTTAGAACTTTTTGATTAGGGCTTTTAATATATTGATGGAAGCCTCCATTATTGCTATGTCAAAGAATTATCTCCTATACATTAATGTGGCAGTACAGATGATGAGGTCAGTGTAATTCAAGCTGCTGCTGCTGCTGTTTTAATATGGCAGTACAGATGATGAAGTCAGTATAATTCAAGCTGCTGCTGTTTGTACTGGGTGAGTAAAAAATCTGTCAAACCGTGAATCCAGTCTAAACCAATCCAAATCGAAAGATTTTGTTTGGTTTTTTTAGTATGGTTTGGTTATGTTTTAAAAAATTAGAATTATATGGTTTGGTTTGTAGATTCACGGTTATGATTCTAAACCGATCCGAACAATATATATATACACACTCAGGATCCTATAAGGGATCCCTTACGGCCTTATCATAAGGGACTCTCTTTTCCCGATCGAATTGCGATGATCCGAGCCGCTCAATGTGTTTAGAACGTGATTTTAAGGGTACCCGCTAGAAATTGCCCAAAAAAATGACCGGGAAGGGCTTGATCCAAACAGTTTTGCATAAAATGCATTTATAGTGTTTTTATGAAAAACTACTTGGATCAAACCCTTTTTGCTAATTTTTTTGGGTGATTTCTCGTGGGTACCCTTAAAATCGCGTTCTGAACACGTTGAGCGGCTTGGATCGTCGCAATTCGATCGGAAAAGGGGAGTCCTTTATGGTAAGGCTGTAAGGGATCCCTCATAGGATCCTGACTGATATATATATATATATATATATATATATTATGTTTTAAAAAATTAGAATCCACATTATATGGTTTGGTTTATGGATTCACAGTTATGGTTCTAGACCGATCCGAACCATATATATATACACTCAGGATCCTATAAGGGATCCCTTACGACATTATCATAAGGGACTCCCTTTTCCCGATCGAATTGCGACGATCCGAGCCGCTCAATGTGTTCAGAACGTGATTTTAAGGGTACCCGCTAGAAATTGCCCAAGAAAATGACCGGGAAGGGCTTGATCCAAATAGTTTTGCATAAAATGCATTTATAGTGTTTTTATGAAAAACTACTTGGATCAAACCCTTTTTGCTAATTTTTTTGGGTGATTTCCTATGGGTACCCTTAAAATCGCGTTCTGAACACGTTGAGCGGCTTGGATCGTCGCAATTCGATCGGAAAAGGGGAGTCCTTTACAGTAAGGCCGTAAGGGATCCCTCATAGGATCCTGACTGATATATATATATATATATATATATATATATATAAACTTTAATAATGATTCACCAAATAAATATGGAAACCTTAGTCAAACTATTTTCCTGATTTATTAATCCTATTAAAACCACCACAATAATAGTTTTTTTCTTCTTTGCCAAGATAATTTAAACTAAACTTCTATATATCACGATTCACAACCCTTTTCTAATTTTCTATTATTATTAATTTATTATACAAACAAAGCATATGGGATCACTAGATCAATCAACTTTTACGGCCCAATTCCTAAGTTTCTATACATGAAAACCAATTCCAATTGATGTTCCTATAATTCCTTCACTAGCAAGACTAATTACTTTTTGAAGATAATAGCTTAATTCAAAGTAAACTGTGGTTTAAAACCGAAACCACTCCGTATTTTAATGGTTTGGATTGGTTTGGTTTTATGCCTTTTGTGGGTTGATTTGGTTCTCCAATTTCATAATCTGTAAGTATTGGTTTGATTCTTGATTTACTATAAAACCGAACCAATCCGGACCATGATCACCCCTAAATCTTGTAGTTAACCCACATTCCAAGCTGATGGATGTATTCTTTTTTCTTTCTGTACGGAGTTGATGGCTTATGCTTGAACCAGATAAGTTGATGTGGAAAAACTTGGCGACTTAAGCTACACGTCTTGTTAAAACTCCTTTGGGATCTATGGAAATGTGAGGTATCGTATTGTTTGCATGCCCTATTAGAACTGGGAGCCCTTGTGTATCGAACCACTAAACAAGGCTAAGCAAAGCAAACGATGTCAACTTTCCAGGAATAAGAAACTGCAAGGACAACCCTGAATTATGTGACGTTCTTTTAAAAGCATCTCAAACTAGTGGAATTCATAAAAATAAGGATTGAGAATGGAAGCGTAAATCGCAAACTGAGAGCTATAGAGCAAAATAAACCATTGGAGAATTATGTGGCACTCAGGTTCTTTTAAAAGATTTCCACCCCATGCTTGTTTTAGGTTACGGATAACACATTTATGAGAGACTTACGCAAGGAGCGGAGAAACAGTCGTACAAAATAGCTTGATCAGCACGGGCACCACGTATGCTGGTGGCAACAAAGTGAGCAGAACGCAAGAATTCTGCCTGGAAGTAAGTTATCTCATCAGCCCCATAAGATTTGGAATAGGTGTCCTTAAGGGCCCTGAAAACAGTGAGGCTAACACCGAGCCTTTCGGTGTCAGAAACAAATTTCTCATTGGGGTGATCGGGATCTCGTAGAGCACCAGCGAACACATAACAAAAGATTTTGTTTCCCAAGTGAACCAGGAACGATGAAGGCTCGGTTGTTGGAAGATGAACGATGACATCATCCAACTCAGGGATCAGTATAACCACATGGTCGAACAGCCCTTTAATAGCCTCAGTGACAGGCTCAGTCGGACCAAATGCTGCGATGGTATTATAGTGACTGGCATACAACGTATCCTCTACAAACTCGTATCCTCTACAGCATTTGCCAAATGGGATTCTAGTACATCAGTCAATATACACGGAAAAAGTCCTGAAGCAATTTTACATGGATAAGGCACATCCTTTGAGTACGCCAATGATTGTTAGATCACTCGATGTGAACAAAGATCCATTTCGACCTCTAGAAGAGGGAGAAGATATACTTGGTCCTGAAGTACCATATATGAGTGCAATCGGTGCACTTATGTACTTAGCAAATTGTACAAGACTGGATATTGCTTTTTCGGTCAATTTGTTGGCTCGATACAGTTTTGCTCCAACTCAGAGGCATTGGAAAGGAGTAAAACACATATTACGTTATCTCCGAGGAACGACTGACTTGGGCTTATTCTATTCAAATGGATCAACATCACAATTAATCGGATATGCAGATGCTGGTTATTTATCAGATTCACATAAAGCCCGATCACAAATAGGATATGTGTTCACTTGTGGTGGTACTGCTATTTCTTGACGTTCTGTAAAGCAATTTTTGACTGCTACTTCTTCTAATCACTCTGAGATTATTGCAATTCATGAAACAAGTCGCGAATGTATTTGGTTACTGTCTATGATTCAACACATTCGGGAAAAATGTGGATTGTCGTCAATCAAAGATCATCCGACATTATTGTATGAAGATAACGCTGCATGTATCACACAGATCAAGGGAGGTTATTGTTGGGTCGTGACCCCGACCCGGAACCCGCACCCTCAAGCACAACACGCAAACATACCAAGCACAAACACGAGAGATGCGAGGAAAAACTCCGTATATGTATTAATCACAAAACAAATACAATATACATGAAAAAACCTCAGGGGCACGCCACATCCCAGCTGCCATCACTCCTCTCTCTCTCCCTCACTCTGGTGGCTCTCTGACAGTCTCTCCGGGCATCTCCGAGGAGCCCCGCTCCCCCCCGTTGGGGGAGCTCTCAACCGGCTCACACTCCGTTACCCTCTCACTGTCTCTCACAGCCCCCACACACACTGCCCCTTGGCAGTGAATACAAAAACCAAAACACATGGGGAGTAATCCCCTACACTCACATCCACCCTACTTGGGTGTACCCAACAGTTATATCAAAGGAGACAGAACTAAGCACTATCACCAAAATTCTTCTACACTCATGACCTTCAGAAAAATGGTGATATTGATGTTCAGCAGATACGGTCTAGTGACAATCTGACAGACTTATTCACTAAGGCATTACCAGCCACAACATTCAAGAAGTTGGTAAATAGTATCGGAATGCGTCGACTCAAAGATTTATCTTGCAGTATTGAGGGAGAGTCAATAACTTGAAAATGATTGCACTCTTTTTCCTTAGCCTAAGGTTTTGTCCCACTAGGTTTTCCTTAGCAAGGTTTTAACGAGACAATCTGAAGACTGGAGCCATATTGCAAGAGAATCAAGAATGATGTACTCTTTTTCCTTCGTCAAAGGTTTTTGCCCTAGGATTTTCCTTGACAAGGTTTTAACGAGGCATATTCTTAATAAGTGATCATCCAAGGGGGAGTGTTGTGAATTATTGTGTATGATCCACTTGGAAGACAAAGGAACAAGAACATTAATAGGGCACTATTTGGGTTAGATGAAATAGTCAGTATATTGATTACACTTCTTAGTTTTTCTGCCTATAGATATGATGTACATTGTGCAGAGAAAGATGATCTAGCAAGAGAGAAAGAAAAGGCAGAGAATAAAATATAGTAGGTCTAAAGATCTACTCTGCTCTTGATAGTTCCTGAAGTAGCTATCTTTCTAATATATATTTGTGTCCACTTCTTAATTTAGTTTCTGCAATCTTATTTATTGCACTAGTTTTATAACAAAATGAACTTTATTAGAGAATACCAAATAAATAGCACGGGCAGTTAAGTAGAGAGCTTGTTTCTATTTGTAGTAAATACTCATGGCTAATATTCTTATATAATAACGAAAAAGATAAAGGGAATTGGCAAAAAGCAAGAAATATGATAAACAAGAGGAACAAGAAATTAATATTGCAACATGCATCGTTAAGCTCTGTACGTAATTTCAAATAATTGCACTAAGAATGGTTACAGTACAATTATTGAACCAAACGAGACATAAACGAGCGACATTTCTCGCAAGGCTAATAAACCATGGCTAGAAAGCAGGAAACACAATAGCGGAATCACATCTATCACTGTTGGGCATAATTGGGCATTCAATTATGTTCGATCCTAAAGTATCGATACATATGTAAACCTGGTATAATTGGCTATTACCAGATGCATCAACATTGCATTCTATCCCCGGAGTCGACCCAATTGCATTTCTTACAGCATTTTGAATGCTGCTAATGCTGTAAGACCCGCCATCGGGATTAATTCCTGTCACAATAATCCCCAAATTAACAACAAATTTATTTAGTTTGCCAACAAAAAATGTACTTGACTCAAATGTTGATGCTAAAATTATGCTTACCTGCCCCCAGAAGAATTTGCAGTAGGTCCATTTGTGCTTTCAGTTTGAGAGCTGATTTGAAGTACTCGTGTTGGTCGAGTACAGCCTCCGAGCACGTTCCATGCTTAACCCATTCGTGCGACCAAAACGACAATCCATTTCCACTTGGGCATGCCAGCGTCGGCCAACTCTTTTGAAGATTGCTGATCAAGTCCGAAACCTAAATGTATAGTGAAATTCATGGAACTTGAATTAGTATGAGATTCATATATGTCAATTGTTTAACGGAAGTGATTTTGCTACTCCCTTTTTTGTTAACGCCACTCTCATGCAAGTGTATTTTTGGTGCAAAAATACACTTGCAGGGGAGTGGCGTTAACAAAAAAAAGGGAGTGACAAAATCAGCAGTCTTGTTTAATGTAAATTTCTGTACTAAATAAATATGGCATTGCATTTTAAGGTGAATGAGAACCGTTGATTGTTTAAAAGGGCTGTTAGGATCGCAGTTCGATGGGTAGGAGCCATCGTTGTAATTGGGCCAAAGTCCATGGATGCCAAAATTGATGTCAGGTTTTCCAGTAGTGGGATAGCAACAACTTCGTTGTGTATCACAATATGATCCTGGCCACTGCACAAGAATCATGAACGAGAGAAGATTAGAAGAAACTCTACATAAATCAAATTCAAGTTGCAATCAAGAAACTAATTACCCACCTGTTGGACAAAATAGAAGAAATCGAAGTTTTGAGCAAGGCCAAATACAGATAGGCATTGTACGATCAAGAGCTTGATAAAGGTGGAATTCTTGAATTCCATCTTCTCCCTTTCTCTCTAACCTGATAATACAAGTCTACAACGGTACGTGTTGAGAGTTGTATTTATAAGGGGGAAAAGGATAATCCGTCCGTCCCATAATTTTTGTCCCTATTTGAAAATCCAATTATTTACCATTACACTTCAACAAAGTATAAATTTCCAAAATTGCCCTCTATTTTTTCAAGTAGGAGCTTGCACTCCACTTCAAAAGGGAAGGACAAAAACGAAATCTGTTGAATTTTTTTCTTTGACTTATACGAATGGGCATTTATTACGGGACATCCCAATGATAGAAAGGTGGACTGAAATTATTGAATGGAGGGAGAATTCATTGCATCTTTTTTGAACCGCAAGATTATTGCCTTTACAATGGGAGAATTCATTGCATCTTTTTTCATGAGTGAAATAGGAGAAATATGTGTGTGAGAATAGGAGAGATTTTCGGCTGCTGATAGGGTAGGCACACTGTCTCAGTCTCACTCGTGTGGAGCGTTGATAAACTATCCAAACAGGAAATTTATTATTTGCTGTTGACTAGTAACTTGTCGGCTTGCAGTTTTTTTTTTTTTTTTGGTAATGTAATGTGTCCCGGATCAGTTTGCGCACACCTCGGACTAATATTTACAGTCTCTCCAACAGTCGTTTCACACGCTTACGCGTGGGGGTGAGGTGGTCCCAAGACTTTGTTGACAAAAAAAATCGAATCTGAGACCTTAAGATAGAGGAAAGACATAAATTCCAGGCTAAGGCCACTTGACCAATTACAATTACTTGTGATGAGAACAAGATACAGTACTTTACGTTGAGATATTTTGGGATAGTAAGGTAGTAGTATTGTTTATGAGATCATTGTCCCTGCATTCACATTGTAATGTAAATTTGTAGCGAAATTGAGTCCGCATTCTTGTGAACTTTTTTGTCTGAAATTTTGTTTCAGTATTTTTTATTTTTCGCAATTTTTTATTGAGCATTTTTGTCGAAATTTTTGGGATTAATCATTAGTCTCGACGAGAGAAATCAGAAAAGTATAAACACGTGGACTGAGGTTGAAAAAAATTCATATAAGACGATACTGTAGACAAAAAAAGACATTTGTTTGACATTTTTTTCGTGTTTAGTGAACTTTTTTTTATGCTTTTTCTCATAATTTTGTTTACTTTTAAGACTCCTCTCGACGCTCTAGTCAAGATGGATATTTCATCCAAAAACTATGACGCGAATCTAACAAATATTCAGAAAAAAACAAATAAAACACATACATTTAAAATGAAAAAAGATTTTTTTTTACCCCACTCTATGGAGCATAGATGGTGCCACGTAACAATGAGGACAAATATTCAGGACATTTTCTTTTGGTAATGAAGAGTGGTCTCTAGCCAGCTTGCGCACATTATAGGGCTAGTGTCTCCAGCCCCCACCAGGCTTTGCTAACCCAAAGGATTTTTACATATGGGGTGAACCCAAGGGCTTTTCGCCGTGCAGAGAAGTCGAACCTGGGATCTTGGGATGGTAAGCCCCCTCCATCCTAGCTAAACAATTGCACTAACCCCTTGCGGGGTGTTTGGCTGCCGGATATAAGGGTGGATTTGGCAAGAGCCCGGATTTGAAATCCAGGTCCCACACCATCTCCGGTCTTTGGCTGTCTTTCTGCGTGGGTGGATATACAGTCCGATGGATTGCTTCTCCGGCTTGGGGGTGGATTTCTAACGATGGGGGGTACCCCTGTCGTTAGCTAATCCAGGTGTGTTTGGGACGATTTTGCCCTCCCAAATCCGGGTGAGGTGTATTTTCTACTTTTTCTCGCCCCATATCGATCTGTAAACAACGAAACGCAGAGGAGAACGAGAGAGAGAGAGAGAGAGAGAGAGAGAGAGAGAGAGAGAGAGAGGAGTAGGAGGTCGCCGATCTGTTTGCTGGTGACTCCACTGTCGTACGCCGACGTACGGTAGCTACTCTCGACCTCGTCTTCCTCCTCTGTACTCAGGTATTATTCATCTCGATTTGTGAATGATGCCTTGTCGATCTGTGTACTGTGGTGTTTGGGGGTTTGAGATTGTTACTATTTGCAAACTAATTTAGGATTGCGAATCGATTTTGCCCTAATTTCTGAGTTGCCCTAAATTTGAATATCTGAGTTGCCCTAATTTCATACCCTATATTTCTGAGTTGGGGTTCAAATTGTATACACTATTACCGTCATTATAACTATGCCGATGAGTTGGAAAAACTCGAGCGATGTTTACTGGCTCTTAGTTGAACTCTTAAGTTAATCTTATTCTTGGAGTTATTGATGTTTCATACGTTTGCTTTTTGCTGATTTAGGATTTCAGTCAGTTTGTTGATTTCAACAGCTGATACCTAGCTTAACTACGCGACAAGTTGGAAAAACACTAGCTATGTTTTGGTGGAATGTTGGGATACTTTTTTTTGTTTTGATGCAATACAAAATCGTAGATGAATTTGTGTATATTCTATTTTTACCCTACCTGTGCAAATTATATTTTATTTTTCAAGAAAGATAAACACTTCCATTCAGAACTTTTGTCCGTGAACTAGCTGTATTGGGTAGCAGAATCTCTGATAAATCCAACTGCAACTTTTGTTCAAGTCGTTTTACTAGGGGTCAATTTTGGATAGAAAATAACCACGTCGGAGGCACCCGGATGTCAAAGACTACTAGTAATTTGTTGCAAATTTAACTGTGAGTTCATGTTTCCATAATGAGTAATTGTATACTGATGCTTGCGCATGAGCAGGGGAATAGCTAGTAGCACGAATTTGAATATGCCGTAATTTATTAGTTATGCGTGTTTTGTCCTAAACTATACGGATTCAGCAAGCAATTTAGCTCTGTTTTGGTTCAAAATTTGGGTATGTGTGCACAAGTTGGGTTAAGGTTATCTTAGAACGGCAAGTATTCTGGGCAGTTTTTGTGTAGGTCATATTAGTTTTGTTTTTCAGTTTGAAAGCTGCTGTTCAGTTGCGAGTCTATAGAAATTGTGCCCTTTATTTCATTTGGCCTAATATATGTTGTGCCCTAAAACAGATGGCAAGACTAACGAAACGTGAGCGAAGAAAGAAGGCAAATCGTGAGGCATTAGTAGCACTTCTATGTGTCATGAGAACAGTCAATATTGTTTTGAGCCTTTATATGTTAATTACGGACTTGATTGGCGAAAGGGTTCAACAAAGGCCTCATTTGCGTTTGAATCCTAATGTTTACCGACACCAAATAGACGCACTTAACAGGTTGGTCCGAGGGAGTGACAAAGATTGTCACAATCAATTGAGGGTAAATAGGTATACCTTCATGAGTTTGTGTCATTTACTTAAGCAAAATGGACTAGAGGAGTCTAGGAATGTCACTCTTGTGGAGAAAGTTGCGATATTTTTGTGGATTCTTTCGCACCATACAAAAAATAGGCGTACAACCTTTCAATTTTGGAGATCAGGAGAAACAATTAGTAGACATTTCAACGCTGTTTTGCTGGTGGTGTTGCGCCTTCACAATGTCTTGTGGTATCATCCAGAAGCTATTCCTGCTAATGAGCCGGATGTTAGGTGGAAATGGTTTGAGGTACAGATAATTTCAAGTGTTCAATTGTTGTAATGCTATTATTCATTATAATAATGTGATCTAATAAAATAAATCGTTGGTATGTCGTAGAATTGTCTAGGGGCTTTAGATGGTACCTTCATACCTGTCCTCCCCCCAACCGAACTGAAGGCACGCTTCAGGTCAAGAAAGGGTGACTACGCGACAAATGTGTTAGGAGTTTGTAGTCGAAACCTACAATTCATATATGCGTTGTCTGGTTGGGAGGGCTCTGCCACAGACTCGAGAGTGCTTCGAAACGCCTTGGTGAGGCCAAATGGGTTGAAAATTCCACAGGGTATGTCACTTTGCAACCTTTCCATTACTCAACATACGTCCACATTTGTGTAAACGTACTCACCTACACCTATGTATGACATTTGTAGGTCGTTACTACCTCGTCGATGCCGGTTACACTAATGGACCAGGATTATTAGCACCCTTCAGGGGTCAACGATACCACATAAATATTTGGAGGCAAGGACACGTGCCCCAGAGCCGAGAAGAGTGCTTCAACATGAGGCACTCTGCCGCACGCAATGTTGTGGAGAGATGCTTTGGGGTGCTTAAGATGAGATGGGGAATCTTGAGATCGTACACTTTCTATCCCATTAGGACTCAATGTCGCATCGTCACAGCATGTTGCCTCCTGCACAATCTCATTAAGCGTACAATGCCAATGGATCCTGTTGAGGCAGAATACACGGCATGGGAGCAGCAAAACCTACATAATGTACCACCTGAAGAGTACATTACAAGCATTGAAACAACGAATGAATGGACCCAAATGAGGGATAACTTGGCTACCGAAATGTACAATGATTGGTTAGCTCATCATGGGGCTGGCCATTAGGATTTCTTTAAATTGTGTTGTGTCTTTGTTTTAAGTGGATTTGTTTAATAGAGTGGTTGAACAATTATGGCCAATGTTGATGCCAATGTTCAAACATATCAACTATTTCCATGTAATAAATACTATTTGTTCACTTATTGCCCTATGTCAAATTGCTATTGTCATTCAAATAAGGTTAGCAAACATCATGGAAAGTCAACGAACTTCGAAATCAAAACGAAGCAATGCCAAGGGGGGACAAGAAAAACAATCACGTAGGCTATGGACTCCTAAGGAAGAGGAGGCCTTACTTGCGTGCATGTTGGACGCGGTCTCGGAAAATGAAACATGGAAAGCCCATAATGGTTTCAAGTCGGGCTTCTATGTTGAAGTTGAGAAAGGCTTGCAAAAGCTATTGCCCGGGACGACTCTCAAAGCTCAACCAAACATAGAGTCGAAGGTCAAATTTTGGAAGGAAAAATATGGTCATATTGCCGACATGATACGCCTAAGTGGTTTTGCGTGGAATCATGCAACTAACTCCATCGAGGTGGATTCAGAGGATGTGTGGAAGGAATATGAGAAGGTAACTTCTCTACTCATTCATTTAAACCCGCCGTGACATTGTTGTTGTCCTTTTCTCATTAATTTTAACTATTGCCCTCCCATATAATGCATGCCTTTGAACATGTGCAGTTCAATCCAAAAGTGAAAGGCATGAATGGGAAGGCTTTTCCAATGTATGAGAGTTGGCAAATTTTATTTGGGATTGATAGGGCAACGGGTGATTTTGCGGAGGATGCGGCGGACTTAGACAATTGTGACCCCATTGAAAGCCCAAACCAAGATGAAATCCCAAACATTGATGACTACTTGGAGGAGTGCTATACACCTAGGTTTGCAAATGGTGAGGCAATATGGCAAGGTGATACTTTTGTTGACCTATCGTATGGTAACAGTCCCACAAGCAATTCCAATGCCAACACTCCTAGAACCAATTCCAATGCCAATGCCAACACTCCTATTGGGTGTTCCAATGCCAACACTCCTAGAACCAATTCCAATGCCAATGCCAACACTCCTATTGGGTGTTCCAATGCTAACACTCCTAGAACCAATTCCAATGTCAATGCCAATGCGATTGATCGTGCCAATACCAATGCTCGTGGCAAAGCCAATTCGAATGTTCGTGCGAATGTCAATGTCAATCCCAATGGGCGTGTTAATACCAATGTCGTGCCAATGCCGCCAAAGAAGAAGGCCAAAAAAGAAGTGGCCATACCTGAGGCATTGGGAAATTACCTAACTCAAAGCGCTATGGTAATGGAGAAGATTACGGATGCCATAGGTTATGAGAAGCAACTATCTTCTAGAAGGGAGAGGGTGTTTGACGAATTGCTTAAGCTTGACATGGATGAGGACGATAGGTATATCGTCAATGCCATCATCGTCCAAGCGGAAGATAGGGTGGACACGTTCTATGGCATACCCGCGGCACGCAAACAAAGATGGGTGGAGTTGGTATTGGCGGGGAAATTTTATGGGAAAGACAACTAGGGATGTCTTGAACTTTATAGGCCAATTGGGAAGGATGTCATTCCTTCTTTTTGTGAATGGTAGTAGGCTCTTTTTGTGAAAGGTAGTAGGCCCTTTTTGTGAATGGTTACAAACATATATATTTGTGGAGGATGTCATTCCTTCTTTTTGTAATGATGCACTAGACTATGATCTTGTTAACTATATGTAATTGGTAAATGATAGGGCAACGATGATGATCTACGATTAGAGTAGATTGATAGGGCAACAATGATGATGTATTTTGGGCAATGATGATGTATTTTGGGCAATTATGATGGTAAGACAAATGTGACTAAACTTGTATTCGTTGGTACTTCAAATGGCAATTATGAATCTGATGATTTTTGGATGACTAAGTTAGCATTTATTGATGGCTATGATGTTATTTTTACCTGAGCCAAACCTTTTATCTATGATGTTGGCACATATCGGTGGCTATGATGTTATCTTTACCTGAGCCAAACCTTATATCTGTGATGTTGGCACATATCGGTGGCTATGATGTTATTTTTACCTGAGCCAAAACCTGATTTCTATGATGTTGGCATTTATTAGTGGCGATGATACTAGTGTGTGTGTGTGTGTAGTCCAGTGTGCAAAGTGCAGTCCCATTATGGGTTTTGCCGGTCATTGGACAGTGCAAGACAGTGCAGTTTTGGTGGTTTCTAGCCTGGTGTGTTGCTGTTTTTCTGCAGGTTTTATGGGCTGATATTTGGCTGGTTAATGGGAGGTTTGTAGGTGATTTGTGGGCTGTTTTGTGCAGGTGTTTGGGCTAATATTTGGCTGCTTTATAGCATGTTTTCTGCAGGTTTTTGAGGCTATTTTTTGGGTGTTTTGTGGGCTGATTTTTAGGTGGTTTGTGGGGTATTTTTCTGCAGGTTTTGAGACTGTTTTTTCCCTACCTTGTGGGCTGTTTTTTTGGTGCTTCGTCAGCTGTTTTTTCGGCAGGTTTTTAGACTTTTTTTGGCTACTTTGTGGGCTGCTTTGAGGCTGTTTTTTAGGTGGATTGTGGGCTGGTTTTTTGCTGGTTTGTGGAGTATTGTGGTGGTCGTTTCTGGGCTGTTTTTTTGGTGCTTCGTTGGCTGTTTTTCTGCAGCGTTTGAGACTGTTTTTTTGCTACTTTGTGGGCTGCTTTGAGGCTGTTTTTTAGGTGGATTGTGGGCTGGTTTTTTGCTGGTTTGTGGAGTATTGTGGTGGTCGTTTCTGGGCTGTGTCTTTGGTGCTTCGTCGGCTGTTTTCTGGCAGCGTTTGAGACTATTTTTTTGCTACTTTGTGGGCTGCTTTGAGGCTGTTTTTTTAGGTGGAATGTGGGCTGGTTTTTTGCTGGTTTGTGGAGTATTGTGGTGGTCGTTTCTGGGCTGTGTCTTTGGTGCTTTGTCGGCTGTTTTCTGGCAGCGTTTGAGACTATTTTTTTGCTACTTTGTGGGCTGCTTTGAGGCTGTTTTTTAGGTGCTTCATTGGCTGGTTTTTTGCTAGTTTGTGGGCTGTTAAATTTATTTGTTGCGCTATGATGATATGTTGGCAAAATTTCAAGGCAAGGCATCGTATTGGCGGGATAACTTATGAGGGTCAATGGTTTAATCACCGTTCGGCAACATAAGTTGTAGCCAAGTGGTGCACTTTGTGCCCGTTAAAAACATATCTGAGCCGCCGTACATGTATACATCATGTTAGTATTTGTTACTGTAATGTGATAATCAGTGTTTTGAAATAGATTTTCAATGACAAGTCAAGATGAAGAATACTATTGGGTGGTTTTCGTCGGCCGTAATCCGGGAATATATACAAGTTGGGAGACCGCGGAACTACAAGTTAATGGATACCCGGGGAACTTGAAAAAAAGATACAAGACATTCGACGAAGCGGAAGGAGCATTGTTACAATTCCATGAGGAAAGATATCGGCTCATGAAAATGCAGTCTGTCCGAACTGAACATCAATCAAGTGATGAAGCTTCCACATCTGCAAGTGGTTTGGAAGTTCAACATCATACCAGTATAACAATCACATACTTTGTTCTATTCTTTTTGTTAGGTTTTGTATGTTGTATTTTGTTGGCACATCTATTTGACTCGGAATGAACTTATAAGTTTAATTTCTCTATTTTAGAAATGAACACTGCATATTACACAGCTACAGATACCATTTTAATTTCTCTATTTTTGAAATGAAGACTGCATATTACACTGCTGCAGATACCTTATAAAGGGTACAAAGCAACAAATTTATTGAACATGGGGAATTGCATGCCTAACGTCAACCTGGGGAATTTATTAAACATGGTGAATTTATAGGCTCAAGCATCCAACGTCAACCTCTGAAACGTACGAAGCAATGGCTCCATCGATTAAACATGGGGAATTGCATGTCCCTCATGTTTCTAAATTGTCGATTCACCTACAAACATAACACATGGAAAATATGCCAAATTATTCATCAACAAGAGTATATAAATGTTTATTAAAAACAAAAGTACTTACATTGACAAATTCATTCCAAACCTCATTCTCCACCACCAGTTTGTTTTCATTTTCATTCCAACCAAATCCGGAAATCTGAAGCATGTCTTGTAGTCGGAAACATGTTGCCTTCCAATACTTCATCTTTGCCTCGATATGAAATTTCGTAATACCACTTTGGGGAAAAGAACCTTGCATTTGAGTTTCCAAAACTACGAAGGATGCCGGTATGAACCATTCGTTCTCATTTTGCCAAAGTCCCACATCTACTAGGCTCGTAAGGATTTCTAACAACATCTCCTCCTCCTCCTCACTCCACTCCCGGCGTGCCATTGAAATGAAAAGGAAAAAATTGAAAATATCAAACTAAAAATTAAAATGGAGATGATATTTGGGATGAGATGAAAGAAGAAAAATGAAACCTATTTATAGGAAAATTTTGTATATGCTAGTTTGTTGAACCTACTACCCACATGGTTAAACTACCACTCACATGATCCAACAACCATCTACCTCCCATTCAACTATGAAGATTTAACCAAAAAAAAAAATCTGTTTTTTCATATAACTTTCATAATAATTTAATTATTTTACAAATATTTTATCTTTTAATCCTATTTTCTTGAAAAAATAAATTAAGGTTTAAACATGAATTACCTAAATTGATTTATTTTTATCATAATTTTTTGACAAATATTTATTTATTTTAGTTTTAATTAAATTAACCTATATTACCCATTAAATTAATAAAATGAGGGCAATAAAGTCATTTCACATCTTATCCCATCATATCCACCCTCCAAATCCCTCTTCCAAAATAACCATCCAAACACTGGATTACAAATCCACCCTTCTTAGGGGGTGGGTCCACCCTCCTTACATATCCACCCTCCTTATATATCCACCCTCATATCCACCCTCCTTCTATATCCACCCACAATCATATCCTCCATCCAAACAAGCCGTTGGGGTTTGTTCAGGACATTATTTGATAGCCAACGCATAAATATTAATTTTGGTGGTAATGGTGACCAATCAAGGTTTCTAAATATTTCATCTTTTCAAAAGGGGAGTGATTTTGACACTCCCCAAATTGATAATCGCATTCTCTAAGGGGAGTGCCAAAATTAATTTGGAAAGTGTCAAAATCAATCCCTATAAGGAATTGATTTTGGCACTCTCCTAGGGAGTGTGGTTATCAAATTGGGGAGTGCCAATTCCCTTTCTAAACAGTGTCATTTTTAAAGAGGTTCTCTCAAGTTTTTGTGATTGGTCGGGAGAAAAAGTTAACCATCAGAAATGAAAAATCTTCATCTCCAAATGTGAATAAGAACTCTTGTGATATGTAATTGGCTGCTACTCTTGATATTTCACAACCAAAAAGAAATGTGAATAAGAACTCTTGTGATGTGTAATTGGCTGCTACTCTTGATATTTCACAAACCAAAAAGACCTGGGTCTATACTTAAGTCACATAATGCGCGGGTGGATGCGGGAGCATGAAAGTGTATTTCAAAAACTTTCTAAACAATTAAAATTCGTGAGTGCGATAATTGATAATACGAGTGCAAAGCGAATGTCATTTTGAAGAATTGATATGTGACTAAGAGCAGGTACACTAGTTTAGCTAAAATTTGAGCTAAACATGCTAGTGGTACCTATTTTGCTAACCATTATTTTTAACACTGCACCAATACTATATATTTTACCTACACATTATTAAAATATTATTTTTTCTTTTACGTTATATTAAAATATTATTTTTTCTGAATTGTGAGTGGTTGAGAGAGAGAGAGAGAGAAAACAATAAAAAATTAGATAGCTTTTGAACGGTCCTTAGCTTCTTCTACCTAAGAAGTTGGAGGCATTTTACCACCGTGCTTACTTATGCAGTTGCAAGACTACTTTTCTCCTTTCGATTAGCTAAAATAGCTACCTCATCTCATGTACTTGCTTTAAGGTCTATACCATGGTTGCCCAGTCATGCATTCCCGCCCCAGCAACAAGTAACCATTATAGACACGTTTTGGTTGGTCTAGTAAAATGTCTCTCTTTGGCGGGCTGGGTTGTTTTCATCAAAGCCATTAACTCAACAGGAGCGGATTCAGGGCCGGCCCTGATTAAATTTCAAGGGGTTCTCTTACTTTTTTATTCTTTATAAATAGTCCAACAAAAGAATCTCATTTTTTATTTTCGCTTTAAGCCTTTGAAAACTGAAAAGTCAAGGTCGGATCCAGGCGGATCTAAGAAGGGGAGGTGGCATGTGCAAACTTATGGAATGCAACAATGCAAGAGAAAAGAAGGAAAAATAACTAAGACGAAAAATGTAAAAAAGAAAAAAAAGAAAGAGGAAAGTTTTACTGTGCCTTGTACTTGACTATCTTTTTTTTCAATAAGAACCATTTGTACTTAAACATTCTCTCCTCTTTTCTCTTAAATCAAACAATGAATGAGAAAATTTTAAATTTCCCTGTCTCCTTCTGTCTTTCAATTTTCTTTTTTCCCACGTTCCAAACAAAGTAATAATCCTTTGTTTTCATGACAGTAGAAAAAAAAAAAACGCTATGCAAAATCTTGGCCGGAATTCCCGGTACGCCGGTATCGGCTGGTATTTTTCGAGATGTCCGGTATTTGCCCGTAACGACCGATATTTGATCCGGAATGGTATTGGGAGGTTAGAGTGCCAGTTTCTCTCGAATCCGGTACGGTACGAAATTGATAACCTTATTTCTCACAGAGTTAGTCAAAGGTGCTATTTTAGGGAAATTTGGATTTGCTTGCATATTGCGGAAAGAAGAGAAATTAATAAAATGAATATTCTTTTCCCTTGTATGGTTTGAGGAGAAAGAAATAGTACAATATTAGGGGCTCCCTAGACCAAATTTTTTTCAGACTTTTGGTACGATCTTTTTGGTTGTTTTCATGTAATTTTTACTTACATTTTGATTCATTTTATATTGTATTTATCATCTCGATGAAAGAAACAAAAAAAAAATTGCAGGCCAAAGTTGATTTGATTTTTTTTTAAAGAAATAAGAAAGAAAATAGCAAAATAAAAAATCAAGCACAATAAAATTTTCTCCACACCCCTCAGGTTTTGTTTCCTTTCATTCTCATCCATAAATTCTAAACAGGCCGTTAGTCAGGAAAGTCGTCATCTTCCGATTGTCATCTTCGACTCTCTCGCTTGTTCTCAACTTCCAGTCTTCTATGGATATCTTCCTCTCCGAACAAGAGATCTCTTCCTAAAATCCTCTCTCTCTCTCTCTCTCTCTCTCTCTCTCTAAGCCCGTACTGAAATCGACATGTGGAGAAACTCAGCGAGTTTCTCTTCAAAACTCCTCAGCTCCTCAAACCCCAACTCCGGATCCACCTTCCTTTCCTCAGCGATTTCCACGGCTAACTATGCCTTCGGGAGATCGCTCTCTCACTCACCTTCGTCTACTGGCGACCTCAAACTAGGGTTTCCGAAACTCGACCGGATTCCGTCATCCGGATTCGCCTCTTCCGCCGCAACAGCAATCGATGCGTCGCTGAGGGCGAGGGATGTGGTGGACTTGGCTCGGCACTACGGCCGGTGTTATTGGGAGCTATCTAAGGCTCGCCTGAGGTTAGGACCTGTCGACGGAACGAAATTTGTTTGTTGTAGTATTTTGAAAATATTTGCAATTTTGATCTGTTGCTTTGGGTTTTGATTTACTGGATGATGTGTGATCTTCTACTTATCATTAGAGGGAATTCCAAGAAACTAGAAACGTCAAATACAGCTGGGTAGTTTAAAAACCTAGAAAAAAAAATCATAAAATTAACCTCATTACTTAAGTAAAAGACGATTCAGCCAGCATACTTTTATCTTGCAGACCAATTGCATCAATTAAAAGTAGCAACTTTATGTTCGACGAAGGTTTGCTGTTGCTAGTAGTTTTTAACTTTGCCACTTCTTACGGGGTAAGTACTAAGTAGTATCTACAGATTGAACTCATGTTGGGTTCATTGCCTTTCTAGCCAAGGCTTTTCTCACTTTTATCTGTTATTTTACCAAAATACTTAACATGACTGTACTGAGGGGTACCCCCTTTATGGTTAACCAAACCAAACCGAGCCTTATGTTCCAATCACTTGGTACCCCCTTTATGGCTAACCCAAAAAATTTCGCGGAGGGTTTGGAGGAGTTGAAAGTTGGGACTTCAGAAGCTTGGACATTTTGTTCGTAAATTATTTGCTGACTTAATGAGACAGTCTTCAATATTTTTCTTCGTACTCTAGACGATGTCAACTATGAGCCACATCCAGGCCTATAAGCAAGAAGTTGCCAAGTAAGAATAAGCAAGGGACAAGCACTGTAATATTGTTATAGTTTGAGTGGTTAGCTTCTAAAACGACAACATTATCATCATAAGAGGCCAACTAAGTAGATGCGTCAAGAAGTATAGTTGGGGTCATTATGTGTTATGGATATAGATTATGTATATGTTTGAAATTAAAAAACTTATCTTTCCTTTTCTTTTGTATAGTGGGGTGGCATTTCTTCTCACTAACAATCTGTGGCGCTATCTGATTGCTATAAAAGTGGAATAGAATTACCTGAAGTTTTTATTTGCACCACACTTTGGTTGTATCAACATTTGCTTGGTACATATCAATACAGAGAAAGCTTACCTTTGAACTCTCAAGCCACCTTCTTAGCCTTCCCCTAAATAATTTCCAGGCGAGTTTACTATTTCGGTAACAGACCTTAGTTAAACTCGAGATTTCAGATTACTTCAATGGTTTCACTGCATCTTTAGCAGTATTCAACCTCGTCCAATGTCCGCCTCTTGTGGCACATATGAAGCTCCATGTCATGCACCCCCACCTGCAGTTTCTTGGTTTGATCATTAAATCAGCCCTCCATTTGAGTGTGATTTACTGCCACAATTCTACTCATCTGCTTCTGCCCCCTTTCTGGTGAGAAAAGCTCCCTTTGCATTGTTGACCAAGATGTCCCAAGAATCCAGCAAAATTTTATTAGCAACCCACCCAACCACTTAGCCTTTCATTGTTAACCAAGATGTCCCTCGTCTATGTAGCACTGAAATCTCTAGAGGTCGAGGTATCGCCGTGTCTGACATGGGGACATGGCTAGATACTTGTCCGACATGCCACGTGGCGTGTCCAATTATTTAAGTTAATTTTTTAAAGGAGACACTTCGGGACACAATGGGGGTGTAAGTATATTTTTTGAGGGCAACTATGTTACTACTTAAATGTTTTGGGTTTAAGTGTAAGTTAACCTATAAAAACAAGTCCTAAAGAGAAGAAACCTTAACATCAGATTCCTCATATCCATTTCGTTTTGTTTACATTTTGCATTTTAAACTTGGGAAAACAAATATACTCCATTCTATACACACACACACACACACACACACACACTAGTTTTCAAGTTAGGAATCCTCGATTTTGTTACGGTCTGCACCTCATTGTTCCCGATCGAATTTTGATTATCCGAATTGTTCAATATGTTTAAAATGTATTTTTAAGGGTACTCGCTAGAAATCGACAAAAAATATGATCGGGAAGGGCTTGATCTCAACAGTTTTTCATAAAGTGCGTTTTAGATCGGGAACAATGAGGTGCGGACCGTAACAAAATCCAGGATCACCGACTTGAAAAGTGGTGTTAAGTGCGGACCTCATAGATCCTGATCGAATTTTGATGATCCGAACTGCTCAATGTGATCATAATGTGATTTTAAGGGTTCCCGCGTTAAATCAACAAAAAAATATGACCGGGAAGAGCTTTATCCGAGCAATTTTCATTGAACCAGGAAGAGCTTCATCCAAGTAGTTTTCATTAAACGGTTCAATAAAAAACTGTTCGAATCAAGCACTTCACGGTCATATTTTTTGCTATTTCTCAGATCCTTAAAATCACGTTCTGAACAGTTCGGATTATTGAAATTTGATCGGGAAAGGGAGGTCCGCACTTAAGGACCTTACAAGAAGTTTTCTATATATATATATATATATATGTATATGTATCTACCGTCGGCTTCAAGTGAGGGATTCCGCACGCTATTTGCGTCAAGCTTTATGGAAAATTCTTTGGATCAACCACTTACCGATGTTCGTTTGAGCTAATTTTTTGCAGGTTCCCTTAAAAATATGTTTTAAACAAATTGAACGGCTCCGATTATTAGCATGGGGCTCCGAACTCCTAACTATGAGGTCTGCACTGTAGGAAAGTAAGGGATCCCTTGCGCCAGAAGGGATATATATAAAAGTTGACACAAGTTTTGTGAGGGACCCATTTCGGAGTCCCACACAAATGATCGGAGCCATTCAATTTGTTTAAAACGTATTTGTAAGAGTTTCTTTAAAAAATCAACTCATTCAGATATCGTTAAGTGCTTGATCCGTTCATTCAGTTGATTCCTTTCAATTTTGGAAATTCCTTTTTTGCTATTTAAATATTCAATCAAGCAAACTAATAGGAATCGAAAAACAATAAACGATGAACACAAGATATACGTGGAAAACCCCTTAAATGGGTAAAAACCAAGGAAAGGAAATCATGCACTATAACTCATTGTACGGTTACAAACAAACCTATACTTACAACCTAGAATCGCTCTCGGTTGACCAAGGTTGATTGCCGAATCATTCGTTCATTGCACCCAGTGCTTGACCACCGTTGCCTTGAATAACTCAAGCCTTCTGAGATACTTCCAGAATCCACCGGAAGAACAAATCACTCAATAGAATCAGAGTTTGAAAAGAGCTCATGGAGTTATTCTGAAAGTCTAATGATCAACGAATCATATGTTAACTCCAAGAGACAAACTAAAATCTCCTTTAGGTATTTCTCAGTTTTGGAGCAAGAGAGGAGCTGCACTCATATATTCGGTAGTCAGAAAATGCTAACAAGTCACATATAAATAGACTGCTGGAAAGGAGTTAGGTTGCTCGAGCACCGTCTAATACCTTTACTTGAGTTGCTCGAGCACCATTTCTGAACAACGTTTCCTTCCACGAAATTCCATGATTTCTTGATTCCATTTCCTTATCAAGCTGTTGATTGCACGAAATCCTCTTGACACCTTGATTTCATTACACTCTAATTGCCTTAATAATCTCTACTTCTCAATTACACAATATACTTCCTAAAACAAATGCTCTAGAGAGGAAACACAATAAATTACAACTCAACTAACGGGGCTACAAATCAAAAGAGATTTTTGTCATGGGATTTGCCAAAATATGGACCTTACAAATTTTACAGGATCGATCAAGCCCTTACCAATATCAGAATGAGTTAATTTTTTACGGAAACTCTTAAACTCCGATTAGTTTTGTGTCAAAATTTGCCAATTTTTTATGTGAGGGGAACTGACCCCTATATATATATATATATATATACACACACACACACACACACACACACACACGTGGCTTGTTCCCAGCTGTGTCCGTATCCCCATTTTTTTTAGAATTCTCGTGTTTCGTATCCATATCCATTTCCGTGTCTGTGCTACATAGTCCCTCGTCAAAACTCAGTCCGTGGACCACGTAGGTGCTTGTTTTTTTTTGAGGGTTTATAACTTTATAAGGTGAATCAAAGCTCCGCGGGTTATTAACTGTCTCTAAACTCTAGCTATGCCCACTCCACTTGTTGGCGCGCCCTCCTTTCGTGAAGAGCAGTAAATATTATGCAATGTCCATTGGAAGTGATTGGATTTGACGCCATTCCAACACGTTATTAGCAGGCTAAGAAGCGCAAATTCGGACACGGGAAACTTAGGAACACGACAAAGCTTAAATCAACCAAAACTAGAGGAAGTAACATAAACGTGATATAAAAATACAAGTACTAGTTCTTGAAAATTAACAGATGATCCATCAATAAGCCAACCACAAGCCACCAGTGACTAGGTTGCATAACTTATCCCTCGCAGTAGGTTTGTTATACTATGTAAGTGATGCCCTGCCATGTCTCACTCGAGGCATGCGTGTCCTAGACGTGTTCCTTGCTTAATGATTCATAAAATTTAATTGAAACCTAAGACATTTTGCGGTGTTCCTGGAATCCTGGCACGTTCAACTAGGATACATTGACCACTTAGACATGTTGGTGCAGTTGTTTAGTTGAAGTTGAAGAGTTGAACAGTGTGAATGTATGAGTATTTGTTGAATCTATGCACAAATGATTTTAAAGGTCCTGAAATGGCTGAACCTTCTTATTTCTTTGTAATTTTAAACAAATGATACACTATAATTTTAAACAAATGATACACTATATATATTGGCAGATTCTGAGAAGGGGAATAACATCTAGTGCTTCCAACTTTTCGTCACTTCTATTAAGTTGGTGTCGTATTACTGGAAGTTATAATTAATGCTCTTGTGGAAGCAATTTTGACTGGCATCATTGAAGAGTTTATTTCTAAAAATGCACTTCAAAATCTGTTCATCTTGCTGTGTGTCGTAGTCCTCCTTCCCTGCTTTGGAGTCTTTGCGAGATGTATGGAATTGTTTTAGACCTTCTGCATCTGACCTTGTTTTACACATTTTCTCCAGCATGCTCGTGGTTGCTACTTCTGGGGCTGGATATGTTCTTGGGAGTGGCAGTTCAATTGATTATGTGGGGCTTTGTTGCACCTGTGCAGGCACCATGATGGTTGCAGCATCTGCTAACTCCTTAAATCAGGTTTGCTATGGATCAATCGGATAGATCTTCCTTTGATTTGTTTTACTGGAGAAGTACTACATGATTTGACTTGTTTTTGTTCTTTTTTCTTTTAGTATGTAAATTCATTTCATCTGGCTTTCCTTCAAGCTTATATAGCTAACGATGCTAATATTTTAAGAAGGCATGTGTTGCATTTTTGTAAATTTTTGGTCTTTACATCTTGTACCGAGTATTTGCTTTATTTTTCTCAACTTGGAGCTTGGAAAGTGTACATTCATTCAAGTCACAATTGCCGAAACTCCAGTCTTTGTTGGAGTCAAGAATTTTGTAGGGAACTATGACAGAGAGCCTTGGATATTCTGGTAATCGACTTTGTGAAAATTCTGATCATACTGCCCTTTCAGATGGACTCCTACTCTCATTTGCTTTCCTGGACACATTATTTAGATTTGTAACAGATACATGAATGACTCTTTGAATACCAAGAATGCTAGCTCTCAAGTAGGAACCATCAATAATTTGCTTCATAACTGATTTCAAATTGTCAAATTTAATTTCCTTAACCATAGATGTTGAATCATGATTCAAATATTTAGTCAAAACTTCACGCATTAAATTTTCATTTTAGAAGATGCTATGTAGACTTTTGGTGAGTTCGCCTCACCACATGGGTAAGGTGCTTGACAGATTAACCAATCATTCTTTTGATTCCTTTTTTTCGTAGTTATTATGAACTTGCATGGAGATATAAAACTTTGTCTGAAGTGAAAGCAGAGTAATATGATAAGATCAAGAATTTGAATTTGTTGTCCTCTCAATGCCGTAAATCATTTTGGCAAGCATACAGCTTTCAGTAAAATCAGCAATAAGGAAATGGGATGTGAAATCTTGTATTGTTCTCTTTGACAAAATCTGTTCCAACATATTAAAGGGACTCCTGTGCTGATCCTGCTGGATTGCCTATTACATAAAAATGCTTTATTCCATCCCTTGTGTCGGTTTAGGTGTTGACTGTTAAGGGTCAATGTTTATCTCTTTCTCTGTGTTTTTCTTCTTTCAAGATCCTCTGTAAGTGGAAGGATTGATGAGAAAAGAAGAAAAAGGAAGTGAAGCGTTTCATATCTACAACTATTAAGCTTCAATCTGGGTGTTAAAAAATTGAAACGTGTTTATTTTTCTTTTCTTTTCCTTCAGCTGGCAGACTTTGAATTGTTTTTCCTTGTCCTTCTGAGATAGGTCTTTGAGATAAACAACGATGCTAAGATGAACAGAACAAAGAATAGACCGCTGCCCTCAGCGCGTATTACTGTACCTCATGCGGTCAGCTGGGCATCTTCCGTTGGTGCAGCGGGCACTGCTTTGTTGGCATGCCAGGTGGCTGAATGACTTCTCTACCTTTATTCTTCTTCCTCTTTGACAAATTCTGGAGTTACTTTCTTATTGTTTAACATTTTGATTTTAAAATTTACACAAAGAGGGACTAATGTTGAAACTCCAACGGCAAGGTTTTTGCAGGCTAATATGATGGCAGCTGGGCTTGCAGCTTCTAATCTGTTTCTGTATGCATTTGTATACACTCCTCTAAAGCAGATACATCCCGTAAATACTTGGGTTGGAGCTGTTGTTGGTGCTATTCCACCCCTTCTCGGGTAACTTCATATTTCATGTACCCTTGGCTGCTTTATTTCGACTTCCTGTTTTTTGTATGATTTCTCAATTTCTTTTGCTATGGCTTTGACCCGAATTGAATTTGGTCAAAATTCCATTGCCGTTAATGCAGATAAAAGTGCTTTTGGTTTTATACATCTTGCATCCTGTTAACAATGTATGTCTTGTTTATATGCTAAGAGACACTTCGCAACGCTTGAATTGATGTTTTGGGATGGAATTTCTCAACCTTGACTGGTGAATTTGTGTATGACATTCTAATACTGGTTTTAGGATTACTGATATTGCATCATCTATCCTCGTGGTACCTTAACAGTTGTGTTTGACGATTTATTCTGGAGGTGAAACGGCTCACAGAAATGAATGTTATTAGGTTGGAATCAAGAGTTCTGTTTTATCAAAGAATTACATAGTTCATTATGCTCCATTTATTGAATTGATGACAATGCTGAATATGCAGCTAAATCCTTGTTTGGATGGGGTTTTGAAAGTATTTTCTGGTTTTATTTTTGTACTTTTTTCAGACTTTTCTAAATTTCTGGTTAACCTTGACTAGAGAAACCATGAGAAAATGGTTCTCACTTCTCAGAGATAGGATGAGAGTGATTGAGGAGAATGCTGTTAATAGGCTGCTTAGTATCTCTTCCAAGATCTTGAAGCTTTTGTAGCTGTATTAGCTCTGACGTCTTTCTGTTTGAGATTTTTTCCTCTCTTTTACTAGTGGTGGTTCTGTTCTTTTGCTCCGTTGTGGAGTGACAAAGTGTATCTCATTTTTGGGCGCTTGAGTAATTCTTGGGTACCTGCAGTGTGCCCCAAGTCCCCAACATATGATGGAAGCCGATTATTGAAAGAAGATGCCAAAAAGCAAAAATTTGGATCTCCTCCAAAAAAAAATAAAAAAATCCCTGTTTTAAAGTTGCTTCTGCAAAAGCTCGAGATAGAAACAGTCGCAAGTTGCGTCTTAAGCTGCAGAAGGATGAACAAGATAGACTAATGATGTCAAGCCAGAGTGCTAACCATGGAGGTTATTGATAGCTATGTGTTTACGAAATCACGCAAGAAATTACCTTCCTCCTTGAACTTTGGAAGGTTATCTTTAACCTTCAAATAAATTATGCTAACTTGGCTTTGTTAAGTGGTTGGAATTTGTCCTTCTGACCATTTTGAGCACTAGCTAAGAAGCAGCTTCCGGCCTCATTTATCCATTTTGGACACTTGTTGGATGACAGTGCATGTCCATTTTTTTTAATTGTACTTTGTAGTCGGACAAGCTGGGGACAAGCTAGGACATGTTGGGGACACTATTGGGACACGCTAGAAGTCACAAGATTGTTTCACAATGTTGGGGCAGAGTCAAAACTAACATGGATGCTTCGTTCTGGAATACTTCTTTAGTTACTCATCTGACATTTTTACGCTGATACTGTAATTTGTGTTTTCATCCCAAATTTGATGAATATAATGTTTACGATGTATGTGAATATATAAGATACGCCTATAGGCTGTGATATTTAGATTTTTATTGAACGTGTCCCCAGTATATTCTATCTTTTTTGAAAAATGATGTGTCTGGGTATCCCATGTCCGCATTGGTATGTGGGCTACAAGTAACCGCATGCATAGATTCATTTGCCGCACCGGCAGCAATGGGCTATGGATGTATTTCTCTTATGTTTGTTTTGGTGCTGATAAATAAATAAAAAATCGACTGCCATTTGCTACGTTTTCAATGTGACATGCTAATACTGTTTTCTTTTTCCTTTAGGTGGGTTGCAGCTTCCGGCCAGGTTTCACTCAATGGAATGGTTCTACCTGCGGCCCTTTATTTTTGGCAAATTCCTCATTTTATGGCCCTTGCATATTTGTGTCGCAGTGATTATGCTGCAGGAGGGTATGTACACGTGGCTAAGTGATATTTATAATACCGAGCTTTATCGTTGTCCTCGTTTTTGAAGGCATGGTTTTGGACAGTTGCACATTGTGTCACTTCATCTTGCAACCGGGAGTGTTGTAAAATCGTTTGCATGAATAGTCCCTCCTGCATCTCACATTTTTGTACTCCTTTGTGCCTAACACTCATTATCACCGTAGGACTAATGGTTGAACAATGTTCCAACATAGAATCGGCAAAAGGTGGCCTTGTGATAAACTCATTATCTTCCGTTATTAATTCAGTAGAGCTATTGATGTAGAACAACAAACCCTAGGTGTCCCTGTACCCAAGGGTGAATTGAAATCCCTGTGCCAACTCAAGAAGCAATATTTTTATTCATTCAAAACCATCCTCCAAATAACAAAGGGAGCCCCTACAAATAGGCTCCTAGAAAGAGAGAACAACGAACTAAGATAAACACCACGTACAATTGTGATAATCAAGCTAAAGTCCTAACAAGATAAAATTCCAAAATAACAATCTAACTAATGAATAAACAAATCTGATAAAATCTAGTTGGCTCGCTAATATCATCACCCAACCATAAGTACACTGGTTGGGCTATCTTCCATTGCTGGCGCTCGTAGACTTGCGAGAAACGGGCTTGGGCCCTGGTGTCCGCACCAGCTAATGATGACATGCATCACAATATTTCATCAAATGGTGCGATAAAGTTTATTGGGCATATAGATATTTTCGACAGCTGGTATGAGAACCTTTTGCATGCGGGTCATGCCTATTGCAATTTACTTGGTTTATGTCTTTAGTTTTCCTCCCCTTGTATGTTCTTTATTTTACTTTGTTTTCAGGTTTAGGATGTTCTCTCTTGCTGATGCTTCTGGTGAAAGAACGGCGTTGGTGGCTTTGAGGAATTGCCTTTATCTGATTCCATTGGGGTACTTAGCCTATGATTGTGAGTACTCTTATTCTATAGTTTTATGTAATTATGTCAGCAGAATCGGGAGTTTTAAAATTTTTGGATTAGTGATCCAATTGCGTATGCAAAGCTTTTGAAGGATGAAATTATGCTAGGTAACTAAAATGCTGCTGCATTCTGTTAGGTGTGACACGTTTTATATATTTTTGGAGTAGTTATGCAATTGATCAGTACCTCTAAGCTCGGTAACAGATCCCACAAAAAGGGTGATTTGGTCCATGTTCACATTTGTGTCTATCATTCTTGTGACTTGTGTTTTGTTAGCTCTTAACATTTGGATACCAGAAGAAACTTATTTTTTTCCAAAGGAGTTCTTTATTGCTTTTTGTTTGTAACGTAGAGTCATCTGTCTCAATAGTATGAGAAGTCAATTCAATTATCGAACTCCCTCCGGTGTAGATGTTAAATTCCTTTCAACTGGCCAGAGCAGCTAAATTTGACGTCTATTGATATCTGTGGCCGCCTTTTTTTGTAAGCCTATTGTGCTTACATTGTCTTCCCAATCCTTTTGGTTCTGAGAGCTTATCCATTTTTACCAGGCCTGGTTTTCTAAATTATGTTTTGGGGTTTTAGACCCCAATTTGTGGCCAATTATTCTGTTTCTGCTGATAAATCAGAATTCACACACAAGGGGGAAATTCAGATACTTCTTTCCCATATCCAAGCGTCGATTAGGTCTTTTATTTTCTACTTCCTGATCTATAGTTTCTTAAGAGTTGTGAATTCAGTTGCCAAACTACGTATTTTGAGGCCATAAAATGATCTTATTCAACAATGATCACTTCTCTGCTTCTCTTTTCCATTTTTAGAGCCCATTCGTGTGATTGAAATAATATTGAAGGGATATATAATCCCATTGGAAAGCTGATCACGGGAGTAGTAGTGATGGGTCCCTAGGTGTTATCCATGCCTTATTAATTTTTTTGGATTTTATATTGACTGCAAAACTTTAAAACAAAAGTACCTTGGATTTATGATCCAATCTGGTGCTCAAGTCCAGGCAAAACAAACAGGTTCGTAAGGTATTTCTGTTCATTAGCTTTTTCATTCCCGCTCGTGTCTTAGTGTTTATGCATTCAGTGTCATTAGTATGATTGATATCCCAATAGGCAGCAGTGGCAGTCTAATGATTTCTTTTTTCAGCCCAATTAATCTTCATTATATTGCACAAATCTAATCATGGAACTGTATGCAGGGGGTATAACTTCTGGATGGTTTTGTCTTGAGTCAACACTCTTAGCTCTTGCAATCACCGGAACAGCACTCTCGTTTTACCTAAACCGCACAACAAAGAATGCAAGAATAATGTTCCATGCCAGCCTTCTTTATCTTCCCGTATTTATGTCTGGGCTTTTGCTTCACCGAATTCCTGATAACCAACAGTTAGTGGGAGAAGAAGAGGGGGGGATTGTTGAAAATTTGTCTTCCTCAGAAACTCTAGCACAAGAGATTGAATTCAACGGCCAAAAAAAGGTGAAATACGCAGGTGTTGGTACTCAAGCCAGGCCGCCTGTAGCATTTGCTTCTGTTGCACCGTTTCCTTTCTTGCCGGCTCCTATTTATCCTACCTCCTAATACATAGTTTTCAAATTTTTCATCTTCAATAAATGAAGGCCATTTTGTATGTAAGCATATATTACTTCCTGCGTTTACATATTTTTTGGGGGCCCCTTGGATGGGGTTAAATGAGTTTGTTTAGTTTGTTGATTTTGTTGGTTTCAGCCTTTCAGGTGTTCGGAGCTCTCTTCAGTTGATTTTTAGTGTGAATAAACTGCTTTTACGTTGTCTTTCCCTCTTAGTAATGCTTTGGACAACCTTTTTTTTTTTTTGGGTGCTATGCTTCTGTATTCAGTAGTGTCAAATCTTGAAATTGTCTTTGTTTTGACTGACCCATTGGGAAAAGAGGGTAAGGCACAGCAGGGTGCTCCACCCTCCAAATTGGCTTGGTCCCAACCCCGACCCAAAATGTCATATGGACCATTCACTTTGAAGAGCTTGACGCTTAAAATAGCCTTGTAAGAAAGTTGATCAGCTATCGGTAGTTTAGTGTTCACTCACTGGGTAATCGATGTTCAGTCAATTTGAATTTTTGTAAGACCCTTTCACCTAGAGGTGGCAATCTTAACCCATATTTTTTTAACTTGCCCAATCTGCCCCACTTATAACCCAATCCAACCCGTCCATATTATATAATGGGTTTATATGAGTTGAACCCATATCAACTCATATTTATATGGATTTAAGTGGGTTAAAAATGGGTTGAATATGGGTTTGACTTTAAAAACCCAAATGTCTCGCTACTCTTTCTTTTCTTTTCCTCGATACTCTTTCCGTTCTCTATCACTGTGACTAGTGGTAAACTGTCGTGGAACACAGAATTTTAAAAATGCTTTGAAGAAGAGGGAAAAAGAAGGAAAATGAGCTGAGGTATATTTAAAATTGGGAAAGAAAATACTCCAGTAAAGAATTTCCTTTCTATATCACTGTGTCACGTTTTTTTTTTTTTCATTTTCAGCTACTTGTATACAATGTTTTCAATCGCTGTGTCTCTTTTTCTTTTTACTTTTTTGATTCTCTTGTCGAGACGAACTAATAGGGATAAAAAAATTGTCGCAAAGCAAAAAAATTTGAATAGAGACAAAAAAAAAAAAGCCACTTGACTTTTTAATCCAAACCTAAGCAGTAGCTTCGGCGAACGTAACGAAGACCGAAACTGTACAATCGGTGCAATTATCGCTTTCCAGACATTTTTTTGATGCGGCCCTTAACTCCTCGTCGAAGTTACGTTACTGTTTGGAAATTAGAAAAAAAAAAGTAAAAACCTAATTTTTAAAAGTTTTTTTAGCCTTTAATTGCTTCATTCTTATTCAAAAAAAATTGAGTTTTAATCATAAAATTTTACTTTTCTGAATCCCCTTATTGAGACAAATCTGGGGGTCCCCCCTAAAAAAAAAAAAGAAAGAAAAGGAAAAGAAAAAAAAAAGAGGGAGGAAAACAGGTCGGGACAGGCGGGTTTGGGTTTGACTTGACTCATATTTGACCCGATCCATTTCAACTCATTTGTTTTTTGACCCATATTTGACCCATGACCCATTTCAACCCACTCAGACCGGCCCATTTGCCACCTCTACTTTCACCCATTGAATTTTACGAAGTATACGGTTCAAATCACGTTTTGGATTTCTCCTCCATTCGTTGTGTCTTAGCCTGAACTCATTTGCCCATGTTTTTATCACCGGGCTGGACCAAGCAACTTAGACCTGTCTAATAAGCCTAAAATGCTACACGGACCACAAACTTTAGCTTCGAGAAATTTCTTGGATATCTTCTGGGAATTTATCTTTAATTACATTACCCCCCATAAAGATGGCCCAAAAAAATTGCACTGGCTCATTTACTTGGAAAAATAACGGCCAATGACATGTTTTGATAATTAATACTCATCAAGGACATTTTCAGTATTTACAAATGTTCTCAGCATATCCTTGACATGTATTAATTATCAAAACGTCCTGGGCCGTCATTTTTCCCATTTATTTCCGCTAGCTCTCTCTCTCTCTCTCTCTCTCTCTCTCTCTCTCTCTCTCTCTCTCTCTCTCTCTCTCTCTCTCTCTCCGTGAAAGGCCCAACGCCCACACTTAACCTAACTATCAAGTAGAGGTGTCAAATGGGCCAGTACGGGCATGATACGTTTAAGAGTGGCACGACATGACATGGAACGGTTCCTATAGTGGGCCAGGCTGGGCCGTTGTTTTGGGGCACGAGCCATGGGCACGTGAAACGGCACTAGAACGAATTCAGACATGACACGATTAAAATTTCGAAGATATTAGTAGACTAGTGCATGCCCATGGTTGAAGGCATGGCTTGAACGATAAGCACACGCAAATAAATGTTGGACTTTTGTGCAATATATCAACCCCTGCCCAACGAATCCAACTATGCGAAAAACAATAACCCAAGCATATTAATTGACCTGTTTAACTTGGGTCAACAAATAAAGAACAACCAATTCTTCTCCGACTGCTTTGTTGTGGTGGCGGATGGTGTTGCGGCAGCTTTGTTGTGGTTGTGCGGCAGCTGTGTGGGTGACAGTTGGTGTTGGCGGCGACTATGTGGTATAGACTAGGGTTAGGGTGCTTAATTTGGGCTTTATTTGATGGGCTTGTCTCATATGATTTGAGCTTTTAGTTCTTTTTGGTGTTGGGCTGCGTCCCATTTGAGCTAATTGTTTTACCTAGGCTTTAAGGCCTTTTAGGTGTTGGGCTTGTCCCTTGGGGTGTCTCCTTGGTTGGCAACTTGCCAATCTAGAGATTGGGTCTCGGACTGGACATTTTGTTGCTTTTCTTCTTGCTCCTGTTAGTCTTTGTATCTTTCTCAAATATTGATATTTTTTTTTTGCCGTTCAATTTTTTTTTTCAATCCCTAAAATTAACCTAATATAAAAGTTTATTGCATTTGCCTATCAACAATAAAATTGCGTTCTCAATAAAATATATTACTTAAGGAATCAAAATCATTTTGAAGCTGCCACTATTAAAATCACAAAGCATTCATTAAGTCAATCGAAAGAGTTTTCAAGATCACTAAAGATTATTCAAAATTCAAAGCCACCATAATTGATGTAGCACTTCTAGATCCTCAAAAGAAGTCACATTTGGAATCTTAAGTGGCATTTTTGTTCCCTTGACGGTCCTTGGGATAAAATTGTATAGTTTTAGCCCCTACCCAGGGCTAAAACTAATAAACTAGATTCTTATTATTATATATAATTCAAAATATCGTTAACGATACGATGATACTGTATAAGGAAAATCTCGAATTTGGATCCAAAATTTACGCCTTAGTGTGACTTTATCGATGTGCTTATGCTTTTGGGCATTCTTTTTCTTATCTGTCTTTCGTCCTTGCTTTCCCGGTTCTCCAAGACCCTTTTGGTAATGGTGTTGGTAACAATAAAGAAGAGTGGGCAGTGTACTTGATTGTCCCCAGAGTTCAAAGTTCCAACTCTAGAACCAACTCTAAAATAAATCTTCCATGTTTTTATTTTTTTGATCCCGTAAATCTTCCGTGTTAATCATACAAAACAAGAACACCCAATACAATTTTATAGAGTCTAGACTGGTTGTGGAACGTCTTAGCTTGCTCTCCTGACAACGTCTATCCACTACATTTTCAAAAGTTTTAAACTTCAGAACTAAACTTTTTCAAATTATACTTTTTTCGTTGAAGGCACCGGCGGGAGCGGTGGATAGATCTTCCCGGGAGTGCTACGGTGGTGGAATGAGATTAGCGACCACTACCATCACCACCACCTCCAAGCACACCCCTTCGCCTCCCCCCGGCGCCTCCCGTTCGCACACCCCTCACAACCACCGACACCAAACCCACCGCCAAGAACCCTCTCTCTTCGTTATGCTGGTAGCGCGGAACAAAAGAATTTTTTTTATTTTTGTTTTTTGATGTGGAGAGTTTGTGGTTGGATTGTGCGTAGCATTATTGCAAGAAGAAAATATCTGTTCGACAACGACAACACGTCATTATCGATTTGTCACACTCAATGTGAACGCAAATAGGAAAAACAGAATTGCCCCTGCACCTATGAAGCACCGGTACGCCAGAAACAATGGCGTACCCGTACCTGGTTCGGGTACGCCGGAAACACACCGGGTACGTTCGTATGTTTAGGGTACGACATGGGTATGCGAAATACTCTAATAGGTACGCGAAGGAGAAGAAGAAGCAGACGAAGAAGAAGAAGAGAGAGAGAGAGAGAGAGAGAGAGAGCGAGAGAGGGAGACACCTGTCGTTGCTACTGCGAGAGGGAGAGAGAGACGTCGGACGGAGAAGAGAGACTTTGGCGACGGCGAGACGATGATCGATGGCAACGGCGAGACGAATCGATGGCGACGACGAGAGAGAGAGAGACGTCAGACGATGATGATACGACGAGAGAGTCACAGAGAGAGAGAGAGAGAGAGAGAGAGAGAGAGTCGATGGCAAAGTTGTGAACCCTAGGTTCATACGTATATTTAAAGGGTTATTACACTCCAGTCCTTAGACCTTAACATATGCAACAATATGGTCCCTAAATATATGAAAGTTTGCACTTTGACCCCTGGTCTCTTTTAAATTTGTACATTATACATAAAAAAAACTCAAGCATATTAAAATAATAAAAAATAAATATGCCGTACCCCCGCCGTACCCGTACCCTACTTTTTTGGAGTTTTGCCGTTTCACGTACCCGTACCAGTACCCGTACCGCGTACCGTGCTCCATAGCCCTGCACAAATTGACAAAATACAATACAAAAGCGGGACACAAACGGAAAACATCAAAAGTCAGGGAAAGACACTTCAGAAATCAAGTTAAAACATTCGAATAGACCACATCCACCCCCAAAAGAAGCCGACGTGTACCAAAGTTATCAATCTCGTACCCACAATTGTATCGTTTTCTCTACCGAAATGGTATGTACCGATACCGATGTATATCTAGGTGTCATTTCAGATTGACCGTAATATATATATTTTATATAATTTTAATATATGTACAAAAACTAAAAAACACAAAGTATAATTAAAAAATAAATTTTAACACTTTGATATACCTTAAAATTAGTCCCAATAATAAATTACGATGATTAACATATTATAGACTCCAAGTTTTATTGAATTATCTTAAAATTCAAACATTTTTCAAGCAAAAAAATAATACACAATTATTTTTTGTCCATCCGAGATTTCGGTATAAGCCTGGCATTAACCGATACATCCCGGTATTTGAGATAGTACGAACCACCTACTTATGTGTACCGTACCGGTACAAAACGGAATTGATAACATTGATGCGTACCAATTAGAGGGACTTGATGAAAGCAACAAATGGAGACAAAATGGAAAAACAAAAAATAACCCACGCTCAAAACCTCCAATTTCCTTGTAGATAGGTAGGATATGAGAATTGATTTTCACAATCTCTTCTTAATCATCTGCACTCCCTTTTTTTATTTTTATCCACTTGAATTTATTATCTTGTCCTTAATTATATGAAAATTAATTTTTACACTTTCCCAATGGATCCAAACACTCATTTTTTCGTCTTTAGCGAGCGAATTGAGAGAATAGTCCCTGAAATTTGTAAAAAGTGTATGCATGCGGGGACTATTTCGTAAATTCATCCGTTCAAAGACGAAAAAAAAGAGTGCGCATCAATTATGTGAGCGTAGAAATCAATTTCCTATTATATATACGTGGTTTTGATCTGCTTTCGACAAACTGCTGGTGAGTTGTGAACTTGAACCCAAACACGGCCTTACATCTGCAAACCCTAGTGATCAACTTGACAAACCGCAGGAAACAAATATGACCACCTCTCTCCTCACCCCATCCAAAACCCTAGAACATAATCTTTTTTTTGGGTAAGGTCCCTAGAACATAATCTCTCTCTCTCTCTCTCTCTCTCTCTCTCTTGCTGCAGATTGTGACCGATAATCATAAATAAAGCACAAGGAAAAATGTCGGAAGTGATGGCAATGGAGACCGCCTCTCGCCTTGGAATCGACCTTTCTAACGTTGATTGGGACTCGATACACCTCCCTCCCGGTGAAGACTGCGGCATCTTAAGGTGAAAAATCTGAACCCTAAACCCTATTCATACATCTACGAACATGGATTCGCTTGATAAATCGCAATAATGCGTCGATAGGTGTTTGATTAGTTTTGTTGTACTTTGTGTTGGTGGTGGCAGTGATGATGAGGATCTCAACCAGGGCGACCCCCTCGAATTTGACGGGGGATTCAGTAACATAGTCGTCGTGGATAACATACCAATTGTCCCGACAGAGAAATTTGAGAAGTTGGAAGGAGTGGTTAGGAAAATCTCCAGTCAGATGGGAGTGATAAAGGAAGAAGGACTTTGGATCCCCATTGATCCTGCCTCCCAGAAAACCCTAGGTTATTGCTTCGTCGAATTTAACACTCCTCAGGTACACTTGTTCCTTCCCCTTCCCGCCTTCTGTATCAACAATGGTTGGCCATATTTTGTAATTATACTGGTTACAGGTTCTATTAGTTTTGCCTGCCAAGTACTCCCCCATTCCAAAAAGATTGTCCTTCCTGCTAAAGGAGAACTGAAAAGTTGTGCATTTTTGTCAACAAGTATTCGTACTTTTTGCCACTAGTTACTAGATATCAATGTGTTCTTTTAATATATCATAAATTCAATTTTTTTTCTTGACAAAATATTTATTTTTTTGATGTTCTTGTCTTGTAGACTGGACAGGCTTTTTGGGATGGAGGTAGTACTCGATATTTTGAATTTGCATATGTACCAACAGTGACACGCAACGCATGCACAAAAAATCCCGTGTAAATAGTGACAAGACTATCCTTTGGACTTGATTGACTTGTGATTTTGATTTTGTTGTTTTTGCTTTTGATTGTATTGAGTTTTGTGTGGGGGAGAAATAGTCGGGTAGGTTTTGACATATTCTCATAACAATTGATAGGTGAGGTTTCTCATAAATAGATGTTGGGGAATTGGTTGATACTATGGACCACAGATGACTGTACATTGTAACAATAAGTTAGGCCCGTCAAGAGGTCGGCCCTTTTGGACCTGGTGTTCAAATAGGCTTCATTTCTTATTGCTCTTCCCTTTGGATTTCCTCTCCACCATGTTAATAAACTAGCACAAAGCAAAAGATCAAGGGTAAAAATTTACATCTAAGACATTGAGTGATTCTCGGAAATTTGCCTTTTCCAAGCGAGGCACTGATAGGACGCTATGGTAGTTGTTTTAAAATTTGTTGTTCCAATTCTTAAATACACACTATAGTAGTATGTTTGTTTCGCCATATCTCTTGATGGGAAGGAGGTCCACATTTGTCTATTTGATGAAAGCTGGTTAGTGGCACTGCTCCAACATAACTTTCATACAATACAAGTACTAAAGTTGGTAGTCACTTGTATATATGAGGGCATTGTAGTCTTCTTGGTCATGGTATAGGCCTTGAATATTACCACAGCAATAGGTCGTGGTATGTTGACCTTTACTGCATCCAGTGATTAATTTACCTTTGGTTATTTATGCTTTTAATTGGATTGCATTTCCATTATTTCGGGTCATGGGCTGAACTTTATTTTATCATTTTGCAGTTATTTTTCTCTGATTCACTGATACTCTATTGAATACTTGTCATGTGGTTTGATATACTTTATTTTTGGTTGTTAGGAAGCTGAACTTGCTAAGGAGAAGCTACATAACTACAAGTTGGACAGAGCACATATATGGGCTGTGAACATGTTTGATGACATTGAGAAGTTCATGAATGTTCCAGATGAATGGGCCCCGCCTGAAACCAAGCCATATGTTCCAGGAGTAAGCATATTAATGTGTTCTCTTTTGGCTTTTTTTTCCATGTTCCTTATATTTCCTCCTTTTGTCATTGAGCTCCGAATTTAGATGCACTTGTTTGGCAATATGAGTTACCTACTAGGATATTAAGTTGGTGAAGATTTATAGCTTAGCTTTGATAAATCTTAGCTGCTATAGAAGTTGATGCGAACATATTATATAACCCAACCTTAGTTGATTAATTTTACCTTTCATTTATATCTGATTTTCTTGCCCTGTTAATTATATCTGGTATCTAGTTTCATCAAATTTGGATACAAAGTTTTTGTGACCATGTGTATGGATGAGAGAATGAGGGAGAGACATCAGTGGATATAACTGTGTTGATATTTGTACTGGTCTGATTGTCCATTTATATCTGTGGATATTGCTTCAGGTCAGTCTTAGTCATTGGAATCTCCTAGATCTGTTTTTTTCTTTTTCTTTTTTGTTGAATTATGTGGTTCATTTGATTCATGTGAATATGTTTCTTTTTCACTTTATTAGAAAAAAATCAGTATTTCTGTTCCATGTTATACAAGTTCGTGATTTTCCATTTTGATATGTGGTTGAATTTATGTGAATAGTTTTCCCTTAGTTGAACGATTTAGGCGCAAAACTAACAAATGCCAAAAAAATATGAATAAGGACAAAACGGGGAGAAAAAAAACCAAAAAAAACTAAGGGGAATAATGGCTAAGTGAAACTCTTACATTCTTTATTTTGATGAATTGCAAAGTAGCAGAAAATGGAAATTGTGGGCATTTCCACTTCTATATAGATGAATTGTACAGATATGTTCTGTTTTGAGAATTTATGTGCTGTAGCTGTCATTGTTGTCATTCTTTACTTCTGGACATATTTCTTATGTTATTAAATGTAACTGTTCTCTGAGGACTGGTCACAAGTGCTCTAGACTTGCTACATATTGTTCTCCTGAAGTGCCTTGTGGGAAGTAGGATCCCCGTACGCTAATCGTCCAATGTGGCCATGGGAGTGTCCAAGAACAAGGATTGTTTGCATACTTAGTTGAAAGTGGGAATACTAGTGGAAGAACGGATGGTACTCGTAGTAACTAGTCACAATCCACCATTTTCTCTTAAACTTGCCCACACTTTTTTTCTCCCCTTGTATGCGCATACTGGCTTGCAGAATGTATTTCGAGTTTTCTGTTTCTAACTAGTAACTCTTGTTTGTATGCTTCTATGGCTTTACAGGAAAATCTGCAGCACTGGCTGACTGATGAGAAGGCTAGAGATCAGTTTGTTATTCGTTCTGGTTCAGACACTGAAGTTTTGTGGAATGATGCGAGACATTTGAAGCCTGATCCTGTCTACAAACGCCAAGTGAGTTGCTATCGTCACTTAGTTTTATCTTATTATGTCGGACTTCATTAAATCTTAATGATCCACCATGTCTCCTGGAAAAGAAGTTCATCCCACAGTGAGAGGAATTGGTTGGCTGCCCTAACCATTGTTTTCCTTTTTGTAACTGATAAATTAACGGCTTTTCCTTCTCTTGTAATTCTTGTTGTTTGGTTATAAAAAGTGATATCGTGCATCCTTTCTTGGCAGTTTTGGACGGAAAGTTTTGTGCAATGGTCCCCTCTAGGAACTTACTTGGCCACAGTTCATAGACAGGGAGCTGCTGTTTGGGGCGGTGCTAGCTTCAACCGGCTTATGCGTTATTCTCATCCCCAGGTTATTTTTCATAATTGTTTTAGTATTCTATACTCTGCCTTTTATATTGTAGGTTTTGGATTGATGCATAGCTTTTGTGTTATTGACTGTAGGTAAAGTTAATAGATTTCTCTCCTGGTGAGAGATTTTTGGTGACTTACAGCAGCCATGAACCAAGCAATCCTCGTGATACTCATGTAAGGTTTTCTAATCCTCCACTACTATTCTTATTGTAATTTGGGCAAAGAATTGTTTCCTTGAGGCACCCCTTATGTGAGTTCATATTCTAGAGGGTGGTTTTAAATATCTTCGATGTGAGAACCGGAAAAGTGATGAGAGATTTCAAGGGAAGTGCAGATGAGTTTGCAGTTGGAGGTGCAGTAAGCGGCGTTTCCTGGCCTGTTTTCAGGTGCATTCAATATATCATTGATTTGTATGGATGCTTTGTGGCTATTGTTATTCATACATGTCTCATCTATGAGTATCACTGTCATTTGCAGATGGGGTGGTGGAAAAGAGGATAAGTATTTTGCCCGAATTGGTAAAAGTGTTATCTCTGTCTATGAAACAGACACCTTTACTCTTATTGACAAGAAATCCATAAAGGTTGAAAACGTTATGGACATTAGTTGGTCGCCTACTGATCCCATTCTTGCTCTCTTTGTTCCTGAACTTGGAGGAGGAAACCAACCTGCAAGGGTGAGTCGAGCTGTTTCATTTCCATATTCCCTTTTCTTCTTTTTTTTTTTTTTTTTACTTTGAATGGTGGAAGTTTATAAACTTGGCATGCTTTTCTCAGGTGAGTCTCATTCAAATCCCTGGCAAAGAGGAGTTGAGGCAGAAGAATCTTTTCAGTGTTAGTGATTGCAAAATGTATTGGCAAAGCAGTGGAGAGTACCTTGCTGTGAAGGTTGACCGGTATACAAAAACTAAGAAGAGCACATACACCGGCTTTGAGCTTTTCCGCATCAAGGAACGGGACATACCCATTGAGGTTTTAGAGCTAGAGAATAAAAATGACAAGATTATTGCATTTGCTTGGGAACCAAAGGGCCACAGATTCGCTGTCATTCACGGCGACAGCCCTAAGCCTGACATTAGTTTCTACTCCATGCGTAGCACTCATAATTCTGGCCGGGTTTCAAAGCTGACTACTCTTAAGGGAAAGCAGGCTAATGCTCTGTATTGGTCGCCAGCTGGACGTTTCATCTTACTTGCAGGGTTGAAGGGCTTCAATGGACAGTTGGAGTTCTACAATGTTGATGAGCTTGAAACCATGGCAACATCTGAGCATTTTATGGCAACAGATATTGAATGGGATCCAACTGGAAGGTAATTTCTTGGAAGAATTTGGTTAGGATTATGTTGGAGGTGATGAAAGTCAATTGGCAAGTTGGGGCTTGGTCAAAAACTTGCTTATAATTTGAAGTGAACTGAAGCTTGTCGGTTTCCTGCCCTAGTATTTCCTTAGCTTTCAATAAACAATTCTCTTGAAAGAACATAGAATCCTTCCTTTATTTTCTGACATACATGTGTAGATAGAATCCTTGTTTTATTTCTGAAATAAATTCATCTGATTGTCTTTTAAAGGTCATCTGCTTGTGATTTCAGGTATGTTGCAACTTCAGTTACTTCGGTTCACGAGATGGAAAATGGTTTCAACATCTGGTCTTTTAATGGCAAGCTTCTATATCGCATACTAAAGGATCACTTCTTTCAAGTAAGATTCGATGCTTTTGGGGAAAAAAAAAGTGATCTTATTGTGCAACGTTTATCCTTTGGGGTTGTAGATAGAGTAATTAGTAATACATGACTGCCTTGGATTTGCTTAGGATATTGCTTTACCAGATTTACTGACATGGCTTTGCAAGCTGATTTGATAGGTTTGATCATGCAGCCAACCCCAATGCTTGTGCTGGCTTTGGTTGAATTACTTTGTTCTCACATTGATCAATAGCGAAAGAAACATTCTATCATGTCATGGTTTCATTTAACTGCTGCATGTGCTGCTGCTTGTAATGACATTAATTGTGAAAATCGAATGGTGTGAATCAAATGGTCCTGGATGTCTTCATGACCCTGTAGATTTACCTTAGGTAAAAATGGATCTCATTATATCATGGACGAGTAACATAAGTAAATCGAATTGTCGCTAGTAGACTATATAGAGATTCTATGGGTGGAGATATCTGATATCCACAGTTTTAAGGTCCTACTCTTGTGTAAAATGCTATGATCTAACACCTTTCATAGTAACTTTGTCAAATTTGTACGACGCTAGCAGGAATTGCAATAATGTTTTTGAAACGAAAACAAAACAATCACTGGCGTGGTTACATCATCAGTTTGCTATTTTCGAAAATTTGGGAACATGGATTTTGGCTGGAGGTCATGGGGGAGACAGGAGACAGAAAAACAAGGGAAAAGTATTACCTGCTGTTGAGGAAAATGAAAGAGTTGTCATGTGGGGAATCCCTCACATAAAAAAAGGAGGATTGGAAAGCCAGCGGACCAATCCAGACCAGTCCTCACTTAAACATGCCTTTGTTTCCAGTTAGCAGATTTTCTTAAAACAATGACTAGATAACGGAAGATGTTACCAAGCACCTAAAATGTTGATCTTGTATTTGTAGAAGTTGTGAACATCTTGCTGGGCTAAGTAATTATGATCTCTTCTGCATCATGTGGTCAACAAGGATTAAAATTTCATTTTGGTGTGTTATTTTGGCAAGCAAAGAGACAGAATCATTTCGGAACATGTTACACCAGTCTGCTGTCTTTTATTACAAACAGTGAAAGTACTTAATTTCACTAGTGTTCCTCTTAAGTCTCTTAGGAACGAAAACAAAAATTTAGTTTCTAGGTAGTCAAATAGGACACATGGCCTGACTATGGAATGTTTTTTGTGTTAATCATTGCAGTTCCTGTGGCGTCCAAGGCCACCATCCTTCTTGAGCCCAGAGAAGGAGGAGGAGATTGCCAAGAACCTGAAGAAGTACAGCAAGAAGTATGAAGCAGAGGACCAAGACGTGTCGCTGCTGTTGAGCGAGCAGGACCGTGAGAAGCGGAAGATGTTGAAGGAAGAATGGGAGAGATGGGTTTTGGAGTGGAAGCGATTCCACGAAGAAGAGAAATCAGACAGGCAGTGGCTTAGGGACGGAGAAGCCAGTGACGAAGAAGAGGAATATGAGGCGAAGGAAGTCGAGGTTGAGGAGTTTCTTGATGTTTCGGAGGAGGTTTTATTCGACTTTGGGCAGGAATGAGCTGATAGATGTTACACTCCCTAACATACTTTGCAGAGCAACACTCTCCACCTTACATTTTTGTTTAAAACATGAAATTGTGTTTTGAGGAATTTTGTTCATTCACCGAGATCATAAATATGTGGTGTTTGTTATCTGGTGTGTTGTAATGCTTTACTGGAGCAACTTTTTATCCAGGATTGTTGGATACGCAATTCTTAGTTAAATTGTTATATTTAGCTGGTTAAGCCCAAGTAGTAACCGATGTGATTTGATTGAGAGCTTGGGCGAAATACTACGACCCCGTTCGTTTAAGGGTTTTGGATTTTGGATTCCAATCATTATTCTATTTCTATATCTTTCCAGTCATTTTTTTAAATTTTCAATCAGGACTCTTTCTCCCCACAATCATTACCTACCAATCGAAATCCAAAATTCTGAAACGAACGGGTTCGTGATTCTGATTATGAGAATTGAAACTACTGCTACTATCTCTCTTCTAACAAGGAGCAATGTACATCATGATTCTTTGATGGAGTATATCATAATCACCATTGCCCTTCAATAGTAACGAGCTGTTTTATTCCACCGTATTGGTCCCTCTTGCAACTTGAACGAGAAAACCACAAGACCATATTACCTAATTGGCTGAAGCTTCTTCCAGGGCCCAATGTTCACGATCGAACAAACATTCAATGTCCAAAGGGAGTGAAAGTAGCCCTAAGGGTTAGTCCAGTTAGTTGGTAGATTCACTCCGCACACAATTGATCAGGTTTTGATAAATCTTGGAGTCAGCTGCAAAAAAGTTGCATAAGCTGACTTTTACAATGACTGTGAAACAGAAATAAAAAAGGGAGTGGAATTTGGTTAAAGCTTACCTAATTGTAGTATCACGCATGGATAGAACTGTGTCCTGAAAAAAGGTTTGCAATTATAGGATGCTCTTAATGTACAGTAATTAAATAGTACGGGCAATTACTTAACTGACGTTTGACCTTATTATAACCGGCTTTCATATGACGACTCCACCTCCAGTCTCCATTTATTTGACATTTTTCCGCTGTTATGGACATTATTTTATTTGAGATGATTTTGAAAACTGGAGAATTTCTGAGCATTACTATTGAATCGATTAAAATGCACAATTGTCGAAAAATGACAGAAATGGGGACAGAGAGTCCGATAATTAGTATGCAACAACGTAGTTATTCAAAGGAAAATAATTTTCACACTCCCCTTTTAACCATCCACGCTCCTTTTTTTGTTTCTATCCACATGAATTTATAATATTATCCTTAAATGTGTGAAAATGTATTAAATAAGGGGCAAGATAATAAATTAAAGTGAATAAAAATAAAAAAAGGGAGCGTGTATTGTTAAAAGGGGAGTGAATCAATTTCCTCATTCAAATCCTTAGTGAAGGCACAACCAACTTCTGGAACGTACGACAAAAGGCAAGGTAAAGCAGAGAGCAGCTCCCAAACTGAAGGAGCTATGCATTGCTTTCCTTCATAGCAGCAGCAGCATTGCTTAGTGGAAGGAACTAAGGCATAAGATAGGGGATAGGGTAGCATACTTCAGAATCTTTGTTGTCTCTTGAAAGTTAGGTGAACCGTATGGCGGCTGGAAAGACAGATGATCTCACCTTCTCGTAGATGGTGTCAGTGAGAGCAGTTTGAGTATATCCCCATTGAACTTCTGTAGTTAGAATCTTCAATGAGTGGAAACAAGCAACCAAGTACTAAGTACTGCAGCCGCTGCTATGAAGGAAAGCAACGCATAGCTAATGACAGAAAACTTCACCACGTTTCAGGGTCAAAATGATCAGAAATAATCACCCCAGGGCAGACGCAAGTACATTCATATTCCTGTGAATCCTTGGTAGCTAATCCAATGTAAGAGTCACAAGAAATGGAGAAGAGATGAAGCCAAAATGAATGCAAGGGTAGGAAATTATATGCATCCACAGATTAACTTTTCAGATTGGGTGAAGGAGATCAAGCATCCTCAACCTTGTCCTCACAACGAAAAATGAATATAAAGGTTCAAACTCCAAACCAAATTAAGAAAATAGGTTCATATTTAAAACTGTAATACTTCATTATTCAGCTGCAAGCTGCATAAAATCCCTCATATAAAGGTTCCAAATTAACAAAATAGGTTCATGATAAAAATTGCAGTACTTCATTATTCAGTTGCAACCTGCATAAACTCTCTCTCTCTCTCTCGCCATCGGTTTGGGTTGAATCTCTCTCTCAAGCCATCGGTTCGGATTGAATGATTAGATCAGTGATCAGATAAACTGGAGCAGTTATAATGCATCACCACACCGCATGCTGCAGAATGTACAGAGAGCGAGAAAGAAAAATTAGAACACAAAGACATCTGTCAATAACTTATTATGGTTTTAGAGAGAACTGATTTTTCAAACAACCAAACTGCATAACAAATCAAAATGGGCAATAGATAACGTGGCTGAGAATATACCATTCTTGATCCATTTATCTACAAGGAAATTGCTAACAAAACTTAGCGGACCCCGTACACACACACATACACACTGCGCGCGGTGGCGGAGCCAAGAATTAACGTTAGTGGGGCCTCTTTTAAACACACGTCAACCAAAAAAATTCACAATAAGCAATGTCAAAATAATAAAAGAACATTTGTGCTGAAAATAATAAAAATGCTAACTATTTCCTACAAAAGTTAGTAATTACATAAATTCTCAAAACAAAACCAATTACTTGAATTGTCTTAGCGGATCAAGTCTAAGAGCAATTCAAGACACAATAATCGAAAATTTCAAAATTGAAAGATTTTTTTCCCCCTTATGTTATCCGTAAACCTCCAAATTCATATTGCATGTCGGTTGTATCGATATAGACAAGAAGCCACTTTTGAATTTGAGCATTATGAATTAGAGACTATCAAATGGTAACTGGTGGTTATTTTTCGCATTAGACTTCTCATAGCGCTAGTGTAGTGGAATTGTTGTTGAATCTGAAACAAAGTTGAGAATGAACTTTTATACAAAATGTATTAAAGTGATTGAACAAAGAATAACTTATGAAAACCCCATTTATAAGGAAAAATGCAAAACCTAGAAGAAAAAAAATACAAAAAACAAAGAAAGAAACAAGAATTCAGTTAGGCCCCGGGCCTAGAGTGCCTCAGCCACTGCGGTCACTAGCTATAGCTAAGCTAGTGGGGTCGGCCGACCCCATGGCAAAAAATTAATATGCTACAAGTAGTATGCTATAGAAATCGGTTGGCCAGTATATGAACCCATTAACAATTTATATGACCCCACGCTTGCGACAAATTCAAGGTATACGCGCACTTCGACTAATTCATGGGAACCCAATCCCATCGTCTGCTAAGACAAGGTCCAATTAAAGTCAAAACAATACCCCATATGTTCAAACCCATAAGAGTTGATAGTGCCTGTGAAGTTTCGCATGAGGCCTAACGTTTCAAAACCTAAGCCCGATTAAAGCTAGGACAATGCCCGGAGGATCTAACCCGTTGATATAACATGAGAGGTTTTGAACGTGAGGTTTTAGGAAGGGGACAATACATTGTTTTTTTAAAAAAAAAAAAAAAGCAAGAAAATTGCATCGCCTTAAAATTGTTTGAGATAATTAAAAGTGCAATTTTTTGAAGATTGAATTGGCTAATAATTAACAATGTTAGACATTGGTTGAATGTGAATTTCCGACCCCATGAACCAATATTCCTAGAGTCGCCACTGAGTCTACGGTCGCATATTTTTTTCTCTTAAGAAAGCAAACAATCGAAAACATTAAGTAATCAACAGTCAACCAATGCCAGTGGGATCAAAAAAGAGATGGAAAAACAATTTCAAAGACCTATAATTATAATAGATATACAAATTAAACTACATTGGAATTCCCAAACATATAGCAGAAAACATATAACAGAAGAGCTGAATTGAAATAAAACGTGACCAAGTGAATTGCTTGTAGTACATTACCAAATTGTACTAGCAGGAAAACAAAACAATAGGCGAAGTAATAAAATGTGCTGCTCTTACACAGATTGCAAGAAGCAGCACAAAAGAGACCAACAGTTCCAACCTGCATCACTCAAATTGTGGTGCAGAACAATCAGGCAAAGCTAATTAAAGGCACAGATATTATTAAGAGATCACTTCTACTTATCCTCCCTCTCAACTCCACTATCTTGCTTTTATTAGTTCTTGAAAAAACTCTCTCTCAACAATTCAAGCCTCCACCCCCCCCCCCCCCCCTCTCTTTTTTCTCTCTTCTCTCTCCCTAGGTTTTCTGCGCCTCTTTCCTTTCCGTGACGGTCCGTTTGCCTTCCATTCCACTTCGTTCTAGCTCGTCTCGCTGGAATCACCCGTCAGATCTTTCTCCTGGGTAGACCCGGTTCCAGTCTTGGGGCCTAATGGCTACGTGGTGGTTTTGGCAGCATGCGCTTGAGCATTTCTGTGTTTCGGACAGTTGATTTCCCACCGGATTCTCCCTTGGTTGGATCTGGTCTATGGCTTAATGGCATTGGGTTTTCACGCAGCTTTCAGGTTCATCCCATCCTCCTCCGGTCGTTGGTTGTTTTGCTCCGTCCTTTCGGTCCGTCCATGGTTTTCTGGCATGATTGGTGTTTTGGGCGCGAGCGTGCGTCACCGTTGGCGACGGTGGCTGCTGTTGGTGGTTGTCTGTGGTGGGTTTGAGCCTTGGACGGCGGTTGTTTTCTTTCAGGGCAGCGGCAGTGGCCAGAGTTTTGGTTTTGGGGTTGTGCTGTCTGAGGCTATCGAGGCAGGGGCTGTCGGCAGCTGTGGAGGTGGTGTAGTTGCTTAGGGTTAGGAGTTTCTGTTAGGTTTGGGCTTTTACCTCTTAAGGTTTGGGTCTTTGCCCCTTTGTTTGGGCCGGGTCTTTTTTAGGTGTTTGTTGGTGTCTCACCAACATTTGGGTGTTTTATTTCTTTGTGTTCTAAAAAAAAATGTGAGGTGAGGTGTAGTGATAGGTGAGGTACTACCGTATGTGCATGATGCTCCCTGGTGTATCACTACAGAGGATTCTATTTTGTATTATTTTTAATGATATGGAATCCTTTCTTTGTTGATAAAAAAAAAACAGCATATCAACAGTTGAAATAATTCAAGGACTCTCATACAGCATGGGAAAAAAATCTTTTGCAGCTGTTGGAAGCCTAGTAAGTTTGGGTTTCAGGAAATAAAAAATGAAAATGTGGCCCAGCGAAATTACGGAAAAACCTACCATAAAGATAAACTAGAAGGACAAATGAGAAAGAGATATAGACTACAAGGACCAACTGCAAATAATTGATGAAAGCGACACAACTGCAATGACTTCGATTCGAATGTTTCCAAAGAATGTTGAGCCGGGTATGTAAGCTATGTACCCGGAGGAACTTAAAAGAAGGGCTTTTGGTTCTTTGCACCCTGTTTTGGTCTTGCAGCTATTTACATATACAAAACAAATATGTTGTTAACAGAAACATACATACAAAATAAAAACAGGTCAACCACCTCACATACCCGATAGGCCGATATTGCACAACCGTAATAAGGAACTGAAACAAAGAAAAGCTATTTCATAATGTAGGGCACAAGTTGATGGGGAGCAAGAGGGATCACTTCACAGGTTATTTGAGTTCAATCCTGGTGGATGTTTATCTCCTAAGGACCTAAGCTTTCTTCTTTTGGGCCCATATTGTGTCTCCTGCCCAAAACATTTTCCGACGTCTTTTGCTCTCCATCAGTGCGCACCTCCGGCAGCAATGATAGACGCCTCTTCCCAATTGTCTTTGAGTTGAGCAACACTTCTAACTTTTTTTTTTTTTTTGATAAGTAACAATGCTTCAATAGTTGTAACACCCCTCCCAATTAACCACAATTGTAAGACATAAGCAACATTTCTAACTCACAGCAGTTGACTTTCTCTAAACAAGGGAACTGATAATATTGTTTAGTAGATAAAGTTGTTATTTGGATTGTATCCATTAGCAAATATTATTAGGATATCCTCATCTTTATTTGTAGTTACCATGTGTAAGAGCCTCTTTTAAAGGACTCTAAATTGTTCTTGGAGTTGACGAAATGCAATTGTTTTCTCTTAGATTAGTAGTGGTGTGGATGCCAGTATGACCCTAGATGTGAATTTCTAGGGTTCCTAAGGTGCAGATTCCAAAAGGCTTTACCTTTTTTAATTTATTTAATCCTCATGCATCACAAATACCTCAAAACTACAAACCACATACCCAAGAACCTTTGAGTAATACTGCAAGACATTACCATTCCTTCCTCAGTTTGGAATTCAGGGAGAGGTCCATAATAACATTATACGGAGCGCCACACAAGTCACTAAAAGAAGCACCGAGGAAGTGAAGTTGTCTACAAAGCTTTGCTTCCCCTTGTTACTTATTATTTTCTTGCCCTTGCGTTCCATAGCCAATTTACGCATACTAGTATAAGTGTTTGAAATTGTAAGAACTTCCTATTCATATAAACGATGCTAAAGGGATTACATGAATTTAAAGGCAATTCTTCAGCTGGAATAACAATCATGGCAAGCCTCATGGTTTCATGTTGAAGGACAACTCCATAACACATAATATAGTTTTTCATCCTCTCACACATGCATCTCAACATCCTTGTTTCAAACACTCATCCTGAAGAGAACGCCTCATTCAAACTACCAAGCATCCTACAACATGTAGCATCTACAACCTCATAGCACATTCATGAAAAAAATTGATCTAGGTTTAGCATTTTTTAGGCAACGAGCAATACCCTAGACAAGCTCACCTCAGAACACCAACCCACACACACACACCCCCCACCACCCAACACCCACCCCCCCCCCCCCTTGTCTCCTTAACCTCCAAACGTTTCTTTACAGTTATAGCTCCTCTAGTCCAGCTATAACTTCTAAGTTCTAAGTCAGGGCTATATTGGTAGTTCACCAAGCGGAAGATCAACATAATCTTTCAAAATTATGTGATTATCTAATAGATTTGTGATTACCCTCCCTACTTCTCATGCATGGGTAGTCATCGGATACTCCCACAGTACACCATGTGGTATTGTGGTCCCAACAAATCACGCCGTGATAAGTTTAACGGGTAGGACATGATGACACACTATTGTTAGTTGACATGGTACTCCGGGACTCCTAACAATTATCCCTTGTACATTAGCCGGATAACCAATCAATTTTACTTGTGTCCTCTAGAGAAAAAAAAAAAACGTGGAATCACTCTATAAACACTGCTTCGCAACCTACGACTCAAAAAGTATGAACATCAGAGGCAGTTGATAATCAGTAGGGATCCATACAACAACTTCTAATTCCATGCAGAAATAAGCCGAAAGAGGAACCAAGACAGTAAGAAATAGGCCATTCATGAGTTTCTACAATTCCAAGGGAACATAATGTGCACTCATATCTCAAGGAATTTACATAATATGAACTCTTTATACACAAACAGGGCTACTCCAACTAATAACCCTTCTTTCACAACTCCATTGTGTCTCAATATGTTGCCGAAGCTATTTCTCAATTCTCACTTAAATCCACATAAAAAGATTATGAAACTTCATACCAAACTGAAGCACACAAGGGAATAGGTCAATAGCGCATGCCAGGCCTAATACTCTACAATAGTTGCAGTTGCCTAGCCTCCTCCCTATGTATGCACTTTATGTTCGGAGGATATGTTTTCTAGAGAGAACATACAACAAAATGCAGCCGTAGGTATTTCTTCATGCATGTGAAAAGCACTCTAAAATAATCATAAACTGATCTCCTGTAGTGTACACCTTTGAATTTATAATTGCTGGTTTCTGATCGTACTCACCTGGTCATTGCTACTTCTACTTAAATGCCTAGAAGATAAGGAATAAGGATTTTGTGGCAGATTGATTGCGGCCAGTTCTTTTCATGTATCATCTTTTATGGCTTTGGCTAAGGACTATTGATTGCTTACAATGTCCCTGTTGCTTGATTACAAAGATAAACCTCAAAGGGCATTAAAGAATGAAGTATCAACATTAAATAACAAAAGATACGGGATACAAACAACAAAAGAGAAACAACAAAGAATATAACCAGGTTTTGAAGTACCTTTTCTTCTCTTTCCTTACTGATTAAGGCCAGTTGGCACCTTCATAAAAGCATTAGGCGAAACTAAGCTCTCTACATAGACGTCTGCTTCGTCAAAAATATGAGTTACATGACTTAAAGGGTACTTGAATGTATGCTCTATGGAATCATAAATGCCAAATACCCCGTCATAATTTACCAAAAACACACCATCCTTCAAGCACCACAATGGCTCTGGATATTGAAAAGGACCATGTCCCGGCCAGTATGGCATGCTGAACAATTTAGTCCATGACTCTTTAATGCCATATTCATTCATTGACCACAGATCAACAGAACAATAAGCATCCTCACAAACAATACAGAGGCGACCTCTCAAAGCAATGACAGATAAATCGTGAACCTCTGACTCATAATTAGGTTGTGGAACTTCCCTGTATGTCTCCTCCGATAAATCAAGGGTTGTGATTAACCAAGAGTGACTGCTAGGATTGGTTGCAGCCCAATGTATTGATCCATTCACAAGTTTACCTGCTTCCACAAAATAATTAGTAATCAATTGGCTGGGGAAATCCCCAATCCTCCTCCATGAATCTTTCCTTGAGGAATAAACCTCGACTTCATGTCGATCTTCAACAAAAGCAACCCTAACCACCTTGTAGTCATCATTGGGGGAGTCATATCCAAAACCAAAAGAAGTGCCAACAACAAATTCTTTCCCGAAAGCTGACAAAGCGTGGGTTTCCCTAGTGGATGGATTCCATATGTAAAAGGTATCAACCAGTTCCCAAAAGTAAATACATACCAGGCCGTTACATGATCCCACAATACTACCATACTGGGGCGTCTTGAATGGGTATTCGAGTTCCACCTCAAAGCCATATGGTTCATGAAAAAGCGAATGCAGAGAGTACGATTTGAAATCCTGATACGGGTTTTGGACAATGATCCTCCATGGGTTAATGGTGTCACCCATAGTTACAAAACCGAGATGTTTTTTCACAAATTGTGGACTAGATATCATGGTTTGCCAAGATTTGCATACGCTTTTGAACCGAATCAAGGAATTGACAGGTAATCGCAAAAGAATCTCGAGGATCAGTTCCAAAGGGAGATCAGGCAATTTCAGTGAACGCTCATCTATAGCGGGTGATAATTGTTTTTTCCGAGTTTGTTTAGGTGATAGATGGGTTGTGGAATGGCTGCTTTCAGCGGCCATGAATCGTGATGGCAAAGATATAGTGAAGGAAATAGTAGATTTAGTGATTTAGGGTTTTATTTTGAGATTTTCTAAAATAGAATAGGAAAGATAAGTAGGAAAAGGGAAGATGAGATCCAAGTGTCTCTAACATAGGGTTGGAGTTTTTAGCAACTTCCTGGCACCTAGAAATAGCCAAGCGAGTTTACTCTCTAGTTGTCCATTAAGCAAACTGTTAAAGCATCCAACTCCAAACCAATTGGCAAAGAGTGGAGAGGCCGCCCAGGCTCATATATTAGTTTTGGAGGAGATAATTAACCAATGTGGGACAAATCCCAACACTCCCCCGCACGTGCGACCCCTGACTCGCACGTGAAGAGGTAAACAAAGGATCCATAACATACGGATCACAATGAAACAAAGTGCAACTATGGCACAAATAAAGGCGAAAAACCTCCGAAAATCTAGCTTTGATACCATGTTAAAGCATCCAACTCCAAACTAATTGGCAAAGAGTGGAGAAGCCGCCCAGGCTCATATATTAGTTTTGGAGGAGATAATTAACCAATGTGGGACAAATCCCAACACAAACATACACGTAGCTTGTATTTATATACATCTATGAAGTCAGCTTGGTTCGTCTACAACTTCAGAGTATTATGGTAGGTTAGTCCAACACCAATATTGACGTCTTATCATAATTACCACAAAAGTAATTCTCAATAAAATGTAGTAAAATCGAACAAAAAAGCTTAATAAAGGAGTTATATGAATCGAATATACGTATTATGTTAATTTAGTTTCTTTCGCTAATTGCCACACTAAAAAGAGAATGTGTAATGCACATAGGTTCATCGTCACTCCAACAAAACAGACTAAGAGTGATGATACATAGAAACTTCTCTAGTCTAGGTGTGTAGTGTCTAAAAAACGCATCGAGTCTAGAACAAAAATTTAGAAAAACCCAATATCGTAAAAATTAAAATAGTGATGTAGGTACATCATACACGAGGCTCTCCATGTGGCGGACCTAAAATTTGACAGTTTAGCTCCACTGGGATGCTACATTGACATCTCCAACAATCATGAAATCATGTATCGGTCCCCATGAGATGACACATGTATCAACAAAGCAATTCCACATACTCCACCCAAGGGCCAATCCAAGGAAAACATTGAGCCAAAAGTCATGGACTCTGCCGAGACATCTCCTACCCCACTCGACCAACACATGCCCAAGCACCCATATTGGCTTGGTAAGAAAACCCCAACTCGAGCTCACTACCTTCTCCGCTTAAGATGACACACTCGATCTTTCTAACTCAGCTACGCAGTTCACCCCCGACCCGAGCATGTGTCCATCTCTTCGTCATTCTACCAAAATCTCCAGAGTACCGGGCCAAGTGACTAACTTTATTTAGCACAATTGCCATATTCATGGTAAATTAAACATAACACTGTCCATATAAGCATACATTGTAAGATAAATTAAACACATACAGGTATAGGCAGTGGAAATAAGATTGAACTATTCTCTAGCCATTGTTGTTCAAGTCGTACACCGAACACACACGCACTAGATTTAGGTGTCTTCTAACCTATGCATGTTTTGAGTGCTTTGAGTGATGGATGTCATAGGATTATATAGATGCTAGTTTAAGTATCCTATATCTTCTTAAGAAAACCTTATAGTTTCCCTCCATCATGGAAACTAAACTCACAAATAATGGAGTTATTGGAAAGCCAAAAGCTTCCCGTAACCCCCACTAGTATAATGAATTAAACCACGATACACTAATATAATTATGTAACCATCACTTCTGGTGATGAAGATACACTAGTGTAATGAATCATACGTAGTAAATTAAACCCTCAAAGAACCATCACTTAAATCATGATGGAAGTGGGCAATAAACAAACTCACCACTCAATTTGTCTAAGTGGGTCATTACAACTCTTAACAAGAGTTATTCTAACATACATCTGATACATAAAAAGCCCACTATTAGCACGGAATTTCATAAGAAAAATAGGTAATGGAGCCTCCTGGAATATAACAAGCTTTCCAAACAACTAAGTAAAACTCGTTTCCTGAACACCATTATTATCAATGGTACCGTACGTACACGAAAAGAAAGCGTAGAGAATTATCAACGAAAATGAGATGGAGTAATAGAAAGATATAGCAATGTAATCCCGCCGTTTACCTACCTATCTGCGCCATTCTTCTCCACAATTTTCTTCTTTTCTGATATTGTCGGCGCCGGCGCTAATCGTCGCTGGGATTTGGTAAAATTTTAGGATCTCCACATTTATAGCTTCTAGCCCCATCCATTCAAGAGGCCGCCGTGATGTGAATCATAAAGATCACTGCGGCCTGTGAAAAAATATTGAGTTCATGTGGCCTAATCTCATCACGGGGTTTGTTTCGAATTTCTGCCATCTTTTACTCCTGCTTATATATGTGTTTGTGCTCAACATGTGTGAGAGAGAAGGGGAGGGGTTCGGTCCAACCCGGGGTGATAACTGATAAACAAGAGCCAAGCAGGCAGTAGAACAAGTTTGGTTTGATAACTTTGGTTTGATAACTTAAGGCGGCCGCTATTCGCAGCCCAGTTCTTGCTACTCGCAGTCAATTGCTATTTACAAACCACCACCTTATAAGAAAATGCTACTTACAGCCAACAATTTATTTCTAAACTTCCCCTTTTACCCTTCTGTACAAAATACATACAGCCCAAGTCCAGAATTCAGAATCCGTTCCTTTTCAAACCTAGGTTTTATTTCTCCTCTCTCCCCTCCACAGCTCCCCGTCCGTTCTCTCCTCCCCAGTCGACAGAGCTCCAGCTCCAGCTCCAGCTCCCACCCCATTCCGCCACCACCAACTCCCACCCCACAGCCCACCTCCCGGCTCTCTCCCTCGCTCTCCCTCCCGCCCACAAACCCCCCCCCCCCCCCCCCCCCCCGATTCTTCTTCTCCTTTGTTTCTCCTTCCCGTTTCTTTTTCTCCTCCACAACCACCACCAACACCACTCTCACCACACCACAATAACAGTCAACTTTGAGGCGAAGGAGGCGTGAAAAAAAAGTACAACACACCGGCATCACCAACTATTTCGAAGTTAAACATCGGTAAAATTTTGAATTTTGTTATTACGCGGGTTTTGTTTTTTTTTTTTCGATTTTTGTTTGAATTTTTTTTGAGAAACCCGCAGTGAGTACGATACTATTTTGTATATTTCAGATTTGATCGAACATTAGAGTCCGATTATTTTCCACAGTTCGGATATAAAAGTCTGATTGTTTGCCCCCTATCAGATTTTAATATCTGAAATTGATTGTATTTAAAATTCAATCGGATTTTAATTTCCGAATAGCCCTCTAGTTGAATATTATAAAAGTCGAATTGTTAGGTCATTCAGAAATTAATATCCAAAATTTATTGTCTCATTCGGATTTTAATATCTAAATCTTTATACTCCATTCGGACATCACAGTCCGATTAGTCCCCTCTATTTCGATTAGCACCCCTTGGTTGTAGCCAGAGCTGTAGCTTTTCTTTCAACCAATTTTTTAAGGCAGCTTATCATAAAAGCAAGCCATATCGATGAGCTTTGTAGTCTGTACACATGTTAATAAATTTGTAAGATGCAATATGCATGAACAATGCTTAACACATCTGTTAGCTCTTTATTATGCTTATAGAGATGCGATATGGCTTCACAACTATAACTTAATATCATGACACCCAGAAACACTTCCAATTTGTAACACAATAACCTAGTGAAAAGTCTGTTTTGATTACACTCCTAGAAATAGTACCATTAACTCAAATGCGAAGAAAACCCGTTCTTGAAATAATTAATTACTTTCGGTTTTGACACCAAAGTCCAATTGGCTATGTTTTTTTGAAACGAGTGACCAAAGGTTGTTAATGTAGTCAATTGGTAACTTGGTATACTAAAACCAAGTTACCACACCTTCATTAGTACAATACAACAGACTTTCAGAAACCTCCCGTAACTTCATTTCGGGAAAAGGAGCCAACAACTTTGATTGTTGCATATTTTAGCATGTACAACATGATAGAAATTCATCTTGAAACTAAGTGTTGTACAGTCCAGTACTAAGCTCGTAATTGAACATTTTCCAACTAATGCTAGACCGTTCTGATGATGTCCTTTTCTATTAAGTGTTCGATTTGAATTTTTCACTTGCATGTTGTTTTTAAGTTGTAATGTTCCATCACCTGCATGTAAAGAGACTCCAGAACACCAACTTCATCAAAAGAAGTTATAGTTCCAAATAGAACTGAAACTTTTCCTTTAGGAATGAAGAAAGTCAACAATGTCTAGAATTAGTGTGGGAAAGAGAAGGTGGATTCTACCATGTTTCCTGTATTTGTCTTCAGGCGGAAAGTTTCTGATATTTGTCTTAAGTAGTTTCCACCATAATTTGACCGCGTCGTTCCGTGTCAAAAATAAATTTATAAAACCTTGGAGTTAACTGCTACTCTGTAGAATAGTGATTAAGACCGAATATCGTTCCGACGGAGACAGTATGGCTAAGTTACGACCAATTCGATTAATTTTTAGATTAATTCGGAAAAGTAAAGATTGATCTGTTGATTTGTTTGAAAAGCTAATTAAACTAAAGAACAATTTAATTAAAAGATGTAGAAACGATGGAGGAAAATATCTAGGGTTTGGAATCCACTCCGACCGCGTAACAACAATATGCATAGGCTAGGTTTATTTATTTGAATCAAAAGGGATTATCGCTAGGACTTGCAAATCCTAACAATAATCGTCAAGAAAATAATTGGGTTATTAAAAGGCATAAACTATCCCATAGCACGGACCGTCTCTCAGTAGCACGATTTGGCCACCTAACGGCACGATCCGTCTTACGAGCATAATCTATCTCAGAACTCTAACCACAATCAATGAAAACCATTGCAAGACTAGGTATTTGAAATCCGGAATACAAATACTCAATAGATAAGAAAAAGTAAAATCGATCTGTTCAATTGAAACGGAAAGGGTTCTTAGTCTCACAATCGATTCGAATAATAAAACCAAAACCCTACACAAAAAATATAGTTACTTGATACGGAGTTTCATCCTCCCCTAGACAAGAAGTTTAGCCGGCCATGGAGAAGAAAGATGCGATTGAGATCGAAGAAGACATGGAAGACATGAAGAATTTCCTTGAACTCCTCTCGCCTCTCTCCCTCACGCTGCTGGAAAAAGACTTAACCTAACAAATTAACTAAAACCTCCTTTTATAGTATAGGCCCATAAAAATAAGACTTAAAAAAACGCAAAGCAATTTCTCGTCTGTTGCCGCTGGTCCGGACCAGCAATTCCTTTGGCCGGACCAGAAAAACAGCTTGTTCAATTTCTATTCTGGACTTGGTTGTCTGGGCCAGCAAGTCTTTGGTCCGGACCAGATTGTCAGCCTCTGCCGTTTCGCTCCTCTTTTCGCCGTGGCCTCCACCGGAACATCCTTAATTCACGATTATTACTCCAAAACATGTCCGAATGCCCCATAAGCCCTGAAACACTACAAACCAATTAAATCTTGTTAAATAACATTTGATAGGACCGACAAAACCTAAGTTAATGGGAATAAACGGGTGCTTTTCAGCACCTATCACGCCCCCCAACTTACACTTTGTTAGTCCCTAGCAAAGAAAAGAACTAAACAACTAATGAAAACAATGAAAGATAGGACATTTGAACCCCCGGGTGCTCCGGTAGGACGAGTTTAGTCTCGTAAAAAGGTGAGGGTTATCAGCAGTGAACACCCACAAACACGGGGAATCCTTTCAACACAAAAATCGCAACCTGTCATGCAACTCATCGACATATCAAGTAGAGGACACAAAGCTACCACAAAGATATAACAAGGCAAACATAGTTCCAAGCGCTAACAATTCAAGAAGAAACTATGGCACTTAAGCTTAGCGTGTGTGAATACGGGCCTTAATCACATATGAACAATAACCAACCACTCTCTCCGGACCGAGTTTCGACTTCAATTCTCACCGTGTCATGCACTCACAAATGAAATCACTCGAAACAAGGTGCATTATGAACTCTCGAGTGTGCGGTTTGGAGGTTACATAATGGAAAGCAAAGTACTCCGCACACTATGACACGAAAAGAACGCTTCATATAGTGGACACACAATCTCATGAACAAAATGCCAAGCATTGGAACTCTCCACCAATCAAACCTCAACCCAACACCCCTAAGATCAAACAGGACTTTATTCAAGGTTATAGCATTAGGGATGGGATAATATATCAAGGCTAGGGTAAAAATAAATTCAAGTGTGAGAGAATAGGCAAGTATTTCAACTAAACGGGGCAAATATGTAATGTGAACCCCGCTCACATTAATTCAAATTCCACCTTATCTCTCCTTCTAATCCTTTAACATCTTTCAATCACGAAGCAGCCATTCCCTTTTTTTTCAACTTATCAGTGCCCCTTTTTCTCTTTTTTTTTATTTTATTGTGTTTCTTTTTCTTTTTTTTTTTTTTTTAAGGGACACCACCAATACTCCACAAAATTCCACAGTCTATCCAAAAATTAACCTTTACATTCTCGCCTTTCTCCAAACACAATATGGAAGGTGGAGCTAACCAAGAAAAGGCTAAATGTATAAGGCTCAATGTGGCTCGCAAGGGATAAATGTGAACACAAAGGAACGAACAAGCCCAAATATCACAAAAGTGCCTATAATCCTCTCCCTGGGGTGTAGCATCCATGTGACAAACCAAAACCAAGAGATATTGTTATGCATTCAAGTTCCAACAGTTGGCGACCAAGGATGATGAGATTGACAACAAATGCATTTCTTTCCATGACAAACAAAAAGTTTATTTGACACCACTCCAACAAAAATCTTAAGGCACGAAAGCTCACTCGGGCATAAGTCTCCACTAATCATAGCCTTTAAGAACAGTCAAAGCACAACTCACAAGCAATCAAGGCCCAACGTGCAATGTGCAAAACTGCTAAACAAAAGTGCCAACAGTCTAGCAAGTGAAACTACTCTGCCAAAGAGATATCGAAATTGTAGCAACATGCCTATACTCAAGTAATTAACAAGCCAGCACAACAAATAACAATCTCATGCAGAAAGGCTCTTTTTTTTAATTTTCAGTTTGCTCAAATTTTTTTTTTTAAAGACTCTAAACAAACTATTTAAGAAAGCACCCGAAGTAGTCCCCGCCCCCCAACTTAGACAAGTCACTGCCCTCAGTGATTGCAAAGACACTAAAAGAAATAAGACAATGAAAAGAAAAAACCTCGAGCGGAGAACTAAGCAGAAAAAAGTATGGCGGCCGAGAGGCCCCCCAACTTGAACGAAACAACCTGCAATGTTAGTCCTCACAAGAAACAGACAAAACAAGAAACAAAACAAAAACAAAACAAACTAACCAAAAAAAATAAAAAATAAAAAATGACAGAAAAAAGCGTGACAAAAATTAAAAACTAAAAATTAAAATCCACCGCTTTCTTCACGCGAAAGACACGGGTACTACTTTTCTCCCTTGCCAAAGACTGTGGTTCCCTACTCGTTGGAAGAGCAATATGCGTAGGATTCAACGATATCTTGAGAAGTGGTGCCATCATCTAATAGGCTGTCACTCCCTCTGGGGCTGCCAGATTCCTTACCCACCACTCGGCTTATGAAGCAATCTCCGCCAAGCTGGACACTAAAGTCGGATGGTTCAGACAGATTTCTCGCTGCTAACTACGCGCCTGCCGTCAGACCCAACCTCCTAAGTACTACATACATAGCTTTGACAAGGTGGCTATACCAGACCGTGGGAAGCCGTTCGAGCACGGCAAACACTGGAGGTATCTCATCCTCCAAGGATTTAAAGTCTCCTAGACTTGTCACGATCTACCTCACACTCAACGGTCTAAGAACAATTTTATCCTCCTCTTAAAATTTATTCGAGTTGGATCATTCCAAAAGATATCATCCAACCCGACTATAAAAATGAAAGACGGTGGGTCACATAACCGAGTCAGAATTGTCCCTCTAGTCACCATACGAATAAAATCATCATACCAAGGAAAAATATGCTTAAATGGCAAAGTTTCAAAACTCACCCTAAAAATCAAGACCGGACAAGACATATGACTCTCCATTTCTCCCTCTGAACCATGAATATTTTTGCAAGAACCATCTACCCCCCAACTTTGAATACACTCCGTATGTCTGTAATCTATTGTGATAGCGTCCACCAAATCAACACATGGAGCCATAGATTCAGGTGGCACAGACTGTAACCCAAGCTCTAATGGGAACCCTTCAAAAGGAGTGGGTTGTACACCCACAAGAGTGGGCGCAGGCTCAATTTCAATTTCTTGAGGAGGGATGACGATTAAGTGTGTGGAACCAAGTAAAGTGTTAACCTCCTCAATAGACTGATCAATATTAAAATTCTCAAAGTCAAAATGAGCCAAACAAGCGACCAATGGGTCATCGGTCAAAGTATTAGGCAACGCCTCCTCCACTAAGTCCTCTATGACATCGACTACGAAGCAGTCTTCCTCCATTGGAGGAGGTCTCGTGGCCTTGTAAATATTAAGCTTAAGGGTCATGTTCCCAAAAGTCACCTCCATCTCCCCACTCCTCACATGAATGTTTGCATTAGCAGTCGCCAAGAAGGGACGACCAAGAATAACTGGAGTTTGCTTTTTGAGGGTTTGCACTGGTTCTGTGTCAAGGACTATAAAATCAGCCGGAAAGTAAAAATCATTAACCTTAACAAGAACATCCTCCACTACTCCACGTGGCACCTTAATGGATCTATCAGCTAATTGCAAGGTAACCGACGTGGGCTTCAACTCCCCAAGCCCCAATTGTTCGTACACTGAGTAAGGTATCAAATTGACACTAGCCCCTAAGTCTAGCAATGCTCGCTCAATGACATGGTTCCCTATTCCTATGGAAATAGTAGGGGTGCCTGGATCTTGTAACTTAGGAGGAGCAATTGATTGGAACACTGAGCTCACTTGCTCGATGAGAAGGACCTTTTTTGATACATTGGTTTTGCATTTCCTCTTTTGAGTACAGAGATCCTTCAAAAACTTAGCATAAGTGGGGACTTGTTTGATCGCATCTAGGAGAGGAATATTAACTTTCACTTGCTTGAACACCTCAAGGGTATCCTCCATAGATGCTCCCCTCTTAGGAAAGGGAGATGGTGCATTGAGACATTGTGGGAATGGGGCTTTGGGGACATAGGGTGGTACCTTAGAGGCCTCTGACATGAAAGTGGATGGCGTAGGTGTGGCTGGAGGGGTTCCCTCCTTACTCTGTGAACTCTCCTCCCCAAAGTTATTAGGGTCAGAGGGAGCCAAATGCTCCTTCGGCTTTGCTTTCTCTGGTCGGGTTTCGACCTCTCTCTTATTGCGCAATGTCATGACTACCTTAGCATCAGCAGGGGTGGTTTCATGAACCATAAACTGTCCTTTAGGGGGTTGGACAGGCTGACTGGGTAACCTACCTTCTTCCCTACGACTCAGTGCATTGGCTATTTGACCCACTTGGGTCTCAAGCCTCGCGATGGACTGTGTGTTGGTGCGCACTTGCTGTTGGGTGTCATTTAGTCTGTCAAGTGCTTGTAGCACCTTTTCCTCAAAGGATGGATCCCTCGAGGGCTGGGGAGGTGCTTGCTGGTGATTCTGTGAGCGATAGGCTGCAGGGTTAAACTGAGCGTTAAATGACTGAGGCTGTTGGGCAGAAGAGCTGCCCTGCTCCTGCGATTTCCATGAGAAGTTGGGGTGTTTGCTCCATCCCGGGTTGTAAGTACTAGAATACGGATCATTACCCGACTGGGAGAAACCCCGTGCATTAGAGTACCCCTGTGCAGCATTAACTTGCTCCTCCACAAAAATGGGAAATTGTGGGGCCGCAGGACAATCAGCAATGAAATGGGATGGACTAGCACATAAAGAACATGCCCCCTGATAAGGTGGAGGATGTGGGGTGGCCTGTCCCATGCAAAGAAGCTTTTCAACCTTTTCAGTCAATATTTCGACTTTGGAATTGAGGTCATGAGATGGTTTAATCTCATACATACCTCGTGGCATATCAGAACCAACAGTGACTGACTTACCTCGCCTCTCAAAAGAAACATTTTGTAGGGAGCCTTCGCTCATAGTTTCGAACAATTGCCAGGCTTCCTCTTCACTCTTAACCATCACAGAGCCTCCACATGAGGCATCAACCATCACACGATGTGGCAGAAGCAGCCCAGAATAAAAACTTTGTACTAATTGCCACTTAGGTATGTCATGGTGCGGACACTTACGAATGAGATCCCCATATCTCTCCCAAGCCTCATAGAATTGTTCATTCTCAGCTTGTTGGAAAGTGGTAATCTCCTGCCGAAGCCTGAGTGTTTTTCCTATAGGGAAGAATTTCTTAAGGAATGCCGCACTCATTTGCGCCCAAGATGTTATTGAGTTGGCCGGCAAAGTACTAAGCCAATATCTGGCATTTCCTACCAGAGAGAATTGAAACAGAATCAATCTCAAAGCATCCATCGGAAAATTATTAATTAAAAGCGTGGAACTGATAGCTTCAAATTCAGTGATGTGCTGATATGGATCCTCTTGAGATTGCCCTTGAAACTTAGGAAGCATTTGAAGTGTACTGGACTTAATCTCATATTGGTTAGCCGTGATCGTGGGTAGTCGCACACAAGATGGTGTAGTGTACGCTGTGGGGGCAAAGTGTGAGTTCAGAGGGAGGGGGTCAGGTACAACTAAGTCCCTCTGCTCATCAGCCATTTTGACTAAATTGGTCTTTCTGTTACTCTTACGTCTCTTTTCTAAGTCCAAATTAAGAGGTATGAGTTCAGGTTCCTGTGACCGACGACCAAGCATGCAAGTTCAATACCCCACAGGTGTACAAACGGGGCACTCCAGACACAGACACTAATTTGCCAAAAACAAGAACAAACTCACAGTGGGTCAACGAAATCGCTTTATATCACGGCACCGCTTCTCCACAGTGATCCTTGCTCGTTTTGTCTCCTCGTAACCTATAGCTAAGAGTACCAAAACTAACAAACAAAATAAAAATAATAAAAACAATGAACTAAACTAAAAACTAATTGAATTAATGTAACCGTGCAAACTGTCCCCGGCAACGGCGCCAAAATTTGACCGCGTCGTTCCGTGTCAAAAATAAATTTATAAAACCTTGGAGTTAACTGCTACTCTGTAGAATAGTGATTAAGACCGAATATCGTTCCGACGGAGACAGTATGGCTAAGTTACGACCAATTCGATTAATTTTTAGATTAATTCGGAAAAGTAAAGATTGATCTGTTGATTTGTTTTGAAAAGCTAATTAAACTAAAGAACAATTTAATTAAAAGATGTAGAAACGATGGAGGAAAATATCTAGGGTTTGGAATCCACTCCGACCGCGTAACAACAATATGCATAGGCTAGGTTTATTTATTTGAATCAAAAGGGATTATCGCTAGGACTTGCAAATCCTAACAATAATCGTCAAGAAAATAATTGGGTTATTAAAAGGCATAAACTATCCCATAGCACGGACCGTCTCTCAGTAGCACGATTTGGCCACCTAACGGCACGATCCGTCTTACGAGCATAATCTATCTCAGAACTCTAACCACAATCAATGAAAACCATTGCAAGACTAGGTATTTGAAATCCGGAATACAAATACTCAATAGATAAGAAAAAGTAAAATCGATCTGTTCAATTGAAACGGAAAGGGTTCTTAGTCTCACAATCGATTCGAATAATAAAACCAAAACCCTACACAAAAAATATAGTTACTTGATACGGAGTTTCATCCTCCCCTAGACAAGAAGTTTAGCCGGCCATGGAGAAGAAAGATGCGATTGAGATCGAAGAAGACATGGAAGACATGAAGAATTTCCTTGAACTCCTCTCGCCTCTCTCCCTCACGCTGCTGGAAAAAGACTTAACCTAACAAATTAACTAAAACCTCCTTTTATAGTATAGGCCCATAAAAATAAGACTTAAAAAAACGCAAAGCAATTTCTCGTCTGTTGCCGCTGGTCCGGACCAGCAATTCCTTTGGCCGGACCAGAAAAACAGCTTGTTCAATTTCTATTCTGGACTTGGTTGTCTGGGCCAGCAAGTCTTTGGTCCGGACCAGATTGTCAGCCTCTGCCGTTTCGCTCCTCTTTTCGCCGTGGCCTCCACCGGAACATCCTTAATTCACGATTATTACTCCAAAACATGTCCGAATGCCCCATAAGCCCTGAAACACTACAAACCAATTAAATCTTGTTAAATAACATTTGATAGGACCGACAAAACCTAAGTTAATGGGAATAAACGGGTGCTTTTCAGCACCTATCACATAGGCTACCAATGCTAGAGTATCTTGAAATATTTAACATGTCAACCACCAAACAAAGCAGCACAAGACTCGTAAACACAAACATGATAGGCAAACGACTACTTTGTCACATCAATAGTTGTGATATAGTTTTATGTGGACATAGGATAAAGAGTGAGAGATCTATTTGCAGCATGCATAGCATAACAAGAAATCCTGTGTTAATTCTGTTTTGTCTTTTTTATTTGTAAAATGTAGCCCTCAGTGTGTCGAATTGTTTATATGCCTAAGGATTCTTCTGTTCATTTATTAATCACCCTGCATGAATTGTTAGCTCATTCAGAATTTAATGTCCAAAATTTATTGTCTCATTCGGATTTTAATATCTAAATAATTGTATCCCATTTGGACATTGCTGTCCGATTAATCCCCTCTATTTTGGTTATTAGAATCCGATTTACTTATCTTTATTCAGAAATTAGTATCCGATCCTCCTATCTTTAATTCATGTGTTCTAACCATAGTTATCAAATATTGAATCGAATTGCATTGCGAGTTTACCTTTTTCCCAATTATAAAAGTTGAATTGTTAGCTCATTCATGTGCTTTCATATTAGTCAAATATAAGAATGTGATTAACCTTGATTCATGTATAGATTCATATCGTTGCATGAATCGTACGATTTTGACAACTATGGTTCAAATGTATTGTTTGCAATGTACAGGAAATGAAACGAGTTCCTCCTACTGTTTCTGCAAGGAAGAGGAAAGCTGAGCAAGCTTTAGCTTCAGAAAGTAAACAAGCCAAAACACGAGGACAAAGGCAGAGGCAAGAGGTTGGGATTGAGGAGGATGTGGTGGTTGAGCAACATCGTCAGGTATACTCTAGTACTAGTAGGAAAATAAATACTATAATATAATGGATATGTGCATGTAGATGGTAAGGATTTGTTATAAAAATGAAAGCTTATATAATATAATAAAGTTTTGCATGTGGTTTCATATTAGTCAAATGCAATAAACCTTGATTCATGTATAGATTCGTATCGTTTTTGCGTGAATTATACGATTTTGACAATTACGGTTCTAAGGTGTTGTTTGCAATGTATAGGTTATGAAACGTGTTCCTCCTACCAGTTCTGCAAGGAAGAGAAAGGCTGAGCAAGTTTTAGCTTCAGAAAGTAAACGAGGCAAAACAAGAGGACGAAAGCAGAGGCAAGAGGTTGAGGTACATCATGAGGTAGAAGAGGATGCGGAGGTTGAGCAACATGCTCAGGTAGAGAAGGATTTGGAGGTTGAGGAGGATGAGCCACATGCTGATCTACGGGAGGATGAGCCACATCATAATGTAAGGGAGGATGAGCCACATGCTAATGTAGAGGAGGATGAACCATATACTGAAATTCATGGGGATGAGCCGAGTAACGAGCTACATGCTGAAATTTATGAGGATGAGCCACATGTTGATGTACAGGAGAATGAACGTGAGTTTGATCAACAAGAGGACGAGGTACATGAAAGTTAAAATACGATTCTGTGTTTCTAGCTTTGAAGTGGATAAATATATTTCACTCAACTACTACTACTACTACTACTACTACTACTACTACTACAAGTCTACAATTTTCCGTTTATGTTTCATTTAGAATTCATTTATTAGACTAAACTATTATTTGTAATATATACAGGAAATGACACAAGCTAGAGGACGGGGGAGAGTACGAGGATGGGGAAGAGGACGAGGGAGAGGGCGTCAGGCGAGGCAAGGGGAGGTAGACAATGAGGCAGTTGGTCCACAAGACCGGAGTTTGTTAGTGGATTTTATGAACCATGTTGCTGTTGATATTTGGAACGGTAGGGAGCGACCGTTGTTGAAACGGCACTCACACGGACGTAATTTGATGAAGTGGTCAATAGCGGAGGTAGATGAGAGGTTACTTATGAGGGTCAGAAGTCGCAGGCAAGTAGTCGCAGATGTTGTTTTTTACACGGGCTGCATCCGTGCCATGAACGTCCTTGAGCCGTACCTACCTGATAGAGTATTGAGGCAGTTCGGCATGGTACAGTTGGTCCCTGGGCCTCCGTTAGTCCCATTGCGAGGTAGTAGAGGGGCTAATAGTCATTCGTACAGTGTGGTCTACGCGTACACAGATGGTCAATGGGAAAATTGGCGCGATCATGTCATGAATGTGGAGAAACGAGTTACGATTCAGCCTGGAGTCCCGTGGGAGTCACACCCTGACTACCTTCCTTGGTTTTTGACAGTCTCCCACTTCAAGGTCTCACCCCGTCCCATAGAGGTGCCGTATACCGAGAGTGCAGAAGAGCATAATGCAGCGGCTTTGGCCATTTTGGACAGTGTTTTGGGTGGGACTAGGGGTACGACTTCAACTTGCCCGTATGAACTACGACAAGCACTTGTTGAAGTGCAGAGGACTTTGAGAGGACCGGAGGCTGCAGAAGCGAGCATAGCAGGCCCTAGTTCGGATCGTTACTCGAGTCATTACACTAGGTGTCCGCGCCGTGACCATACTTGAGACTTCGTGTTTTATGACTTACTTTTTGATGGACTTTTTGGGCCTTGTATTTATTTTGGACACTTTATGGCCATGATTTGTGGACTACTTTCCGTGGTGGAATGATTTTTGTTTTATTGTGGATAACTATTAGGATATTTGTGATAATTGGATACTATTAAAATTTGAATGCTAAGTAGGGCACCAAAATGTAAATTTTATGGTTTGAATCATTCTTGATACTTTCCTAGGCACCAATAATTCGCTACCCAATATTCGTGGGGTGAAATTTTAGATTTAAATGAGGAGTGCCGTACGAACCAACAATGTTGTAGACAAACATAGAACACTACCAAAAATAAGAGTTTGCATAAATTTCATATTTTACAATAAAATTCTATGAACTAAAATTTTACATAAAAGTCCTTCGAGCAAACTTATTCTAGTTCAATTATGTTGCCACTTCGTTCCCCACTATGTTTTTAAACTCTTCGATTTGATTTGAATATTGTGTTTCCCATCCATCCACGAATGAGTAGTGATGTATATACCAATTCCTTGCAATGGGCGGGATGGGTGAATTTGGTTGCAAATGTATCGTTACAAAGTGATCGCCGTTAACGTGTCCGAGTGCAATCAAACGTCGACTCTCAGGGGGAAGGGGCGGATATCGTAGTGGGAGGAATGTAAGACATTGATGATTCGATAAGAAGACAACCACCGCCTGAAAAACGGATGCTATGAGGTGACACATTTCAGGCATGATCATCTACCTATCATTTGGAGCGGGACTTCGATAGAAGTTCAATTTATAGCGCAACTCTTCTGCCAATTCCTTATCGCCGCATGCCCCCTCGTAAAGGGAAAAATAATGTTCCAATTCCATGAACAATATCTTTCTAATGTTTATCCATTCACTTTCACCATGACCCAACCCAACTGCTATTGCTCGATACCCACAATTTCCATCCCCCTTGACATCTATAATTTTCTCAAAATACTTTCTAATTCCGATCGGAAACCATTTCATGTACGAGGAAGTATGATGTTTTTCTGTAGCTAATCCTTTTCCTCTGTCGGTTTTTACAGACTCTTTAGTAACTAATGGTTGTAGAACCTTCTCCGGAAAATGCTTGCCTTTCTCTTCTCTTTTATCGGATTTTGTGCTATTTCCAATAACTTGTGCTTTCAGCCTTTCAATTATTTGTTGCTGAATGTGGACATCGTACGCGCTGAACTTAGTTACAAATGAATCTACATTCGTGTTTGTGGCGTCCTTCATTGACAGATCAATTTCGGGCTCCTGTTGAGGGAGCTTATTCCTATGCTTGTAACGAGCGTTGTAGACTGATTTGATTGTCACCATTTTGCAGTCATCCATTTCGTTGACTGTACGTAGGATTTCTTTGGGTTTGAGCATCTCTGATGACATCTGAACCATCATTTTTATATGTTTTGACGACAACCTCCTCTTATATGGGTGGCCCTCTTCTTGAAGTGCACATGGATGGTTATGCGTTCCGTTCAATACAGTCAAACTCCAACCTTCATCCTCCTTCACACATGTTACTTCAAATGGGCATTGACATTTCAAGTTGCAACCTGTCTGACGTCAGCTCTTCCCACTTCTTTGGCATGCAAATCTAATCCTCGGTCTTTGCTTCGTTGTCTTTAACTCTGAACCCTTGATAATAATTCCAAAATCGTGTTTCGTTGCGGTCGAGATCAACCACTCTCTTAACGATGTTTCGGTGGGAAATACCTATGCAAAACAGGTTTGAATAGTCCCAATTATAAATCAGTAATACAAAAAGAATTTAATTATCAAGCATCTAATATTACCTACATAGGAAAAAATGTTTCAAAAATATCTCACCGTGTCCGTGGTAAAATGATTTGTGTGATCTTCAAAACAAGCTGATGAATCTTTCATCCTACAATGGTTTTGGATGGGTTGTTTCCTTATTGATGGAGACTTGGTAAGGAATGATGCACTTATAGTAGTTCGTAGAAGTGGTTAAGGAAAACTTTGATAGAGACTTGATAAGGAATGACGAAGAATAGTAGAATTGAGTATGCACGGGTTCTAATAATGAAAATTTTCTCCAATACCTCAAATTTTTGCTCCAGAAAACCCGCTGAATAATTGAACAGATTCTGAGCTATCATTGTCATTGAAAAGTCTGATGGGAAATTTCCTCCAGAAAACCCGCTGTATTATTTCACAAAATCTCATGAGTCATTGAATAGTCAGGAAGAAATTTGCTCCAATAATTCAAATGTTTTCTCCAGATAACCCACTGCATTATTTGAAAGAATCATAAGTGTCATTGAATACTCTTGTCAGCACGTTTGACGAGGAAGAACTTTGCTCCAAAAACCCATTTCGTACTCCAGATGACCCACTGCATTATTTGAAAGAATCTGCAGTATCATTCAATACTTTTGTCAGGACATTTGATGAGAAAGAATTTTACTCCAAAAACCCATTTTTAACTCCAGATAACCTGTTGCAATATTTTAGGAAATCGAAAATTTCATTGAATAGTCATGTACAAAAATCTCTACACAAAATCCATTGTCTTATTTGACAAAATCTCGGGTGTCATTTAATAGTCCTGTCAGCACGTATTTCGAGAAATAAATTCGCTCCAAATAACCAATTTTTTTATTACATAAAAATGCCAGCATCTCTACAATTTTTTTTTACAAGAACACGTTTTACGAGGAATAAAATTCCTGCAAATGTATATTTTTATGTTGGCACATTATACGAGGAAGAATTACATCCCATTTTCACCAATAATAAATAAGGGAGTTAATTTTCAAATTTTCCTTTTAATATCCACACTCTTTTTCGTCCATTACAGCCATTCATTCGGAGAAAATACAATTCAGAAATAAATATCCGAAGTATATAAGAAGTTTTGGATTTTAATTTCTGATTTATATACCAGTACTTGGATTTTAATTTCCAAACAGCATCCAAAACTATCAGATATAATAACACCAATCGAACACTAATGTTCGAACTAGATCAATAATTTCGGAAACAAATATCCGAACGTTACACACACGTTCAGACTTTAATATCTAATTTGCATACCTTTAATTGGATTCTAATTTCCGAACCAAATGGAAACTATGAGATAGCTTGACCCCATTCTGATAGTAATGTTCGAATTGGATCAATAATTACGGAAAGAAATATCTGAAATTTATACCCATGTTCGGACTTTAATATCTTATTTGTTTACCTTTAATTGGATTCTAATTTCCGAACATAATGAAAACTATGAGATAGCATGACACCATTCTTGTTTCCGAACAAAATGTCACAGACTTGACAACTATGAGTTTTCAAACAGAAATACAACATAAGAGTTTCCTTGATGATCCAAAAGCTACAAGCAGACGTAATCCTCCAATTTTCATAATATTAGAACACATTATATAATACAACACATTAAATCGTTTCTCAATCTTAAAATGGCTAATTGACATGGATGACCTCCTTTGTTGCTACGTCAACACCGATGATGTCGTTGAACTTCTGAATGGCCACAACATGTGCTGCATCCCAATTTTTTGCGATAGAAAGACGATGTCTTTTCCAATTGCAAGCTATTAGCGGCATAGGGGAACCTTTTTTTAGGAATACCTGTCAAATTGCATTAGGTATGTATAAAAGATAAATTAAGTAGGACTTAAGGAGCACAATTCATTATATAGATGACAACAAATCATTTACCAAAATAATACCTGCACAAAGTGTCCGCCGTCAACAAACCCAATAGCAATAACCTTTCGTTTCATGGAGGGTAAAGGTTTCGATTGAAGGGGGAGGAATGTAAGACATTGAACATTTGATAAATGGATAAGGACACAATTATAAGCAGATGCTATGATGTGACCCATGTCTGGCATTGTCATCCAACGTTCCTGGGGCGCCGGACTTTCATATCATGACAAGATGTGAAGTAATTCTCTAGCCCTCTGGGTCCCCCCCACCACTTGTTCGTACAGGTGTAAATGTGTTTCCAATTCTTTCAGCAAATCACTTCTTACCATTAACCACTCAAGAACATTGCCTTTCATGAAGCCCGACACTACCCGAAACCCACAATTCCCATCATCTTCAACATCCTTGACTGATTCAATGTAAGGTCTTATTGCTTCCGGGAACTGATTGATGAAGGGGCATATAATAAGTTGTGCTGGAACTTTTGCTTTCCCTTTCAAATTGCGCCGCGGTTTTTCTTTGATGGCCTTAGGGGTTTGAAGGGAGGCTAGAACATGCTCAAACTCCGAGGGATCCCTACGTGTCGAATTTTGTTCTTTGGCTGCATTTTTTTCTTTCGTTGACTTCCGACCGCGTGGTTGTGCATTCACTTTGGGTTCAAGGAGAGTACTGGTTTTCGGATGAGCAAGCGCTTGCATCTTCTTAACATAATTGAGTTTTACATCATATTGATCTTCATTCAAGAACTTGTTGTAAAAACAATCAAAGTGAGCCAAAAGCGTCTCCTCCATCGGACCCTCATTCTGGGGTGCAAGCAAAGAAAGCCTTTTCCAATGGTCGTGGATCAACTCAATCGGTAGGGGGATATTTGCCATCTTGTAAGGAGCAATCTCATGAGCGCAAGGTAAGCCATGGGTGTACCTCAAAGAACACTCGCACTGACGCTTTGATTCCACAAACCATTCGACTTGATGGGATGCCGCTAAAACAAGTGTCATGGCATTCAACGAAACAACTCCCCTTAGCCTATCAAATAGAGTCGTCCTAAATTCATGTTGCACAGAATTAAGGTTCTTCTCAAATGAAGCTTTGATTTCAGTAACTTGTAACAACATCAATCTATGAATCTTCTCCCATATAGTATCAAAATTGCATTGCGAGTTTTCAAGATGATTTTTTAGCTGCGAATGTGAACTCTCCGCCCTATGAATAAATATGGCAAGATATTAACCGTAGCAAACAACATGAATATATGAAATTTGTCTAAAACGGGTAAATAACATGAATATTAAGGAAAATGCCAAAGTTGTGAATGAAGCGTTTACCTACTACTTGTTAGGTTTCCGAAATGCATGATTTTGTCCGTCCAAGTTCCTACAAACCTCTCTTTGTAGGGTACCAACCAATTTTTCTCGACGTATTCAAGTGCTACAGGAACCATTTTAAAATTACGCTTCAAAACACAAAGACGCTACTCATATTGTGAAACACTCGATGAAAGGACGACTAGGCGCCAACTGCAAATAAACTCCTCCCACATTTTGTCATCAAACATCTTTCTACACTTGGCTAATACGTTCTTGCCAATATGCCACCTACAGAGGAGATTGGTAGTATGAGGGAAAACATTTGTGATGGCATTCATAAGCGCCAACTCTCTATCCGTGACTATAACGGGCGGAAGCGCATTGGGATCCATCATGCCTTTTAGCTTCTCTAAGACCCAAGTGTAATTTTCCGTTTTTTCACACTCCATGAAAGCAAACGCTGCACAAAAGGTCAGCTCCGTCGATGTTACACCAACAATTTGAAGCAAAGGAAATTTGTACTTATTCGTCTTGTATGTGCAATCCATCATTAACAGGTGGGGAAAAGCACGTAACATCTCCCTGGCAGATGGGAGAGACCAAAACAATTCCATGACATTCTCAGTCTCGTTCCCATGGCTCCAATGAACGTAGTGGTATTTTTCTAGCCGATCCAACAAATGTTGCATTTGAGATTTTCCAGCTTTCTCTATCACTCGATACTTTTGTCTTACATTGTACACGGTTTTGATAGACGTTACGTTCTCAGGATCTTGAACCTTCAAATGGGTTAGGATTTCTCTGGGTTTCACCAAAGCGACTGACAAATCAACCACCGTGCTAGTCTGCTCTGCCGACAACCTCCCGGCATAAGAATGGCCCTCCAAGTAAACCGCTGGAGGATGGTTATGGGTGCCATTGTGGACAGAGACAGTCCAACCATCATTACCTTTTACAGCTTTCAATTCAAATGGGCATTCACATTTTTTTGTGCCCGTGGACCGCACTCTCTTCTTCACAGCTACCTCCTTTCCATCAACTTTCTTCACAAACGGCCTATACTTACCCCTCCTTTCACATGAAAACCTCATCCTAGGTGTGCGATTCTTAATATATTTCTCAGAACCTATAATCACAATGATAAACCCGTGTTGTTTACCAGTGCATCTTATTCAATCTATCAACGCTTCATCGGATGGAAAAACCTACACACACATAACAAAAAAATTATAGCCCATAATATAAGATTGCAAAACATAAATACTCTATGAAAAAAACACTCACCGTCTCTGTTGTAAAATGCTCCGTATAATAGTATGGAGGACAAGTCAAAGTAGGTATAGTCGATGGCCCTACATAACTATCAAGTGTTGAAGTGTCACCCTGTAACACTCAAAGACAAACTACGTAAGTGTATGATTCTCTGCAGTTTTGTTCAAATATTAATATCTGAAAACGGGCACTAAATTCGGATATAAGAGTTCAACAATGTTGATAATATTCGGATATTAATATCCAAATAGTTGTATATAATTCAGACATTAGAGTTCAAAAAGTTAGTAAAGTTTTGGAACTGTGTATCAAACTGTAAGTGCAGGATTCTCTACAGTTTAATTCAGATATTAATGTCTGAAAACTGACAATAAATTCGGATATAAAAGTCTAACAATGTTGACATTATTCGGATATTAATATCCAAATAGTTGTACATAATTCAGATATTAGAGTCTGAAAAGTTAGTAAGGTTTTTGGCACTGCGTGTCCAACTGTGTCGGGCCAGAACTGAAATTGAAAATGGAGGGCTTCTGAAATTGAAAATGGAGGGCGGGCTTACCTCTTGTTGCGATTTTTGCTCCGTCACTGCAACATCTATGACATGTTTCTCAACATCCATTGTGTGATCTTTCGACTCCAAATCATGGTGTATTGTTGGGTCAACTATTTCTTGTTTATCAATGGAGGGAGAGGAAGCAATTGAGGTTTCCATTGATAATGTAGGAGGAAGAGGAGAGGAGGAAGATAGACAGAGTTGGCTGCTGGTGGGAGGGGCCTGGTGGTGGGTGATGGCAGCTAGGTAGGGATGACAATAGAGGAGTTTGAATGGAGGAGGGAGGAGACGGTCTGGGGTGGGATGGAGGGAAATCAGGAGATGATTTTTTGGGTTGTATGTAGGGTGTTATGTAATATTTTTAAAGGGCAAAATGGTCAAATAACATGAGGTTTTAGGGGTATAATGGTCAAACTGCATGAGGGTATTTTTGTCCGTAATTGGTAAAAGTTTTAATCGGCTGTGAGTAGTAAGAACAGGGCTGCAAATAGCGGCCACCTAACTTAATGAGTTTTAGAAAAATATTTGAGCTTCCCTTATTTATTAGGGGAGTCGATTTCAAACAAGCCTCAATCTAAGCTATAAACATGAATCAATCTCAAATAGCTTGAATTTTTTTATACATAATAAGTCGAACGAGCCAAGCAGGTAGTTGATCAAGCTTGGTTTGATAACTTAATGAGCTTCAAAAATAAGTTTGAGTTTAGCTTGTTTATGAGACGAGCCGATCTCAAATAAGCTTCAATAATAAGCTGAACGAGCTGAGTAGTAGCTTATTCGAGCTTGGCTTGAAATCTTAACGAGTTTCAAAAAAAATGTTTTGAGCTTTGTTTGTTTATCTAACAAACCAATATTGAACAAGCTTTTAACGAACGAACAGGAGCTCAGACTCGAGTAGCGCCAATCTCATACTAATATTTACCTATTGCCACTGGTAATTAACTCCACACCAAAATTTACTAGCGCTACACCACATTTTCTGTCTGTGTATAAAACATATGTATATTTGATGCGTAATTGTAAATATGAATTTTTAACAAAGTTACTTTGTGGGTTGATCCCACTGAAATGGATGGGTCGTGTTGAGTATAGATAATAACGACCGAGCTAAGTGGATTATAGAATGTTTGCACATTAATTTATAATTCACCCAAACTCAACCTATTAATTTATAATTAGATGTTAGGTAAGTGTCGCTTTTGCGTCAGGCCATATCTGGGTTAAGATGAAAGATATCGATTGCGTTATGATTTACTTGTTTTCTATTTGTTAGACGATTAGTTTGGCTTTGTCGAAGTTATTTGTAATGATCTCTGTTTTATAAGTGTCGTTGAGCGTTTATCAATACAATCTTCTCACTTTTTGGAAAAAAAAAAAAAAACTACCTATTTGGAACCCCACATTTTGGTTCCCTTCTATGCCCATTGCCCATGCATTCTATTTATCACTAACAAGGACAGAGAATAGCATTAGTACTATTTTTATCATTTAATCTCTTGAAGAATTATGAGGTAACGAAATGAATAAATTGGTATATCTCCTCATCCGAAAGTTGCCTAATCTTGAAAGAGGACAACCCAAATCCTCATGGCTTCTTTGCAAGATATTGAACATCGAACTCCTCCAAATACTATAGAACGAGTTTTCTAACACCAAGAAATTGTGGAGTAACATTGAATTCAACTTTTGCACACACTGCTCCGAAAATGCTAATGCGAAATCATTTTTTTTTAAACAGGAAAACAATTTTTGTTAATTATACAGAATTTTAGTGCCGGAGACCTTTGTATCATACACATCATACAAGTCTTTTATGCACTAAAATTTTTGGCATTAGCATTGAAACGAAAGAGACCCATATATGTTGAATCTCAGTTGGTACTCCAAATTTCTGTATCATCTGATTTTCAATTTGGACTAACTTGTTACTATTACAGAAATTATGTGTCCTTTGTCTTTACATATCATTGTAATCCATTAGAGAAGGTAGAACAAGAAAACAAGCTTTCAATGTCGATGAGACAGATGGGCTTTGAGCATCTGCATACCCCGACTTTGAGCATCTCCAATGGGAATTGAAAATGACCGGATAGATAGTCATTTTAGCATCAAAAAGTTGTTAAAAGTTAGTTGGTTGTAAAGCAGAGCTCACCTCTCTCCAATGGTGAGTTCTAAAATAGAACCAAAGAGTCATATTAACTAAATCTCCCTCCATCTTTATTTTCTCCCAACTTAATTCAACTACTACTTTCCGTTCAAAAATAATTGTCATGTCCGCCAAACGAGAACTTTTTAAACAAAATTATCTTTTATTTTTTACTTCCATCCAAAATTTTCCCCATATAATTTTTCGTCCACTTAACTTTCCTTCAACCACCATTCTCAATTCAACTACCATCCTCACAATCAATCTATAAATAAACATATCATCTCCCGGATACAATACCACAACACCCGTTCATTGATCGTCTTTTGTGGTTTTGCAGTACTTCTTTACAACCCGATCCTAAAATTTAGACTGTGCTTGGGAGTTACTGACAATCGGGTCTTATACTAAACTTAAATGAAAACAAAAGAAAAAGGAAAACTGAACTATACAAAACTTAAATGACCTGCGGCCCTGCATAGGCTGCATAGCTTTGCAAATATGATTTCCTCATCAATGGAAGTTCTTTGGCAATTAGGAAATAGTCAAACAGGATTTGCAAGACAGAATGAGATTTTAATTTTTATTGACATATTAATGAGATTTTACAAACACTACAAAAATGTAAATACAAGAAATTGGTAAGTTCTGTTCAAAAAAAAGAAATTGGTAAGTTACAAAAAAAATTCATTCACCTCATTTGAGAGCATCTCTTTAGCTCTCTGAGGCCGATATCCTTCTTGGACACACTAAATATGCCTGATTGCTCATCAACCTTCTCAATAAGAAGTTTTAAGAGTGGAACCTTAGAAAGAGTCTGGCACGACCCCACCATTATCAATTTCTTCTGCAACCAGGAAAAAAGGAAATTTTCCGTCACTCCTTTGGTAAAGAAACAAGTTTTGCAAGACAGACAATTTTCCACTGCAATGGATTATTGACAAATGAACTATTTGGTTGGAAAAGTCTACAATACACACCCCTTAAAAGGGTGTACCATATGCACCTATTTTATGGTTCATTCATAACATTTTAGCGTGTTTCGTAACTTTTGCTCTAAAATTCATAACTTTTAAGTAGTATGATTCATAACATTTTCAATATGGTTCATAACAATTTGGTGTATCTCGTAACCTTTATACGATTTTGTAACTTTTTAGCAATACGATTCGTAGTATTTTCTCTATAATTCATAACATTTAGAGGGGTGCATATGATACACACCCAAATAACGGGTGTGTATTGTAGTCTTTCCCCCATTAGTTTAACCGATGGATGATACAAACCTTGGCACGTGTCAGAGCAACATTAACCCTGTGCCAGTCTCCTAGAAGAGAAGAAATGCAGTTTCTTGGACTTTCATTTGATCTTACGAAGGAGACCAAGATGCAGTCCTTATCTCTTCCCTGGACAATCAATAGATGGATTGTATAAGCAAGATTGCAGGTTCAATGCAAATGCGAGCCAAATTTGAATGTAATACACTTGGAAATACTTCTGAAAATTGTCACAAACATAGATGAATGTATAACCTGGTACTTATCAATGGTATGTATCTCCACAGATTTGGAAACAGCATGGCGGATGAGATTTGTCTGAGAGTTATATGGGGTGATGATGCCAATGTCTTCAACTTCAATGCCTTTGGTAACCAATTCCTCCGTAATCTACATGTAATGAACAAATTGTGCATGAGAAAAGGGTCAAATTATCAACTCCCATAAGGTAAAGGATATGTACCATCATTTATTACAGGGAAAGAACTATGGAAGGAGAATACCTTGGCAATAATGTTGGCTTCAATTGGGTTATTTACAGTCTTCCCATCTTTTGCCTCGAGAGCAGGCACCATATCTAAGTTGTAAGTACATATTTAGTAAACAGCTCAACCAAGGACTAGAAAAAAGATGGGAGAATATCAACCAAAACCTGTATCAATAAATATTACTGGTCGATTTGGATCCAAAACCTGCACATAGTAGCATCCAAAATTTTTATGTCAACTTGGCATTTGGACTCAAGGCTATTAAATTGGTTGCCATCAAAGTGCAGATAAATGTAGAAGTTCAATCTCGTCAATAATAAACACCGATGACGACACTAGATATTGCCCGGTAAAAATAAGGTTGTGATGCATTTACAATGCGTGCAATAAATTCACTGCTCATACGAGTTAGCTTCTGATTTTGAACCACAATGACTTCAAGTGATCTGTTTGGAGAAACTACTAAGTTGGGATCAATGTTCTAAATGAGATAATCCCAGGTCCATTTCCCTTTACCTAATAGAGGTATTTCCAAACGTGCTTCAAACAAAACAGTGCCGTCAAAGGATGTGATTAGCATAAAATTTAGGTACAACCACAATTCCCAAATTTGGTACTAAAAATGCTGCATTGTCACTTTCCACCACACTAGTTGGTCTTCTAATTGCCAGCCATTTTTGAGACAAGTTACTCACCAGCACAATCGACTTTATAACACCAGTTAGTGGTCATGTTCAATGTTTGCATACAGTAACCCCAATACCTATTTTCCCCCTTTTGTTGAGAAACAAAATACTAAAATTCCTGGGTCATTTGTCTTTGGCTTCTAGTTTCTATAGTTTGTATCAACACATTCATCAGGAATAATGCTTTCTTGACATGAGTTATAACATCATCTGTGACGCAACCTCATCTTAATTAATGATATTCAAGAGTTCACCTATACTCTCAAAGCACTTCTATATGCAAACTTTCATTGACAATTTACAACTAGAGCGTCACCTTGGCATTTTCCCTGATATTTGGTAAACCACTATTTTCCCTTGGAAGTGACTCTGCATATGATATGCATTGCCATTGTGAATGATTAAAGGTACAGTTTCAGCCGATGAAAATCTCCAAAGGCCTAAGACAACCTACCAAGAACCACAATGGCAGTATCATAAGACCAGCCACTCATCAAGGAACCGATGATTTATGCATAAATCTCACATCTAGAAACTGGCATATTGGAATTTGATGAAGTAAAACTAGAGACCCCAAAATTTAGTCTTAAATAAAGCATTTTTTCCCAATATAAATCCGAATAACAGGAAAGGGGAGTCATATGTCAACAAGCACCTTTACAAATTAAGAGGAAGTGGAGAAAGGAAAGGGAAACACTTTTTATTTTTTTTATTATTATTATTATTTTGGTTGGGGGGGGGGGGGGGGGGGGGGGGTGGGGGGTGTGGAGCAGGACTGACTCTATATATCTGGGTATATAAGTTTCTTTATTTCATGACTGCATTTCTTTGTTCATTTGATTTTTACTTATCATACCAGCTGGCATAACTAAGTCTCAAGGCCAGCTGATTTGGCCTACCCAATAACTGCTGCTCCAGTGTCATTGGTTACTGAGCACACTGGCTGGAATAACAACCACGAATAATATCTTTGCCTGGCTAAGTCATGTTTTGTGAATTCATCTTCCTGAGTATATTGGCAAGATACTTGTATAATATTCTTCCAAGGGATGAGCTAATCTGAATTCCAAATCCTAGGATATTATATAATATAAATCTCTAATATTTGAACAGGTCAGGTTATGCAATTTAACAGGACATCGGGATTAAAACAAAAAAGAATCAATGTGTTCCTTATACAAATAAAACACAGAGTAATACATGTTGATAACAAGTACATAACAAATACGTTAAGCTTATATAGACAGTATTACCTCCTTTAGCCATGTTGAAACATACTTAGAACTGGTGTACTTAAGTTTGGCATTCTCTACTTCCGAAGAACCGCAATGCAATCTGTTACCATATATCAATGCATTTGATAGTTCCATAATGCCTGCACACATACGATACTGCATTTTCCATACACACATGCTTAGCTTGTTAGCCCAACTACAAGAAAAACAAAGGTTGAACCGAAACATAATAAACACCTGGCTTTGCAATGCAGAAATAGCCTGGGGATGAGCTTCTGAAAGCCTGCAAAACAAGCTTACGCCCATTCCATTCTCTAAACCCTCGGTGCTCTAAAATAAGCAGAACAAAACATTGTCTTCAAATCCTAAGTGACTGCTGGAATATATAACTAAACTGGAATAACATGAAGAAGATATGCAACCTGGACAAGTGGTGGTAACTGATAATGATCTCCAACGAGGACAAACTTGGATGCATACATCAAGGGCCCCAGGGATACCTGATAGGAGTATTGATTCATCACTTAGTCAAACTAATTAATTCTTAGCTTAATTAGGAGAAAAGGCTAAGGTCAAATTATTACATCTACTAAGTTGATTCACAAAAAATAGTTGATAAACAGATAGATATATAAACTTGTTTATAGGGGGTGAAAACACACATACATTTGTACAACAGCAAAAACATAACAAAGTGTATACATGTTGATTTATCTGTGCATTAGATAATATAATTGGAACCAAAACCTTCAAGAGAATCCAAAGGCTCTTCAACATGCAAAAACTCTAGTCCTTTTTTATTAGCACAATACCTTTGCAGCCTACAACTGTTGAATAGTACAGATACACTAAAAACCAGGCAATAGTTTCAACTTTCCATCGTTAAAAGTAACTATTGAGCCTTGAAAAATATGTATCCAACATCAAACTTTAAGAAACAGTGATGCATACATTCTGCTCCAGAGTACAGCTTCAATAAAGAAAAAACAGAAGAAAGGAGGGTAAAGAAGAAAATCCTACTTAAGTTAACAAATCCCAGAGCATAAAATCTGATATTTGTTTAGCTCAAAGGCAGCCTCACCGTTTCACTTAAAGGGCTCACACCTAGGTCATAAAGCAGGTGGAGCAGGGATTTGTGGCATCTTTAACCAAAGAATGAACAATGTACTAAAAGCTACAAATAATTGGATCATAGCTTTGCAAATGCCTCACTAGTCACAAAACGGCTCCACAACCTGTGATTTGAAATTTCACAAGAACTGATTTCATTTTTAGTTATTTACCATCTAACCACATACTGTGATTAGGTGGAAAAGGAACAGCATCTTTTTCTGTCATATTTGATACTTTGAAAGATGCTTACATGAGTTTGTTATATTTTCTGTACTTAAAACACAAGCAATATTAAGGGCAAGGTGATGCGGGGCGATTTGATGCCAAGCAAGGTCAGTTATATCAGCTACATCAAAGCATCTTTTGCAGGCTACACAGCTACGATGAAATTTCAGAGACTTGGAGCGCCACGATTCTTTTACGACATGGTTGAAATACCAAAAAAATAGATCTAGGAGGGTGAAATGTTTTAACATTAACCGATTCTTTTACGACATGCTCGAAATACCAGAAAATAGATCTAGGAGGGTGAGATGTTTTAACATGTACTAATAACTGACGTGATTTATTAGAGCTCCCTCCAAAATCGTATGAACTAAATTACATTAGAACGACATGCTATGCTATCTCAAGTTAAGGGAAAATAATAAAATACCAACACGTTTATTGCTCAGTGCTCAAAGCCAAAACAATACACTTTTTCCATTATAAACTTTTAATGGAAAAATCTAGCTGAAAATAGGCATAAATTCACTTCAATTGTTTGACTCGTAATAGACATCACATGGTCGATTATCCATAGGTCCATAGTTAACCCAAAAAGAAATTTCCAACTTTGAAAAATAAGAAACAATGAACAGTCCCATTGAATGAAGCCCACCCAAGCCCTACACGTTCTCACAAACAATGGAAGTGCCACCTAACTGGTTGCACAGAAAACGGCACCATCATAGTGTGAATCAAAGTCCACGTCTCCTACATACCAAAGTAATACCGAGTATATACTCCCCTAGCCATTCTGAGTCACTCTTTTGAAAGCCTTTCTGCCTTTAAAGATGAAATAAGCTCGCCGGACTGAACTTGCTGTGAACGTTTTCGATTATTAGTGGGTTGAGTTCTACCCAAAACCGGGTAATATGGTACCAGAGCTAGTATCAAAGATGGGCAGGGTGCGTGTCTCTGGCCTGCACGTGGCAAGTGCTGCCAAGTGAGCACGTTGTGCTTGAGGGAGGGTGTGAATCGAAGTCCCACATTGCCTAGTTACCAAAGTAATATGAAGTATATAAGCGTGAGGGCACCCTCACTTCAAGAGCTAGCTTTTGAGGTTGAGTTCTACCCAAGACCGTGTATGATAGAACAAACAGATTCCTAACTGAAGGCCAAGAAAACCGCATTTTCCAAAAGCCATGTTATACGACGTATAAGCACCAGCAGCAAAAATACCCATAGATTTCACTGAGATACAAATTAACATAGCCCAATGCAGCCTTAAACCAACAAGTCCAAATACCTTCAATTACACACTCTCTATATCTCAACTAGTAACTAATCCCATTGTCATACTTGTGTAAGTAACAGCCATGATGAGCACTACTCATAAAAAAACAGCATTAGAGAATACTACACCATACTGCCTTCATAAATTGACGAAGAAGCGTAGCCAAGCCTTACACGAAGACATACCGGGAGTGTGGTTTGCCCAGCTTCATCCATGATGCAAACATCAAATCTCTTGTTGACAAGCAAAGGACTAGTTATCCCCAAACAAGTAACTGCAACAACTTTGATCTGGTCTAGTCTTACCTTAATTTCTTCAGTGCTATGTATGTCCATAGCTGTCAAAATATCATATTGAAAAGAAATCAATCTTTGAACCAAAAAGCTTGTCGAAAGAAAATCGAAAAGGAGGCCATTGCTTGATTGTAACATGCCACCTGAAAAGCAATGCCCACGAATCTCCTCATGCACCGCATCATTTCTTCCTATGCGTACAAAATCTATGCCCTGCAGCAGCATAAATTTTACAGAATTAAAAACATTTGTTTGTATGATGGGGGTTCCTGGTCTGCATACTTCTGGGTTCTTGGTGGGTTTGAGATAACCCCATTTCAGAGGTTAGTTCATTTTTGGGTGCCACCCAAAGGGAATTAATTTGTTTTGCCAGTGAGCACATAATTGCATTTATGTGGAAATTGTATGCGACTCTCCTGGTGACTTCACAAGAAGGGCTAAAGTGTTTAAACCCAACTCCTTCATGAATTTACACATTTTACACGATAAACATGTGAACTGCGTAGGTAGATAGGGCCGAAAGTTGATGGAAACCTAATAAACGTTTCTAAGAAGTAAACTGCAATTTGAAGGACTGAGAAGTACAAGATGATTCAGAAGCATCTAATTCGTCTTTCGGATACACAGAGGCAATGTTGATTGTTGAAAGATTTTGTACCTCTTCTTGTTTAGTATAATTTACATGCATACATATATGATATATTGTCAATCTCAGTTTTCAGCAAGGACTCTTATTGAGTTAGCAGACATTAAATGTATCTCAGTTTCCAGCAAGGACTCTTATTGAGTTAAAGCAGACATTAAAGTCAAACTGACTACCCCAATAAAATCTAGTTTTGGGATGCTTAAACTACATGCCCATGGTTGACCTACAAAGAAGCATAAACCTGTGGACGGCAATAACCTAAGAGAGATGACCTGAGCTTTCAATTTGAGAAGTAAATTATCGACAGCTGAGTTTGTGTATGACGTAAGCAAAATAGATGCTCCTCTCATCAACAGTGCCTTGACTGCATGCACCATAGTGGATGTTTTGCCAGTTCCAGGCATCCCCAGAATAAGTGCATAGTCCTTTGCTGTAAGTATCTGAAATAATCAAAATGTGCATTAAAGAATGCCACCAGATGCAAAAATGTAATTGGTAGACTGCCAATTTAAACACCAAATGGTCATTGACAAAAGCTGTAACGAGAGTTGGAATGGAGATTGTGTTGCATAATAGGTAACCTTGATTATGGCTCTGCGCTGATCATTATTCAAATTTTTCTCAGACCAGATATACGATATTGCTGGGTCTTGACTAAATATACATCCACTATCAAATCTAGGAGCCTGCACAAGTGTACAATATCATTGACACCCACACATGTTGCAATGTGAGCAGAACATTCCAATTTGTATAGGTTTAGCGTCTCACTTACCTCAAGGTCAACAATCATCCTTCTTTGATGAAAACTATGCTCATTTTGCAGGAAAAGGTGTATAAGATTGAACCTTCATCAACAAAGACAGGCATAAAGGACATATTCCACAATCATTCAGATAGCAACAGGTGCTACAAAATAAAAAACTGCCATGATAAATAGATCCCATTATGATCCTTAGTCACCTCATGATTGCAAATGATGTCATGGCTTCATCCTTGTCAATGCGCCAGACTTCATGATGGAGATCCTGTGCCATAGAAGAAGGGCTGCTCCCTGGAAGCCTTAAGCGCTTGGAAAAGGAAACCTAAGAGTTTTATAATATGACTAATCAGGAGATCAGAAAGTCTAGAATACAACCAAATTGTTTTTAATGATACTGTCGTACACTGGTGGGAACAATGAGTGCACTTGCAACAAAGTTTTTTTTTTTACCACAAGGAAGAAGATATACTGCAATAAAATTCTTACAGTAACATTGGAGCGACTGATGTCCATTATTATCCCACTTGCCAGTGTTAATCGGCCATCTCCCGTACTCAGTATCTGAAATAAAATGCAGTGGCAGATAATTGTGACGTAGAGGCACATTGTTTTAGTATTTAAAAAACATAATGCAAGAAGCAAGACTTACTAAAGCTGGAACAAAATATGAAATGACATCAATTTAACTCATCAGCATGCATAAAACAGATCAAAATTAGTAAGCAACCATGTTCAGAACTTGTAATTTACTGGGGTGCTACATTCCATACAGTAAATACAAAACAACTTGACATGATAAGTCAAGCCCGAAATCACAAACTGAAAACAAAACCATGAATTCATGATCACGAGAGAAAATAAAGACAGAATAATACTCTGATAATACCACATTGTATTCAAACTAGGATGCATATGATAAGGATCAGGCTATCAACTCTGTTGGAGTATATCACACATCGGTTAGTTATCTCCTCCAAAGCTAGTTTATGAGCCTGGGCAGCCTCTCCATTCATTGCCAATTGGTTTTAACATGGTATCAGAGATAGGCTTTCAGAGGCTTTTGGACAAGACTCTATGTTGTTGATGGTTGGTTCGCCCTTTGTTTGTTGTTGATGGTCGATCGCTGTCGTATGATTGAATCGTTTGTTTACCTCACCACGTGCGAGTCAGGGGTCGCACGTGCAGGAGAGTGTTGGAGTTGTCCCACATCAGTTAATTATCTCCTCCAAAGCTAGTATATGAGCCAGGGCAGCCTCTCCACTCATTGCCAATAGGTTTTGAGTTGGATGCTTAAACAAACTCAAAAGAAAATCTAGAGTGAGCATTGTGCAGTGCCTTATGGGAGAAAAAATAGGTATTGCCGTATTGGATACATGTAAGTGTAGCATGTTGTCTCCATCCCCAACCACTTCCCACCCTTAATGCTACCCTTGATCTCAGATAATAAAGCAAAACGAAAACCAAAAACATTAGTTCACTTATTCACTTTGAATGAGCAACCAAGGAAGCGGAATGAATTCTCACAATGAACTTTTCATTTCCTTATCATTTTTCTAACAACAATCTGGGGCAAGGCTGCCTACCTACTACCTCTCCCAAACCTTGATTAAATGGGAGCCTTATGTACTTGGTAACATCTCCCTTCATATTCCCATTCAGCCAACAAAAGAAGTTTCCACAACTTATCACTTAACTTTCTTTCCCCCAGAAATCTAAGATTCAAACATAGCATGAGTTAGTTCATCACATCAGCACTCAAAAATATGAACAAACACTGAACAGGGTTTCTTATATTGATAAGCACATCCAACATAGCTTAGATACCCATAAAAGACTTGTACTTGAATTCTGTATAAATTGTTACATTCAAGTATTCACCTGAACTATCATGTCCATGCTAAGGAAGCATAAATACAGTTTAGGAGAGAAAATGTACCACATAGTCTCCACTTCTAAGAGAGCAATTACTGTCATCAACAGGAGAAGATCCAGTACTCAGAGAGTCTCCATTACGTGCTACACCACCAAGTTGAGGCAATTCTTGGCGCACAAAGCGATAAATAAATCGGTTGGCCTTAGAGAACTTTGTCTGTGGGATTTCATCTGAAGTATCAAGAATGACAGAAGAAAGGCAACTACTTGACTTTTCATGCCTTGAATTAGATGACCACCAGATATCTTTCTTAGCATTCTGGGACAGTTCACAACAAATTAGCAAGCAAGTAATTACTCAACACTTTTAGGAATGAGCTGTTGGTGTCAAGCATACAGTCATTACATCATTGCACCTGTATTTCCTTAGCTTCTAAATCAATTAACTGCTCCCATCGCCGAAGGAAAGCACAATGCCTACTTGTCAAATGGTTCACAAGTGAAACAAACATGTCACCCAATCCACTATCCTCGGTGCTTCCACCTTGGGCCTTGAACATTGAACCAACAAGAAGAAAATTACAATTTAGTACAAACAAGTGGCATGATTAAAGAAGGCATATTCCAGTAGGAAAGATGTGATTTGGGATTGAGGACCTCAAGATTGACAACAAGAGCACCATCACCACAAAGATACAGGTTTTGTTTTAACGGGCCACAAAGATACAGGTTACAAATGCTTTTGCATGATCTTGATTCTATACAAACATTCACACTCATTATTCAGTTTGAAGTCCACAACATGTGTTAGCCTTCAGTTATGTATGACTAATGACTATACAGTAGTAACTTTTTGCAATTTGAACTTTGTCCAAGACAACAGCAAAAACACATTCCCATTGGTTAAAATTGGCCCCAACCTAATACTCCTGAATCGGTTTACCAAGATGCAATAAATAAACTCAGATTGAGAGGTACTACACTCCTAGTTGTTCCAACAAAGTCAACCTTCAAAGGAGAATCAAAATAGTATGTGAACCATTATCCATAAAATTCTTATAGAACTATTGCAATCCCCCTTCCCCCTACCTAATATGTGGAAAGGAAGATACATAATTCTGCACACGTGCACGGTCTTTTATGGAAATGCAAAAGATATGTTGTGGATGTGTGCATAAATAAGCATATAACCAAACTAAACTAAACTAGGTACTCTGATCCAAATCAATTGGGGTCAACCACATACATCCATTTTTCGCCATTCCACTCAGTAAAGGGAAGGTTTTTTCTGTTGTATTGATGCCATCAAATCAAAAGAAGATTGAATAAGAGAAAGAAAATCTCTTTTAGGGATACAAAGAGTCTAAGCTCTAATATATATTCTTTAAAATGAGGAAAAAAAGAACTCAAAATAAGAGACCTACACACCTATTTAAACAATCAATGACCCCACTAACACTAGAGGACCGTAGAATGACACAAATCCCTTAGAACTATTGCATCGTGTATAAATAGTCTTTTGGTCTTAATGAAAAAAATAATACCACAAGGTCCCATTAGATCTTCAACATTGAAAATAAATGAGTGCTTCTGTTTTACTAACAGAAATCACAGGTTCACAGGAGAAACTCCAGCAGCAAGTGAATTTGAATCCAGCGCAAACACAGATAAAAGGCCCAAAAGGTAAAAGATCAAGTACGTATCCCAAGTGTTGCCAACTCTTACGAGAAACAAGCCCCAGTCTTGCCTCTTGATTAATGTAATTCAAATCCAGCCCTATAAGTGCCACAGAGAAAAGCCCAAACTAAGAACAGGGTAGATTCTACCTTTCAGTTGACTGCCAAGACCTGGAAATTAGGGCCTTATTCCGACCTATAATGATGCACTTCCCATTAAATTACAAAATACAATCTCATTTAACAAGCCAAAGCTATTGTGGAAGCGGAACTTCTTATGTATAGCTTAGTATGTTCACTCACATGGGGCCAAGCTCTCCAACCCAAAAACAGGTCAAACAATTGACACTATTGGTCCGTATGCTGAGGCGATGAGTTGGAGCACAAGACCTTGACTTCTTGGTAGTCTGTGCTGTGCAGAACAACAAATATGGGGAAATTCTGGGATACTCCTTCGGGTTGCATTGGATTAGTGGGTAGTAGATAGGACAGTAAGTCAATTTAGTACGCTGGAATAAAAGTTTCCTAACCAAATCAAAGAAAGACTACAACACTGTAGCATCGTTTGACAGGCAAGAACAAATAGGCCCGCTGCTGGATCACTACGTGATGATGAGTATGGCCACGTGAACTCATGAAAAGCTTCTCCGAAATCAACTGAAGTGAAACAACTCTTGTGAAGCCTTCACCCCGGTATCCTAGTTTTTCCTAATGACGAAGTTTCAACTTTCTAGTCCCGTATGTTGAGCCGCTCTTTCGGATAATGAGATTTATAGTCAAAACAAACCCTTCAGTATTTGGAAAATTTTTCTGCACCTCTGAAGTCTAGTTTTGAACTCTGAAAGTCTCATATTTGCCTCCAAAAGCCAAATATGGACTCGAAAGGAGGTTGGTGGGCCCCTGCATAGAATGTCTAGACCGGCATTCCAGCCACCAGCCTTCTCTCACGTTAAAAGCCAGCAATTTAGCCTTTAATCAGGTCACCAATTCCACATCAATGCTGCATAAGCCTTAGCTTCCTCATGTTAAAAGTAAATAATTTTTCATAAAGAAATTTGGACAAAAAAACATCATGTGCGGTTGTCTCTATGTAAACTATAATGGTTGCATATGAGTATATTTGGGGCATTTTTACAAATTACTGCAGCATCTGTGTTAGTCATCCAGAAGCTGTATTGAATACCCATGACCAGGCTTCACAAAACAAATCCAATAACAGAGAATACATGAACTATCCATTAGTTAACCTCCACAAATTTGTAGAATGTCTACAAAAACTATATCCCCCATTATATAAATATATATATATATATATATATATAGATAGATAAATAGATAGATAGATAGATAGATAGATACATAGGGTTAGTGTTATTTGCGTATTTCAATGGTATTAACTTTCTAGAGTTAAGAGGGGTTTCTGGCAATTATCTTGTTCTTGCCATAGTAATATAAATACACAAGAGATGGAGAGGACTTTTTAATGCTCCTTCATGGTTTACCCTAATTGTTCTCCTCTTCTTTTCTCTACCTCTTCTTATTCTTTTTCGAAATTTATCTTACAAATATTGACTTGAAAAGGAGGGAAAGTTTTACAGGTTCAGAAATAATTTTTGGCAGAACTAAGACAAGAAGAAAAGGAAAAAAATCATAGTCTCCCAATTAAGTCGTATTACTTCTTCGAAGTGCATTTGCCCATATTACTTCCAGTTGAATGGTCCAAAGAAGGAATCAAAAGTCCTAGCTAGTAAAATTTGCACAAGGGGTTGAATTCAAGTTTGAATCTTTGATAGTTATAAGAGTAATCATAAGGTGTCCTCTTGCAACAGTGGTAAACCAGCCAACCAGCTAAATAGCAATTCAAGGCCATAACAGTACAAGGCAAAAGGTTTACCTTATGGTAGACAGTACAGGCATTTAGGTGGCGGCAACCTTTGCACATGCTTGGGCTCTACACAGGAAAATAGGGATTGATGAGATCGCAACCAGGTGAAGAATCATCCCTCCACAGTGCAATCAACAACCATACCTGTAACATTGGTGGCAATTGTTGAGATGTTGATGCCTTGAGAATATCACTTGCAAGTTCATTGCGACGCATGATCAGCCCAACCAAGTCGGATCTTCTTACCGCAATCCCCTTCACAATATCGTAAAATCGTGCAATACAGTAAATAACAAGCAAAAACGGAGGAGATGCAAGTGAGGATATGAATTTACCTGTGTCTGATCTGTGTGGAGATAGTATAGAAGACCGCAATCAATAGTCTTCAGGTATCTGAAAACGGAAACAGCAAAGACATGAGAGAAAGAAATAATACTTATGGCTGACATATACGGAAATTGCCCAGAGCACACAAACCTCTCAGACATAAGGAGTGTATACAACATCACTTGCGCACTGTGTTCCATAGCTGACTGCACAAGCAACCAAGTAGAAGTTGATAATATAATTGGGAGGGTGGAGCAATCAGAAAGTGTCTAATGGAAATAATTTTAAATACCCTCAATTTCTTTGAAAAGGAAATAGAACTTCGACAAGGAACTTGCCTGGCCACTAGTTCCTTTCCCAGTTTTAAATTCGAAAGGCATTATCTTCTCATAAACTTCACGGGCACTCGAAGTGACTTCAACTTGAATAGATGCATCAATCATCCCTTTCAGGCCATATTTTGGGGCCCATGCCATCTCTTCAATGTCCACTACCTAAATTTGAACAGCATAACTCAGCAAAGCAGTGTTAGTTCGTATATGTGCTAATGACTGCTCTACATGTTTTGAACACTTCATGTGTACCTATGAGCAGGCAATTGCAATTAAGAAATGAAGTAAATGATGACTAAACATTTGCCAATATGAAAGTGCAATATGGATATATCAGATTTCATATAAACGTTCAAGCAACAAGCAAAGGGATGTGCATTTCTCAACTGCGTCTGTGTGCCGCATGTGGTATTCAAATCGGTAATTGCATGTAAGAAACAAAGGAAATAATTACTAAACATTTGCCAACATAAAAGCTCAAGTAAAAAGGTAGATTGAATTTTGGAAAAACATTCAAGTACCAAGCACAGCTGTGAGTGTTTCTAAACTGCGTCTGTGTGCAGCATGTGGTATTCCATTTGGTAATGTGTATGCACATTCAAATCTGTGCATACACAGACGCAGTAAGTTATCATAGATTCATCCCAATAAATAAATGCTGATGCAAAGTCCACATGAGATATTCAGCGCACATGCACAAAGAAAAAAGACTTAGTAAGATTCATTACCTCAGTTACTCTAACCTTCTTCAGTCCCCCATTAGATCCAAAATCAACACTAGGAAGTTTAGAATCCTGCAAAGTGTAATGAACTGTAAGCTCTGAATTAATGACGTATGACATCAACACAGCTACAGTTTACTTAGTCAAACAAATGTAAGGTAAGTGCAAGAAAATATTCACACAAGCTTCAAACATATATGGTTTATAGCTGTTCAATTATGACCTGGTACAATTGTAACTTCCTTTGATGGACTTTAGAGCTCATTTTTTAGTAGCTTGTATTGTTGGGAGTGGATGGGTTGTAATCATTCCCTCAACCAACTTCCTGACATAATTGATCTTAGGAGTGTATACTCGAGGTTATTGACCTCGTGTGTACATGAGTGGGATTCCCTTAATGCCTTGGTCTATAAGATTTTTGCTTATAGCAAAAAATGATGTCCTGGTTCTATCCAAGTACCATGCATTGGCCAAGGCAGAAAGGGAAATACAAGTATCCTTCTGAGACAAGGAACAATTTTATCCATCCACAAACTAACAAATCTTTACCTCAGCGAGAACATGATACCATGCTATTCAAAAAGTGTTCCCGTGATAATTGTTACAGTGATGGCTTAGAAAACATATTGTGGTCAAATTTAGTCAGTTTAAAGAATTCTATTGCCGTGTAAAATGTACTTGTTGCCTAGACTTTTTGATAGCTAAATATTCTTTGTTAGGCCTTCAGGTACTGTGAGTAAACTAACAAGGTCAGAAATATGATTGAAGGAAGCCTCAGTTCAAGCTTCTTGGTGTGTGCATCCTCCCCTCCTATTGTTTGAGCCCCACTCAGTGTTTGCTTTCATGTGATTATCTCTGCACATCCAAGCTGGGGCTGAACATTAACGCAACTGTTAGATCGCATGATAAACATTATCAGGCATATTTTTTAATAGCCTAACTAAGTGTACACATTGTCCAGTTAAACGATTTCCTAGAGGTCACAATGGTCTATGTTTACTGCTCATGCCAGGTTTGCTCAGAGATCGTAACAGTGTCACCATCCCTAAAAGCCATCACAGTGAAGAAGAATGGAAATGTCTGTTAGAAGCCAAGATCAGCGGACCTGTGTTTCTCGGAAGAGGAGTATCCAATTTAACATCCTTGGAATTCCATCAATCAACGTCTTGTGCATTTCATATTCATTCACTGCAATATCCACCAACCATGGAAGTCAAAAAGTTTGCATACAATAGGATAAGTGCTTTTACAGTCTACCAGTCCATCCTCATCGTTAAGCCAAGATAGATAATACGGCTTATTGAAGAAGTAGAGAGCATGGCTTCAAAACTCCAATGTAAGATAATTCTGATGACAGTGCCAGTAAAAAACGGAAATAACAGAAAAGTGATTCTTTTATAAATCAACACCTCCGCATGCATACAAGCTCTCTATATTTTTCTGGAGCACCATTCTTGCATATTCCTCCAAGAACTCTTTTGTTAGATCGTCCCTCGTTAATCCAGCCTGTATATTCATTGAAAGAAATAAAGCACTTGCAAAATGTAAGTGTACCTCAGAAGCTTGGTAACACCAAATCAAACACTAGAAGGGAAACCTGAAAAATCTGATGCAACAAGGTGCCAGTCAATGCTGCAACTGATTGCTCGCTGCATTTTAGCCTCTCATCTAGGACCGTCCGCCTAGGACAACTGAAACTAGCAGCAACCTGGATATTCCATTTTTTTGTAAACAACCAGTGGGGAAAAACAGAAACGTAGTCAATAGAAATCAACCATAAATGAAGGCTTAAAGCATAACATGATACCTAAATCACACCCTGTGCTGCCAATTGTGAAACATAGACACATAATCTGAATAATTATGAGTAATAAGAAGAGTACCCGTGTTCCAGACACCAAAACCTCTGGGTGAACAATTATATAATTCTGGTCACGATTTACATCGCATTTCCCTTGGCCATCAAATTTGCCAATGACATGAATTGTATCCCCAGGTGCAATGACACTATAAACCCTATGGGATAAAAGAAGGAACACTAGCATCATAACTCCATGTATTTTTCCTTAATAACTACAATGTAGCATCGGGCTAAGAAACACACTTTGACATAAAATATTATTCGTAAAAATAAATAAATCGGAAATCCTTTTCTAAAACACATACACCAAATTTGTTGTAACGTAATGAAGTTCATAACTTAAAGCTGAATGGTCTAATGAAAGGGGAATTAACTAGTAAAAGGAAAACTTCAACAGGAAAGAACATAGAAGAATGAAGCTGTGTTATCTAACAAAGAGTTTGACCGCGAATTTGAAGGCAGCCCTTCCATAAACAAAAAAAAGTCAAGAGAATTTGCCGTCAAAATCAAGGTAGTCCAACAGCTTACATGTATTAAAGACCTTGCAAGAGCAATTAGTTGAAAAAAAAAAAATTTTACAATGTCATGTGAGAGGAATCTATTTACAATTCATACAACTAGGGAAGCAACTAAAGATCAGTAAGTTCAAAGGACGTATTTCTCCACAAGCTAAATAACTACGAATTTTTATAGGCAGCTTCCCAGGCGTCTGGGAGTTCAGTTGGGCACTTTTAGTTACCAAATCGCCAAGGATGCTTGCCTGAGCCACTTAGTTGACCACCAAACAGCCTGTGACTAGTGGACAACCTTTTTTACCTTGTTAAAAGCAACAGTGAGCCTCCTTTTTCCTTTAGCTGATCAAAAAAATAATGAGTCCTTTTTGCAAAACAAATGGCAATAGACAAACTTTCTAGATGACAAATTATATACCGATCTTCAATAGGTTGAACTGATCCCCAATAGGCACAAATGTGCATTTTTCATTATAAATGTGTTCTGTTAGAATGTTGGGACTTGGGCAGCTAAGCAGCAATATATAAATAAGATGAATACAGCCAAAATGAGGATGCTAAGGTGGATGTGTGGTAGAAGAGAGAGGATTAAAAATGGAAATGTTTTGTGAGTTGGTAACAATGGCAAGGGTACCACCAAATAAGAAAAATAGGCTGAGGTGGTTTGGTCACAGACAATCGAGAGTCGAGACTAGTGGCAAGAGGTAACAAAAGAAATAAGTTTATTGTTTAAAGGCAAAGGGGAAGGCATAAATCAACATTCGATGATGTCAAAAGAAGACGGGGATTTAGTAAATTTAGTGGACTCTACGGCCTTTGACAGATTAGAAGGGCCAAAAAGAATTCACTTTAGACGAACCCAATTGATTGAGACAAAGCTTAGGTTGGTTTGGTTAGGGGATGGTATTGTTTGACTACTCAACTAATACCAGTTGATGATGAATGTAAATTAGATTCATCCATAATGTTGTCAAAATACAGGATACATGTGCTAAGGTTGAGTACGATAGTCAAGTCATTATTTAAGCTACAATTTTTACATAGTTAGCTCTAGCTTTTGAGCACAGATCACAGCGTGTAACCAAAATTGAAACCAAGCATCCCTTGCATGTTTCTTAAATTGTTGTTCAAGATTGGAAAATTTTAAAGGGGAAAAATAGAACTACCAATAACAATTTTGATGAAGTTGGCAAATAAATGAACATACAAGAAACTTTCAAAAGTATTTAAATTTCTGAAGGCCATTGCCTTGGATCGCCTATCTGTTTTGACAGCTACCATTAGTATCAAAGGTAATTTGCTTATCAGAAAAGTATCGAATGTAAAGCTCTGCCTTTGTTGGAAACCATAAAGACCTCTTCTTTTCTCTTTTTCCTTGATAGGAAAACCTGAGTTATCACAGCCCATTCCATTTTGGTAGTTCTACAACGGATTCTTAACAGCAACACTAAGCTAAAGCGATAATTCCTACTCAAAACAAATCGGGGCACATAGAAACTTGATCTCCAAATATTACGAACTACCCATAGTCAAACTTAATATGAAATCAATTGAATGGAATGGTTGATAGTTGATAACTACAACGTCATCTCAAGTTGATTAATAAGTGAAACTTTACACCGATGGTTGAAGGACAACAAGTCACAAAACTAACTACGTACCACTCATCCCACAAATGGACAACCCGTTCTTCTCCACTTTGCTCGTTCAATAAGCGAAGAACCTGAAAGGCAAAATAGCTCACTGTGACTAGCACTATGGCTCAGTATTCAAGCTTCACAAAGACATTAGAAAAATAATAATACGTATATAAAAAAAAAAAAACCTTAAAAGGGCATTGGGAACCAGATGAATTAACAGTTCCACGTTTCTCAGAAACCTGCAACAGCATATTCCAGTACAATAAGTACGCAAGGCACATCTACTTCCAAGTGCCAAAAAGGATGAAGGTGAAAAATATGGAAGCATACCTCCAATACAAGACAATAAAGATTGGAGATTTCCCTTTTGATATTTCTCGGCAGATTAGTCCCCAAGCTATTCACAACAGGATGAGCTTCGACAAATTTCTCACCACTATTTCCAGCCTGAACTTCAGCTATGCGTGTCTCCATACCCTTACTTTCGGACTCGTCAACTGAAAGTACACCTTCCACTTGGTCTAAGAGTTCGAGCAATGCCTAAGAGAATCGACCAGAAAATTTTAAGAACATACTGATAAGCAGAGCATAGTTAGAAGATAGGGAGACAACCCATAATTTCCTCTAGCATTCAGAACACTAAGAAGCAAACAGAGAATGCAATTGGAGTGGAAAATGAAGACAAAAGTTAGAATCCGAATATATCACTCCGAGTTTAATAACCTTTTTGTGTTGCCTTGAATCCAGCTGATCAGTTGTTTCATGCGGACCGGCTCCATCATCAGGCTGTATTTCAAATTTCATAAACTATCAGAAGAATATTTTTCAAAAAAGTAAAAAAGAATTCCTGAGCTGAGAAAACATAACTTACCTTATCATGGCAATATGAAAGAGATGGTGGAGTCTTGAAAGGACTCGGGCTATTAGTTACACAGGTGTTGCTGTTATCATTTGAATTTTCTTGGCTTCGATGGAAGCCTATATCAAGATTTGGATTAAACCTTTTCAAGCTAACCCCATTTGTGGATAATGAGGATTTCTCTGTTGACTTCAGTGGAGGCGAAGAAAGCCACTTCTCAATCTTACCAGGTGATCTGGGAGAACTCTGTATCTTCTAGTGTTAGACACCCACCAAAAATGGATAAGAGAACAAGTTAAAAAGAATCAATAACCAATAAGAGATTCATGCCTTATTCAGCTGGCAGTGATGGAAATCTAAAGAGTTAATCCTTGAAGATTCTGCTAACACTTTGACCATATCAGGTAAATGCTTTGATACCGCATGGAGTCGATCATTAACAGGAGAAATTTTCCAGGTTATCTCATCACCTCCATCATCCTGGCTCTGCTTGATCAACTATCACAGCAAGAATGTAATAGGTGTCTTAGCCAACATATAATCTGTCAAATACACATAACTTAGAATTTTTGCTCTTAACAATTCTGTAGAAGTTGCTTAGTTTTGTTAGCCTTGTTGTAGGATTTGTTGCTGTTGTTGTTCAAGGGAATGCCCCTGTGATCTCTTGTAGCTTTTTGCGCTTTTTGGTGGTATAATAAAATTTGCTTACCAAAAAAAAAAGCCTTAGAATGTTTATGGTATTGAATCTTCCTTCATTAATAAATGTTGTTCTTGAATAATCCTTAGATACTTACCAAGCAAATAACCGAAGAATAAATGCAATTACTGTACTCCTACTTATGAACTCAAGGATGTGCAATCAGTGCACAGAATGCTAGTCCCATTTCTTTTCAAGACAAATTGTTTTATTTTCGTAGCCTTTTTTTTTTTGGTGAACACATGTAGAGAGAAATATGCCCTTCATGCCAACATATATGAATAAGTACAAATCATGAAAACTTTTGAACGATTTTCATCCATGAACATGGCATGACTCTACTTGTTCCCACACAAAGGAATATTGTCGGTTCTTGTTGTAAGATATGTAGAAGCCCTTTAGCAGATTTCAACATCAAAACTGATAGAAATTGACTTTTATGCTAACCACCAACCCCAATTACCTGTGGATAACCTAGGTACATGACCACTTGGATATAAGAGCGTTAAACTGTTGTAGAGAAATTGGTAATGTGTATTAAAGCTCTAATCTTGTTGCCATATTAACCCCTTGACCACCACCACCCAATGAGTGGCATGACCCAAATTATATTATTTACAGATGGACTGATGTAGATTCATACATTTTTCTTGCTAATTTTATTGTTTGACATTTTTTAGAACCCCACTTCTTCTTTCTTGACTACACTTACCATACCCCTCTCCCACCCATCCACCCACCGCCCCAAAAATACAGTTCGGCTTCGTCCCTACCACAGTGACACAATCGTAGTGTTGCACGAACAATCCAACAGCATAAACAATCCCAGTACCATGTTTAAAAGCTCTTGAACATTCTAGGTTAAAAAGTGGAGCTAATATCACGTTCAAAGTACGTCAATTTCATCAACTTGAGCTTAGCTCACGTGCCTTTACTCTTGGACGCAATGGGGCGATGGTTCAGGGTTCGAGCTCACATGGAATAATCAAACTAGTAGTAGTCAACCTACTAACCAACCAACATTGTATATTATATCTGGAAAGAAAAAACACTAAGAAGGGAAAGAAAAAAAAAACCCATTACAAGAGCCCAACAGGTGCGAGAGAAATGGATTACCATTCCAGGCGAAAACTTGAAGCGCTTGACAGACACCGACTTGCAAATCTCAGGGGACACCTCGGATTGATTTTCCCCGGCGTTAATGGCGGCCGGTAAGAGATTCTCGGGAGGAGTATTCTGCGAATTCGTCGTCTCAGTTGTCCGCGAATCATTCGTAGGGTCCCGAACTGCTGAATCGAGTGCGATTTTTTTAGAGTTTGGGGCGGCTGAAAGTGCGGCAATCGGACCGCTCTTTTCGGGAGGAAGAGACCCATTTGTAGGTATTTGAAGCTTATAAGTATTGGGATCTGGTGTTTGTTGGGTTTTAGGGCGGTTTTGGGAGAGGGTGTGGCGGTGGAAGAAGTGCTGGATTCCGAACTTGGAAGGCTGGGAGTTTTGATTCGATTTCTTGGAGGCAGAGTTGAGTTTCTTCTTCGGTGGCATTTCGAAACGGTGAAAATGGGAATTAGGGTTTTGATCTCCTTTAGCTCCCAAAACTATACAGCACTCATATTCGCTGCTGAAACACTCCTGTATGTTATTGGGGGTTAGAGAGAGAGAGGAGTGTTAGTGTGATTTTTCCCGCTCAATTGTTTTTTTTAGTTAAGGAGGGAAAGTGGGTGGGCGTTTGTTTTGATCAAACCAGTCCACTGGCACAGCCAATCTGTGCATAAGATTTTTATGTCAGGCCCACTAAGGGTTCCATACAAGTAATCCAAGCCGTTCAATATGTTTAAAACATTTTTTTAAGGGCCTTTGCAAAAAATCAGCTCAATCCGATACCTATAAGTGCTTGATTTAATCATCTAACTTTTCATTCAAGTTTTTAGAGAATGAAAAAATTAGACGATTAGATCAAGCACTTCTAGGTATCGGATTGAGCTAATTTTTTGCAAAGGCCCTTGAAAAAAATTTTTAAACATAATGAACGGCTCGAATCACTTATGTGGGATCCTTAGTAGACTTCACATAAAAATCTGTATATAATCTGTGCAATCCTGCACAAATTTACTGTGCAAGTAGACTTTCTGGTTTTGAGGCATCCACTACAATTGTGTGACCTGGTGAACCCAGTAACCCACCACACGGGCCACACTCCGATTCCGAAAAATGTCGAGACCATGTTCGTTTTGTCATTTGGATTTTAGGTAATGAGTAGAGAGAAATAAATGAAAATGATTGAAATAAAAATTTATTTATTGGGGACTGTGTACAAAAAGAAAATCCAAAATTTCCCAATGAACATGGTCCGAGTGACTAGATTCTCGTTGGGCACTAGAAGGTATTGTCAAGTTTATTAGGCCATTTTCAGGCATATAATAATGATTGAAATTGTTCGTTTAAAAAAAAAACACACTCTCTTTTTGTTCAAGTGCATTTCATTTTTTGTTTTCATTCATATAAAATTACAAAACTACCATCCATACAATTTTTCCCTCACACATGAAAAGAGTAATCAAGTAATTTCACATCACTACAAAATAAAATAAAAGGTGCATGTGGCTAAAAGGAGAGCGTGAAAAATGAAAATCAATTCCTTTTTTAAAAGTTTCAATAGAATTTTCACGCAGTTGATGTTCTCGATAAATTGGAGTAGTAAACAATTTCAATTATTAAAAGAGACTGAAGAGACTCCTTTCCCGTTTGTAAATCACTCCTTCAATCTATCGATCGATATTATAAGCAGATGTGTTAAGCCACCAAAAGCTTGTCAATTCCTTAATCCTAAATTTCTAGAACTTTGATTTTCTTTTAAAATCTGAGAAAGAAGAGAAACGTGAGGAGAGAAGGTGTGGATTTAGAGAGAGCACATGGTGGGATGGAAATTTTGAGAGGGAGTGGGGAAAAGTTGAGTTTTATTACGTACTAAACAATAAAAAATTTCCAAAAACATATAAGAACAACCGTAAATTAAAACTACATTTCCTAGTTTTTTTTTGTTTATTTATATTTTAATTAATTTGTGTTAATTTTACACAACTTCAAAACTTTAACTAGCTTTCCATGCACATGAACGGAAAAAAATTAATATGAACTTTTTTCATGTTATCTCGTGTATCAAATGGGCCCAACAATAGTTCTGCAAAATATGTTTGACATTAGTCAATTGGTTAAAAATTTAGCGGATGAAAATGTACAAAATGCTCTTTATTGAGATAGCTAAAGTGACTTTTTAATTAGTTAAAATCTTGAGAGAGCCTTTTTTTTTTTTCCTTCAGTCAAACGGAAATTCAAAGAGCCTTATCAAAAGGAGTGAACAAACAATTGAAGTGCTCACATATTAAAAAGTGCATGGGACTCCCTACTTCGATCCCTGCTCACTCATGATGGGAGATAGTTTTCCAAATTCAGGGGTTGCTTATAGAATTCTTTTGACTATTCCCTTCTGTTTATTGTTGCATCTAGAGAGAGCTTTTTAAAGTTGAGAACGTTCAAATCCCTACTTCGATCCTCCATGTTACAAAAAAGGGTTCAATGGATTAGCAATATTACACACATACTACCGTGAACCATTAGTTTCAATGGCCAAGATTAAAACAAATAATGACACTCCATCGCAGCCATTAGTTTCAATAGCCGAGATTAAAACCGAACCCACCTTCTCTCTCCTCCCACTAACGTGAGGGTAACAAGTAACACCGTTCTCCTCACCTCTGTGTTCTCTCACCGTCGCACTTGTTCTTCTTCGTCAGGTCACACCACTGCCGTCCACTGTCCGCCATTTGATTAGGTGCTTGCTTCTCCGTACTCGCCCTCCCATGCCTCGCGCGCTTTGATGCTCCGCCGAACAACTTCTCGGTCTTGGCTTCGTCCAATTGTTGCGATTCGGGAGTCTGGCACCTTCTTTGCTGGGAAAAAATTGTTGGTTTAATTTAATATTTTACATTAATATATTTGATTAGAGTTGTCTACTGATATATTATTTACCACATAGACGTGCCTTTCTTGGTGGGCAAATTATTAATGTTAGAAATATCTGGGATTGGTTAGTTGATAACCAATTTGACTTGGTTTCCTATTTTTCCTCCTAAAAATTAGAACACTAACGTTACTGTTTTCTCAGTTGGCATAAAACAGAGATATACTTGGTTTCCTATTTTTCTCCTTGTTATTAGCATGAACGTGGAGTTCATAACAAATTCTGATGGATATTTAATCTCTATAAATAAGTTATTGTTTTTCCTTGAAAAACGACTGCACTCCTGGAAAACTACTCCTCTACTCAGTTTTGGTTTACATGGTAGACAGTAAAATTCTTCTCTTCTCTTCTTCCAATCGGTGTACTCTTTCACAAATACAAAAGCTTCTTCTGGTTCTTTTACTTCATACATTTGTGGATTATTTTGAGTGTCGGGAAACTATACGGTTCGTGAGTTCAATTCGCTGCACCGAAAAGAACTTGAAGGTCGTTGTATCTTGGGGAAAGAACGCCATCCAACCCCGTGCAGAAGGGGGTGTATCATTCCTTAGGAGGGCGCCATCACCTGCCTCGACCACCCAACAGGCTATTCTTATATTTTCTCTAATAATATCTAATTGCCTTACTTGGTTGTTTATTGTTCTTGTTTTGGCATTTAATTTCTAGCATAAATATCCTAATCATATATTTTCTCCAACAAAAATGGGTTTTGATGAGTCGAAGCTTCTGGTGGTCACGGAATCCTAGAGAAATTCCCTCCCGCCATTGATGTTGTCATCGTGATTCTCACCATGGCCGATGGTGCAGGCTTAAGAATTAGTATTTTTTTCTTTTTTGGATCAGAGATGTTTCAGAATCATTTGTATCTGTTTTTTTTCTTTGCTTTTCTGAATCAGAGATGTTTAGGGTGTTTTGAGTGAATTTGTTTCAACTAGTTTTGGGATTCATGACATGGATACACATGGGCACCAATCGTTTGATGTTATTCCCCCAAAAGGTGTTTCTGCTATTATGATTTTCAGCGTTTAGTTTGGTAGTTCTATTCACAATGAATTTGAAACGATAATGTAACACTAGATAATTTGGAATCCTATCCTTCATCAAATTACTATCACAGACCTGCTTATAGCTAAGCTTCTTGTATTATTGGTGAAACTGAACTTGGAATCCTTGATTTAAATTTGGTTAGATAGAGCCCAAGAGTTTTTTTCCCCGGTAAAATGAGCCCAACAGTTAAGCATTAGTAGTACGGAGAAGGAAGCAGCTCGTCGGACAGCGGCGGCGATGAAGAAGAACAGGCGAAGGGGAGAAGAGAACAGATAACGGCGTTAATGTTTTTTACTAATTGGAGGAGATAGAAGCTGGGTTAAGTTTTAATCTCAACCATAGAAATTAATAACTGAGATGGAGTGTCATTATTTGTGTTAAATTTTGTGTGGCAGGAACCGTCTCCTATATATAAATATGTTTTTTTTATAAAATCCACATCTCCCTTTTCCGATCGAATTGTGACAATCCGAGCCGTTCAATGTGTTCGGAACGTGATTTTAAGGATATGCGCGAGGAATCGGCAAAAAAAAAGACCAGAAATGGGCTTGATTTGAGCAATTTTTACTGAACCATTCAATAAAAATTGTTCAGATGAAGCCATTCCCGGTCATTTTTTTTGTTGATTTCTCGCAAATACCCTTAAAATCATGTTCTGATCGCATTGAGCAGCTCGAATCGTCGAAATTCGATCGAAAAAGGGAAGGTACGAACAGTGCAAATTTTAGAGGGTGTGGATAAGAAAAGGATTATAAGGGCTTGATCCAAATAGTTTTTATTGATCGGTTCAGTAAAAAACTACTCAAATCAAGCACTTCTCGATCATTTTTTTTGCTGATTTCTTGAGAGTACCCTTAAAATCACCTTTTGCATACTTTGAGCGGCTCAGATTGTCGCAATTCGATCGGAAAAGGGAAGTCCCGCACCATAAGGCCATAAGGGATTCCTCATTAGATCCAGACTGATATATATAAACACATACAATTTTTATGCACAATCTTTAAAATTTGATTTTTGGAGGACTCATTGACAAATACAGTATCTCTGGTGTCACCACTGCTCCTAAGCGATGTTTGCCTGGGCCCCAAAAAACTCGGGCAGGCCCTAACCCCATCACGTGCTACAAGCACTGAATTATGTTTAGACTCCCAAGCTGCTATAAAAGTTTGAACCATAGCATTGAACGAGAAATTTCAAGTAACTGCCTTCTTTTTTTGTCAAACAGAAATATTTAGATTAAACTAAAAAGACAGTCATAAAGACTAAGTAACACATTACAGACGATAAAAGTTCGAGAGAAACGAGTTCCACCACTACGTCCAAATGTGTCCCACCCCCATAGCATCAGCTATAAAAAATTCCCGGGCAGCTAATGAAACGCTATTGGTAACTATTAGCTCCTCATCCCGCTGAGAACCAAGCCGGGCCAAACATCCCGCTGACTGCTGAGAACCAAGACTAAGTAACTGCCTATTGAACCGGTTGATTGCAACTTGAAAATTAAGAGCACTGCCCAGATTCATCTCATTCATGTGCAAGCCCAAACCGAAGATCCAAACAAACAAACAAGTGAATCCTATTTTCTGTCACATGAGATAAACACTTAAAATATACATGTCCTGAGGCCACACCACCTTAAACAGTTAAACATCTGCTCTGAAGACAACTGTGGATTTGGACAACAAAGATAGGAGTATTATTCTCGATGCTCTTAAAAAGATGTCAAACATCCTCATTAACCATTTCATTATTTTTTGATCAATTTTGCTATGTACCCTAGCCCTGGGACCCATAACAGAAATGCCAGCAAGGATTTTGTATCCTTTTCGTAGCCTCTATCTCGTAGTACGTACCAAAATTGGTCTTGGATTCACTTCACGTCAATGCAAATAAAACTTGATGTAAAAAAGATGGGAAATGCTGTCGAGGCTATCTTGCACTGAAAACAGGTTCTGCATCCGCAGTTGGCTGTGTTCTTCGTGTATACTTGAGTAGTAAACCCTCAGAAGACAAACCTGGCACACTTAGATCCCTATGAACCAAGTGTCGAAAAACAACACCACTTAGACTACTAAAACAAAAAAGCAAAGCTAACCAAGATAAGCGTTGCTGAGCAAAAAAAAAAACACAAGATAAGCGTAGAGATTGAAGGCAACAAGAGATGCTAACAAACCTGATGTAAGGCTGAAGGTCTTTCCACTCCCATTTCGGTCGCTCTCGAAAGAGCATTGAGAATCGCTCAGTAGGGGCAGAGGGAAGAGAAGAGACACTAAAGGCATAAACCCAAGTCTCAATCCCAAGTTTCTCAGTCAAAACTTCCCCTTCCAACATGTCGAAACTGGCCTGCATCCCATCTGGAATCTTCTGCGTCCACTCCACCATGAAATTATCCATCCTCATTTTCCGTCCTTTCAATATCCTTCTCGCAAAATGCACACAAACACGCTTCTCATCTAACCTCATCACACCCTCATTCACTTTAGAACTGTAAACTTGCAAACAATGATGTGCTATTTCGCAAGGAAACCCATCTGATTGAAGCACAATAACAACATCACTTTCATTGAGTGCATTCAGGGACCAATCGTTCAACACTGAATTGTGCAAAAGCATATTTAGAATCCCATCCATGTAGTTATCATCCACGATTCTCCAATATCCGCCAATTTCAACTGCTGAAAGAGAGTGTAGTCCAGACCTCAGTTCTTCGTCGCTAGCTTGTACCTCGTCAATCAGATCTTCCCAACTGTACAACCCTCTATTACTATTTTCCATTTCATTTGGCTCCTCCATTACTGAAACCTCATCAAATGGGTAAGGATGCTCAGAGAGAAGCGTTTTAAGCTTGTCAATTCTGGGAGCAACCTCAACAAGTTCCATGACGCCAGGTGCCACTTTGAAGACTGGTGCAATCAATTTCTTGTCATAATCTTCTGTATCTCCACACGATACAGATTGATCCAAAGGGGGTATAAGTAAAACAGAGTTTGAAGTTCCTACAAACTTGACGGCATAAGTTTTTGACCGAGTACAAAAAACTGCATCTTCATTGGGTTGTCCTCTCAAGGTCACTCTGAAAATGAAGAAATTGGGATACTTATTAAAACCCTAACATTTAGTCGGAAATCAAGGAAACATACATGACATGCTAGCTGTTAGAATTGTTAACAGGGCTAAAGATTTGTTCTTTGGAAGGGCCAATGTAAATGGAGCAAAAAAAAAAAAAAAAGGTTCTGATTATAACATACACAGGCATTCCACATAAAATAAGCAAGGAAAAGTAATAAATCAAAATCAGTCACTTTACGGGTGAATATAACATGGGTCAGTGGTAGTTAAGGGGCTAACAATGCCAAAAAGCTAAGAGGTTCAGTTCCCATTTCAAATAGTCCATACACTCTTTACGTTCTCCAGCACGCTTTTTGGTACATATACTTAAATTTGGAAGGTCGTTAGCCACGAGACACAGGTACGAAATTATACGGACACGCAGATATGTTATTTCTCTGATAAGTAGGACCCTGCACGTTAGGGATGCATGGAATTAGGAATATCCAAATTTATGGCTATGCCTATACACACCCATAAGTTCAGGTCCCGAGGTAAAAAAAAGTGCATATGATACATTAACTTATGAAGGAGATACATTATCACAAGACTCCTGAAATCCTTAAAAATAGGGGCATAACATGGCTACGAATTGCTACTCATGAAAGTGTTTCCTTAATCAGATTAAATGCTCTCTCTTATTTTGGTTTCGATAGCATGCTGACAACTTTGATAATGATATTTTACCAACTTGTATAAGAGATTGATATGTGAAATTCCAAAATTTTGATAATCACATGTTTGCAAGTTTCAAAAAACTTAGAAAAAGGTGTTGAACACGTACTAGTATATTAGTTTCTTAATCATATACACCTTACTAGTGTCGTACATGTGTTGAAATTAAGATTTTTGTTTCTTAACTATGGAAGAAAAAAAAGAGTATTGGACATGTGTCCGAGAAGTGTCAGTGTCCGACATGTGTCTAACACGGACACTTCACCTTTTCAAAGTGTCCTTGCTTCTTAGGTCGTTAGCATTTCCATCAATATTTGTATCTGCAGCAAAAAAAATCATATACTCTCTGATTCAATAAAAACAACAAAAGGTACCTAAATACCAAATAAGTAAGATCACACTGTGTTGGTGAGTGATAGTTAGGCCATAAAAAGAATTCTCAAAAACTTAGGGGAGCATTCCATATTGATTGTAAAAATCTCCTAAATTATACGGGTAATAGAAAGATTACTAAAACTTGACAGGGGCCATGGCCAACATTAACACTCCCCCTCCTTCCCAGCCTACCTATCTTGGAGGACATCTGGGAGAAGCTTTTCATCCAGCTCGAGGAGAATCAGATCGTCATGAGGACCAAAGAGAGGATGATATGCTAGAGAGACCGATGTAGTGGGTTGGATGTTTAAAACAGCTTGTGCTCCTCCGCAATGTGGCTGTGGCTGCTTCATCTCCGTCTCCATCTCCACTGTCCTCTCTATCTGCTCAACAGGCTTCTAGTGATCAATTATACAGAGCTTCTGTACAAGCAGATGCTAAACCAAGAGGTAACTAGAATCCATGACAAAGAGAAGTGAAAGTCCAACACCCATCACAACATGCTCGACGTCTAGTTCCAAACAAAAGTGACAGATGACGACATATTTCGTGTAACCCTTTTTCAATTTGCTGTTGTTCTACCCTACAGAAGTTTTAGATTTCTGCTGCAATCTGCAATGAAGGTAAACAAATAAGTAAATGAGACACTACCAACATAATATATCAATACACTGAGTTTTTTATTATTTAGGACAAACAAAATAAAAAATCAACTTTAATAAAATCCGTCGGTACACTGCCACATGGAATGTCACTAAACAAATAGTAGTTTAGATACATTTAAGTAAACAAAAACAAGTTACTTCTCAAAAATACACTTATCCATCAAATACAGGTTCTGCCATTAATTAGCTCAATGGAGTATTGTAGCTGCCACATAATTAATGGCATCCAATCACATAAACCATCTTTGCAACATGCATCATAAAGTAAGGGTGACATCGTAATCCAGGCAAACTCAAAAACATGTACAAGGCTGTCTCACCAAAAACATAGAGGTCATTCATTAAGGGGTACTTCTCTACTTGAAACTATTTGTAACTGATCAAATTTTTAGTTTTCATTGACAGTAGGGGGCTGCCCAACAATCTAAATGTACTTGAAAGTCAAGACAATGGAATAATCATCTCTGCAAACAAAAGTTTCAAGCCACTCACATCATATGGTAATACCAACTCAAACTCTCCTTGCACTTTTAGCAGTTGAGACTACAGTTAGATTTGAAAGGGTTAGCCCTCAATCTAAGTAGTTCTACAGGTTCAGATTTAAATAAAATTTGATTACGATGGAAAAAGAAGGTGAAAAGGTTATTGAGCCCACTGATCATGCACTCCACATGGTAAAATCATGGAATTGAGAAACTAAGGAAATGAAACCCAATTGGAAATAAACTTGCTTTATGTCCTTAATGCATAGGGTATGTGCGAAGAGAGTTGAAGCCTGGATCCAGGTCCCCAGGCAAGTCGGGTCAGAAACAGGCCAAACACTATAACCTAGCCATGGAGTACTGGTGACCCTTCTTTGAAATCTTTTGAAGTCATGGAGAAAAATAGGACCTTACAAATGGAAACTCAAAGATGTTTACTCCAATTTGATGGGAATATAATTGAAGCTGGAAAAAAAGAGAGTTGGATTTTGAAATAAGTGTAAGTACACTGTTGCAAGTTATATCTCAATTGATTATTTTTGTTAATAGCATTCAGGATTATTTTGGTTAATAGCATTCAGGATTATTTTGGTTAATAGCATTCAGGACGTTACATTGAATTTCTAGAAGCCAGGGCTCACCTTTGACCACTCGGCAATAAATGCAGAATCAAACTCACACTATACAATGCAACACTGAACAATCCGTTGCTAAGAATGGAACCCATGACCTCCCCACTGAACAATTCAATCTATGACATGAAGTAGTTTTAGTCCCAATGATAGTAAGGCAGTCAGGGAGGCTGTTTGTAAAAGCGTTAATCACAGCCATCCCCACTCCCACCCAAGAAATTAGAGCTCTTATGATATATCTGTTCCATCTAAAGTTTAAGAAAACACGCTTCCAATGCCCCATAACTGCATCCCACCACGCACGGGGGAGAGGCAACTAGACTAACACACCACTGTACTGAATGTGATGCATAAAGACAGACCACTGTGCTCAATCATAACAAAAGGGAGCAAATGCAAAATCTTGAAAAATACTCCCAATAACGGAAGATCAGATCTCACATTGAGGGGTAGGAACCAAAGACCTCCCACAAAGAAAGATTAGATACCACGTCGAGTTACCAACTGACCCAAAGACTCAAATTGTTAGGAAATGGGCCCAACAACAATATATCAAGCCTGTGGAAACCTTTTAATGAAAGAGGAAACGACGGAAAAACATAACAGTAACAGAGACTTCCATGGAATATTAATACTTGTATAAAGTTACATGTGGAAGAAAAAAAGACTTCTCCAGTAACAGAGACTTCAAAGACTTTTCCATGACTCCATCCATTTTTACATTCTGAGGTTAAGGAAATTTTAACAATCTTGCATACTATTGAAGTAATCTGATTTCTTTCCCTCACCGAAAGCCCTAATTTTCGAGCAACCATAATTTCAGATTTGGGGGTATTCGAAAATTAGGGAAAACCGAATTTTTATTAGGATCAAAGTAACGTAGGAAGAGACGAAAAAAATAGGGAAAGATTATTAGGGCGAAAACGAGTGATTTACCAGTTTCGTTCGTGGGTGGAGACACTGGTGGTCGCTGGCTCGGGTGGTGGTGTGGAAACGGTGTTTACAGAGGGAGCGAACAGGAGAGAGAAGGGCGGCGTCAATGGTGGGCGGAGATGGGGGTGGCGTCCATGGTCGGCAAGAGAAGGAAGGTCGGGATTAAGATTTAGGGATTTTGTTTCGCAGGAGACCAAAATCAAATCTGGGTTATTCTCTTCTCTCCATTGGTTTCGCGGCATTTGTTTTGGCCAAAAGTTTGAATGGATGATTGGGCTTTCGCGGCATTTGTTTCGCGGCACGGCCGTTTTACTGCAAACATCGGCTTTAATGATTGGGCTAAATTAGTTCAACTTATGGCAAAATGATTATGTGTGGGCGTGCTAAAAAAGAATATAATGTATCTTTTTCAGATTAACTCAAAATAGCTAATTAATCAGGCAATTGTGTTATCCGTTCGATTGCCTCAATTATGAGAATTTTCCTAAATGTATAAATCAAATAATACATTGACGCTCTTCAATTAGAAAAGATAACTAAATATAAACAAATTAGAATTTAATCGAAAAGCAAGTTAATAACTTAATATACAATTACTCTTAAGATTTCAACAACAATAATACAGAGGTATAGACACGTTTGAATTGAATCGAAAGCAAACCTATACTCGACTACTCTTTGGCAAGAAAAAGACAGAAAGATGTAAAATAACTTTAATTTAATCAAAAGTGAGTTTACATGCAAATAAGTCTTCAAACTTGCAAAATACTAAACTAACTAAATTACTCTAAGTCCTAAACTACTCTAGACCTCTAAGCAACCATTTTGTATGGATTATCAAATGATGAATTTTTGTCGGGAGTTTCTCTCTTCAATTGTCTCTTCTATTTATAAACGATGAGTCTGTCTTTCACCTGCATTCTTCACGTTTTCTTTTGATGCCCACGTCTTCATTCAAATTTGATTCAAAACGTTATTCATTCCCTCCAAAAACGGTTGCAAAGGTCTTCAAACTTTCACTTGACTGGGTTTTCTCAGAAAACTCTTCTCCTTCCACGTTTGTTGATGTTAATCATGGCTAACTTTTAGGTAGTGGGTTCCTGTTTATGTGTAACATGGATTAGTGCTTCGAGATAAATTATTCAGATGATTCACTACAAGCATAACTGGTTTCTCCCATGAAACAGGGTGCTAATGACATCGTTCGATGGTTTTAAGCGTTCATCAATGGTTGTGCTTAATTATCGCCTTGAAATCTATCCTTTGATGAACAAACACGGTCGTTTCCAATCTAAATGATACCGTATAGTACTAAAATAACATCGTAATTAAACCCTTTGATCTTCTATATCTTAGGCTTAACCATGACGTGTTTTGATTGGATAATACACTATTTGGTGCCACATGTATTTTTCTTATTGGGTGACATATTTTAGGATGTAAACAAATGTATAACCATATCAAAAATCATGTTAATCGGATATTGTTCAATGCATGATCGGAACACATTTATTTTGGGCAAATGGACGAGGGAGGTTCTAAGTGTAGTCAGGCAATATACTTAGTAAGTTTAGACATACAATGTAGCAGTGCATTCATATAATACAATAAGTATTGCCTTAATAAATGGTATGTAAACCCTGTTTTTGCGGCAATAAATATTGCAATTTTTTACAAAAAAAGAAGTAAAACTATCTCATTTTTAGCGAATCCACATTTACTTTTTGGGGTGACTTTGATCTAACCGCCATGATTTTAAATATTTTCAATTTAAGGGTCGATATGTAATAGGAGCATCATGCTCCCATACCACTTGGGACCATGGTAGAAATTTTCCTCTAGACCACAATCCATCAAATCCAACTAGACTTCTTGTTACCCAGACAGCAACCTAGAGGGGGGGGGGGGGGGGGTGTTGAAATCCATCAAATCCAACTAGACTTCCTGTTACCCAGACAGCAACATGGGGGGGGGGGGGGGGGGGGGGGGGGTGGTGGTTTGAATAGGGTTGCTAATTAAAATTTACCAATTAAAAGCTACAAAGGCAAATAACTAATTAGCAAATATAGAGAGAGAGAGAGAGAGAGAGTTAAGAAACGCAAAACTAGTTTATAGTGGTTCAGTCTGAATTTGTCCATAGTCCAGCCTACTCCACTTCTCTCCAAGGCAATCATTTGAAGGTTTCACTAATAAAAATGGAATTACACTAGTAAGCCTTGCGGGTGCTTACAATTATCGATGCTCCTAGCTTTCCGAAGGAGCTAGACAACCGCAAGAATTTAAAGTACAAAATCCTCAAAAACCCCTTCCAAAAACAAAACCCCTATTTTTGGAATTACAAAACTAGTGTTTGATTTCTCAAACACTTAATCTCTCAAAAGGTAATAGAATTTGTAGCTCACAATTACAACACTCCTCAAAGAATAGATATAACAATTTGTTCGCAAATCTCTCAAAGTAATTGTATGAAAAATGAAGTGTAAGAGAGGGTGAAAATTGCTCTTGTAATGCTCTGTGTATTGTGTATTTTCTCTGCTGTGACTTGGTTGATTTCTCTTCTGTTGAAGCTCTGGTTATAAAGGAGAAAAACTTGAACGTTGAGATGTTTCCGTGAGATGCAAATCTCATTTTTGTTGATATTGATCTTCATTTATTGCAAGTGAACGTTAAGTCATAAAATCTACCATTGCAGAGATATTGTCTTTCCTTAAATGCAGTAGAGAAATGTTGAGCCGCATTTTTCAGCGTCAAGTATTAACTCCCAAGTTCTCAAGTCAACAAAAGCAGTTGAACAAAATACAGAGATTGAAATCTCTGTCGGTGGACCAATCTCAAACCGGCCGACCACTTTGTGATTAAAACTGATTTGGGCTTGGTTCTCTAGCTTTCATTGAATTGGACAGAAGTGGACTAAAAAGCAACAAAATAGATAAGACCAAAAGAGCTTATGTCCAAAATCTAATATTATTTAAAGAGGGATTCCAAGGGCCACAATTAAAAAAGTTTTGGACCAAGGTTCAATATTGTTGCTTTTAAAAGCTTTATTTTCGACACTGTATCAAAATGTGTTGTAGTCCAAAAATTTACATTTGAAAATGAATTATGCAGGGCCAACCATATTACTTGTCGAAAAAATAAAAAGCTTTTCATAAATCAATTTTGTCGTAGAACATAATCAAAATCATTTATATCTAACACTTCCCTTATCTTGCCCAATATGGGACCCACGTCAACGATCCGAACCGTTCACCTTGTAATCATGCCTATAAATTCCTCTAAAAAAAGCTATATCCCGATTGGAAATGCTTAGATACATAAACAAGTTGTAAGTTGCGAAAGGTATATATGATTTTTCACTAAAATTGTTAATAAAAAGAAATAACTTTCATGTACTTACTGTTATACAAGTGAAAAATAAAGAACAACGGAACACAAGCCCGATATATATTATATAATTATGAAGATAATTTCTTTAGGAAATATCAAGGAGTTTCGAGACTAACAAAATATTATTGACATATTTCTCACACTTTTACTTTTACTCTTTGCAATGGTATCTTTCTTCTCCATGTGTCTTAAATACGAAAAGAGGATCGACTGTAATTTTATTAATAAAATGTTTCATTGCATGCATCTTAATTTAATTTATTCACCAAAGATAATTAATTGAAAAAGGCTAAAATTGAAAAATGTGTACTGAGAGGACCATCTAGGGTGCCTAACACCTTTCCCACCTCAAACCCATCTCTATTTTTGTAAACCCTAAAATGGGACTAAATTACAAGCCACATTTGAAAGGAGAATTCGCTCAAACAAATCCGAGTCATAGCTGCAAAGCCAATATACATAGTCATCATATTTAAAAATCATAATTTTGAAAGTGTTGTCTCTTTGCCCTAATTTTTCAAACACGACAATTGCATACATGCATTAGACCACTACAACACAAATTTTTCTATGGTACATAAATCACTTTTTGGTGTATGGTACCTAAAAAATCACTTTAGTGATAAGTATTTCACATTGAGTGGCAAGTATTCCACATTGAGTTTTATGGTGCAAGATAAATTTTGAATCCTTCTAATGAAAGTTTTATAGCTAATAATTCTTTTTGAAAAATATCATATTTTTGTTGATTTGGTTTAAAAGTATCAAAATTATAACCCCAAATCAATTATTTTTTTGACGTCTTTTTGAGATAGGAACTTTTCTCGTCCTTATCCTATTATCACTTAATGAAAACATCTCTTCCTTTCAAAAAGTAAATGGTATAGTAGCTTTTAGTACCCAACCCCAACTTGTGTCAGAAGCATCAGTTTCAAGAATAAGCTTATCACCGTATTTTTAGGTAAACATACATTAGATAATTTAGTAAGTGTTGAAACTGATGGCTGACAAAAGGTTTGCAGTGATTGGAACCATAAATTCTTCAGCGAATTAAGTTTATGAATAGGAAATGCAGTTGTAACAGTAATGTATTAATTATACATTTGATATTTAATCCCTATAAAGACAGAAGGGAAATTGCAATGAAAAGTAAGAAACTGAAGTATTCGATTGATCCTGTAGATCAATTGTGTTTCTGATAGTTTCAGAAGAACTACATTTAACATATATACTGTGTGCATTACTTTATGCAATATTCTTTTGGTATTTCTTTAGTTTTATAACACGTTATCAGCACGAGTCTCTACCTAACTGAGAAGATAATGGTTACATTTCGTATTGATATTTATCTCTGTTTATGTTTGTCTATTACATGCGTACATAGATATATAAATTATAAGTCAATTATTAACACAGGAAAAAAATGTTATACCATAAGTAGTTCCCTGAAGAATACCCAAAGTATTCTTGCTATTAATAAATACCTGAAGTAATTGAATTCTGACAATAATAAATACCTGAAGTATATATTTACTACAACACATAGAAGTATTTGAAGTATTTATATATGGGTACTTGCAGTACTTACACTACAAAATGAATTGATAAATTAAGGGGCAGATGTGCATTTAATATCTTATTTAATATCTGTGATTCGTAACATGAACATGTTTATATATTGCTCTGCATGTGTTAACTTACGGATGTTGGAGGCAAGAAAATTTTCTTTTCATATTATGCTTTACATTTTTCATATGCAAATTGTTAAAATTTACATTATGCTTTGTGAATTTTATCATTGCATAACATTTACCCAAATCAGTTAAACTTGCTCCATTAACTTGATTGTCTCTAAATTTAAATATTTGTCTAAATTAAAATTTCTAATTTTATACACGATATCCAATTACATAAAATTGGATTTCGTGGTACTAGACATTTCTAGAAGGAATTACTTGTCAGGAATACTTGATGTGTGTCACACCCTCGATTTTCAACATAATTATAAAGGAATTTTCATAAATAGAATCTCACTTAATACGCACAATTCCCCAAAAGAGAGTTGACATTTCCATTTCCATCAATTTCGCTCTAACGCCCAAATTTTCACAAAAGTACATCTTTGGCTCAATGGCCCCAAATCGTCAAAAGTATTGAATATCAAAGAAATTAAAAGCTTACAATATTCTTTAATCAAAAGATTCACAATTAGAGTTACAAATACATCTTTCAAAAATAAATTACAAAGATGCCTTAATAACTCTTCAGTGTTAGCTTTCAAAATCGTGTCCACAATCCATGCACTCCCAACATGAAGTTACTGTCCAGAGTTAGCACCTGAAAAGAAAGTAAGGTTTGAGCTACACTAGCCCAGTAGAAAGCTCTAATCCCACAATGTATGCATATGAAATGTAGGAACGATAACAAGAGGAACAACAGCAACTGAGACCAATGGAATGGAGCAACAACAGTAATCCTACTTCAATCTTTCATTTCCAAAATCAATCATATTTTTCAACGTATAAACCTTGAAAGCATCGTGGATCAAAATGTATCTCGTACGTGTGTCATGAGTCGAAGCTCGTACTAGGCCAATTAAAGGACCCCAATGTCCTCTGCCAGGCTCTTTACCCATTCGGGATGTCCTGATAGGAGCATATAGCTCATGCCGGGCCATTTATAGGACCCCGATGTCCTCCGCCAGGCTCTTTACCCTTTCGGGATGTCCTGATATATTTTCGTCGTGTCCGTGAAGTTTCAAAATCCTTTTCCAATCAATCCGTACCGTTCAAATCCAACTTGGTTTAGAAAATGATTTTCATAAAATCATGTTCGAATGAGAGCTAAGGTCATAAATACGTTCAACAAATCATTTGATACAAGTAATCAAGTTACGGGATCATTCGGGAGGTAGTAGAACAGGTTGGAAGTGATTGGGAACCAAAACGATGAAGTTCGAAGCAAAACAGCAAAAGCTGGAGATAAGCAACAGGTATCGATACCAATAAAATGGTATCGATACCATTTGGTCAGAAATGATTCCAGACGCAAGGGTATCGATAACAATGACCAAAGGTATCGATAACGAACGATTTTCTGGGCTTTGGAACACAAAGGTATCGATAACAAAGGGTTAAGGTATCGATAACAAATGATTTTTCTGGGCTTTGGACGAGGTAATGTTATCGATAACAAGGGAAAATGTTATCGATAACAATGGCCTACGAGCATATTTTTGACAGATTCACATGGGTTTTACAGCAGCAACAACAAAAACAACAAAAACAACGATCACGAACGAGAATCAAGGTACAAGAATCAAGGTACAAGAATCAAGCCATAAACATATATTGAAAGTTAGAACTCCCTACCTCAAAATCAAAGAACAAAATCAATACACTTTCCAAGCCCTAGCTCCAATCTTTGAAACCAAATGAAATTTGTCTCCACCGAGCTCAAACCAACGAAGTTCGGACTGCAGTACACATAAGGATGATGGATTGATGGGTGAGTTGCATGGGTTTTGTGTTGTTTGGGTGAAATTTGGTGAGAGTGAGAGTGGGAGAGTGAGAGCCGAGAGAGAGAAGAACGGGAGAGTGAGAGAGTTGGGGAATTTTTATTCCCTGCACTGATACATATATATTATACACACTATACCTAAATCACACACTCACCCCTCAAGCATAGCACTTTAACACTTTAACCCCAATTCTCGAAGTTCTAAATCAATTTCCTCCTTTTTATTCCTTATAAAACATTTAAATCAATTATACGAATTTACGGGTCTCTACACCCTACCCTCCTTAAAAGAATTTCGTCCTCGAAATTAAAATAACCATGCTCAACTAAATCACACACCACATAAATATGCAACAAGTCAAATAGTATAAACTTCGATATTAAACACTCACGTCGATTTATTCCGGAAATAGGTGCGGATATTTCTCCCTAATCTCATCTTCTCGTTCCCACGTCGACTCCTCGCCACCCTGACCCTTCCACAATACTCGCACTAGTGGTATCGTCTTACCCCTCAACACTTGGTCACGCGTATCCAGGATACGTATCGGTTCTTCCCCATAGGATGCGTCGGCTTCCAATTCGAGTTCGGACCATTCTAACACATGTGATGGATCCGGTTCGTACTTCCTCAACATAGATACGTGAAACACATCGTGCACATTCGATAATCTCGGTGGCAAAGCTAAACGGTACGCAACCTCCCCAATTTTCTCGATAATGTCAAACGGACCGATATAACGCGGTGAAAGCTTTCCCTTCTTCCCAAAACGTGACAAGCCTCGGCGTGGCGATACTTTGAGAAACACATGGTCCCCCACTTCGAATGATAATGGGCGACGACGACGATCGGCATAGCTCTTTTGTCGGCTTTGAGCAGTTAATAACCTTTGGCGAATCACCTTGACTTGTTCGGTTGTTCTCTTTTGAGCCTCTAAAAGCCGTTGGCGAATCGATCTCAAACTCTCGGTAGTTTCTTTGATCATGTCCGGCCCCACTAACGTGGCTTCTCCCAATTCGATCCAACACACAGGTGATCGACACGGTCTCCCATACAGGGCTTCATACGGTGCCATCTCGATACTCGATTGATAACTATTGTTGTATGCGAATTCCACTAACGGTAGATGGTCTTCCCAATTACCCTGGAAATCCATAACACAAGCCCGAAGCATATCCTCCAAAATCTGAATCGTTCGTTCGGATTGACCATCGGTCTGTGGGTGATAGGCAGTGCTAAACAAAAGGTTCGTGCCCAAAGCGGCCTGCAAACTCTGCCAAAAACGTGCGGTGAATCTAGGGTCTCGATCGGACACAATAGATACGGGAATCCCGTGAAGTCGGATGATCTCTCGAATATACAAACGGCTAAGCGTTTCTACAGAATCGGTAACATGGATAGGTAGAAAGTGAGCGGTCTTGGTAAATTGGTCGACGATAACCCAAATGGCATCATGCCCCCTCGGTGACTTCGGTAAACCCGTAACAAAATCCATCGTCACATTTTCCCATTTCCACTCGGCCACTGGTAACGGTTGTAGTTCTCCCGCAGGTCGTTGATGTTCGGCTTTCACTTGCTGACATGTAAGGCATTTGGACACAAAGATCACAACGTCCCTCTTCATTCCCGGCCACCAAAATTGCCTACGTAAATCGTGATACATCTTCGTTCCTCCCGGATGAACGGCTAACGGTGAATGGTGAAACTCTCGTAGGATTTCTTCCCGACACGCAACGGGTACGAACAACTTCCCTTGATAATGTAAACTTTGATCGGCGTGAATCATCCACCCATCCTGAGCTTTACCGTTAAGGAAATTGGTACGAAGTTCCTCCGCTTCTTCATCGTGTTGTTGAGCCTCAATTATTCGAGTCGATAAGGCTGATTGCACGGTTAAGTTACATAACGTGACCCCTTCCTGAACCTCCTCGAAGTGCGAAGCATAATGGCCTAAATCGTTCACCATCTTCCACTCACGTATGGCTAAGCTTGCTAAATGTATCGGTTTTCTACTCAACGCGTCCGCCACAACGTTCGCCTTTCCCGGGTGGTAATGCAACTCAAAATCGTAATCTTCTAAGTGTTCCATCCAACGACGCTGACGCAAGTTAAGCTCTTTTTGGGAAAATAAGTACTTTAAGCTCTTGTGATCGGAGAAAACTTCAAATTTCTCACCGTAAAGGTAGTGACGCCAACTCTTCAAAGCAAAAACAACGGCCGCAAGTTCTAAGTCATGAGTAGGATAGTTCCGCTCGTGAGTTTTCAATTGCCTCGAACCATACGCTACCACTCGCCCCGCTTGCATCAATACACACCCCAACCCTTCCTTAGACGCATCACAATATACGGAGTAGCCAACTCCACGTTCGGGTACGATCAAAACTGGTGCGGTAGTCAACCTTTTCTTTAGTTCTTCGAAAGCCGTCTCACATGAGTCACTCCAAACAAAACGAGTCCCTTTACGCGTTAGCCTAGTCATCGGAGCAGCTAGACGAGAGAAGTCAAGAACAAAACGACGGTAATACCCAGCCAACCCCAAAAAGCTTCGAATCTCAAACACGTTCTTCGGTCGTTGCCAATTCATAATGGACTCAATCTTTCCCGGATCGACGGATACTCCTCCTTTCGAAACCACATGACCCAGAAACTTAACTTCGGGTAACCAAAACTCACACTTACTAAGTTTGGCGTATAAACGGTGTTCTCTCAAGAGTTCAAGAACGATGGCAAGATGAGTTTGGTGTTCCTCCTCCGTGGATGAATAGATAAGAATGTCATCGACGAATACAACTATAAAGTGATCAAGATACGTACGAAAGATACGGTTCATAAGATCCATAAAAGTAGCTGGAGCATTGGTCAAACCGAATGGCATCACAACAAATTCGTAATGACCATAACGAGTACGGAAGGCGGTTTTGGGAATATCCTCTCTACGAACTCTTAATTGATGATAACCAGATCTCAAATCGATTTTGGAAAAGCAAGTGGCACCTCGGAGTTGATCAAATAAGTCATCGATTCTCGGCATGGGATATTTGTTCTTAACGGTCACACGGTTGAGTTTACGATAATCGATACACAATCGAAGTGAACCATCCTTCTTCTGGGCAAACAAAGCCGGTGCTCCCCACAGTGATGTACTAGGATGTATAAACCCCAAATTTTCTAACTCTTGCAATTGAACTTTCAACTCTCTAAGTTCGGCGGGTGCAAAACGATATGGTGGAATCGAGATAGGAGCGGTGCCTGGAAGCAAGTCTATCGTGAACTCTATCTCTCTCTCAGGAGGCAAACCTGGCAACTCTTCTGGAAACACATCGGGAAACTCGCGAACTACCAAGGGTAACTCCCCACGCGTAGACATATCCTCATCTAACGTCAAGCTTGCCAACAAAGCATAAATCGACTCTCTTTCCCGAGACCCACACAAATACGGTTCCAATGGTTCTCGACGCTCCCCATGGAATTCAAAACAAACACCTTCAGGAGGACATATGCGAACACGACGCTTGAAACAATCAATTGTGGCGTGAAACGTAGACAACCAGTCCATTCCCAGAATGAGGTCGAACCCCGACATATCCAGCACAATAAAGTTAAAGACGAAGCGATGATCACAAATAACGAGCTCGCAATCCCTACAGATACGACTTAGAGATGACTTTCCCCCTAATGGTGTCTCGACAAACAACGGTGAATCAAGATTCTCGGTGTCCAATTCCAATGTACACACAAATGAAGCAGCAATGAAAGAATGCGATGCTCCAGAATCAAAGAGTACTCTAGCAAAAGAGTTGAATAGAAGGAAAGTACCCCTTACAACCGATGTCTCTGGAGCCTGAAAAATAGAAGGTGAAGCATTGGTGTTGATGTTGAAAACACGCCCCTGAGTACCCTGACCCTGCACAAAACCTCCTCCTTGACCGGAACCTTGAGAAGGTGCGGATGAACTCGCTCCCCGGTCAACCCCAGAATTCTGAGCTAATGATGCCTGACGGAAATGAGATTGTTGTTGCCTATGAGCACCTCTGAAAGATTGCTGACCAACACCACGCCCTGCCCCTGATTGCTGTACCGAACCCGACTCACTACGCGCTCCCGCCCCTTGAGGGCAATTCCAAGCAAGATGGTCTGTCTTACCACAATTAAAACACACTTTAGAAAGCTGAGGACACTGAGTACGGACGTGCCCAGGTTGATTACACTTGTAGCACACGATCGGAGGTCTAGATAAGGCACCCCTAGATCTCGAAGAAGTAGGCATCTTGAAGTTGGATCGATTAGATGGCTGCTGCGACTGTTCTCGTTGTCTTTTTCGTCCTTGACTTCCGAAGCTGCCGGGAGAAGAACTCAAACTTCCCACTGGTTGCCTTGGCTCCCAAGCCCTTGTATTGCGTTGAGCTTCCTTTGGTATCTCAATGCTTCTCGCGCACTCCACCACTTCAGAAAACTTCATCTTATGTTGGGCTATCACCATTCTCCTCACAGTGTTATGTAGCCCCTTCTCAAACCGTCGACATTTTCTTTCCTCCGTCGCCACCAACTCTAGAGCGAAGCGAGATAAGGATTGAAATTTCTGCACATACTCTGAAACAGTCATATTGCCCTGCTCCAGTTTCTCAAACTGATCTCTCAAATTCTCACGCGAAGTCTCCGGAAAGTACTGTTCTTCAAAGAGTGCCTCGAACTCAGCCCATGTCAAATTCTCGATGTCCGGCTCGTTCATTTGAGCTGCGGTCCTTGCCGCCCTCCTTGCATCTTTTCTACTCTCCAAGACAAATTCCCACCATTCGCCGGCCTCCCCAACTAGCTGGACGGCCACAATACCCACTCTAATGTTGTCTTCGGTGATGTTGAGAGCCCTGAAGAGTTTGCGAATTTGAGCTAGCCAGTGGTCGGCTACCAACGGGTCACTACTAGTCCCATCGAACACCGGAGGGTTCCTACGGCTAAACTCCCTCATTGCTACCATAGCGCGATCCTCGACATTCTCCATAGGAGCTTGGTTTATAAGGTTTGCAGCTGTAAGTGCTGCGACGAGATCCCTAGCAAACTGAGTCTGGTTAGGAGGTACCCCTGCACCTCGACGGACCCCAGCCCCCAGATCCCCACCAGGATTCTCCCCAAGCTGACTAACCTCATCCTCTAGTGGCACCCCATGGCCTCGACCACGGCCTCTACCACCACGAGTTCCAGCCCCACTTCGTCTAACGCGCGTCTTCGGAGGCATCCTACTACACGGTATAAGAAATGGAGACTATTAGTCACAACACTATCACTATGAGGTCAAGCCCCAACTTCTCAAAACGAGCTAATAATAACTCTACACCACTCTACTATATTAAGAATGCAATGCCAATTAGCCACGTAGATGTTAGTCACACAAGCATGCACGAATTATGTTAGAAGGCGTGACATTTTGAACCCATGAGACGAAACGTCTCCCCACGGTCTTTAGGTGTTCTAAACCTAGGCTCTGATACCAAGTTGTCACACCCTCGATTTTCAACATAATTATAAAGGAATTTTCATAAATAGAATCTCACTTAATACGCACAATTCCCCAAAAGAGAGTTGACATTTCCATTTCCATCAATTTCGCTCTAACGCCCAAATTTTCACAAAAGTACATCTTTGGCTCAATGGCCCCAAATCGTCAAAAGTATTGAATATCAAAGAAATTAAAAGCTTACAATATTCTTTAATCAAAAGATTCACAATTAGAGTTACAAATACATCTTTCAAAAATAAATTACAAAGATGCCTTAATAACTCTTCAGTGTTAGCTTTCAAAATCGTGTCCACAATCCATGCACTCCCAACATGAAGTTACTGTCCAGAGTTAGCACCTGAAAAGAAAGTAAGGTTTGAGCTACACTAGCCCAGTAGAAAGCTCTAATCCCACAATGTATGCATATGAAATGTAGGAACGATAACAAGAGGAACAACAACAACTGAGACCAATGGAATGGAGCAACAACAGTAATCCTACTTCAATCTTTCATTTCCAAAATCAATCATATTTTTCAACGTATAAACCTTGAAAGCATCGTGGATCAAAATGTATCTCGTACGTGTGTCATGAGTCCGAAGCTCGTACTAGGCCAATTAAAGGACCCCAATGTCCTCTGCCAGGCTCTTTACCCATTCGGGATGTCCTGATAGGAGCATATAGCTCATGCCGGGCCATTTATAGGACCCCGATGTCCTCCGCCAGGCTCTTTACCCTTTCGGGATGTCCTGATATATTTTCGTCGTGTCCGTGAAGTTTCAAAATCCTTTTCCAATCAATCCGTACCGTTCAAATCCAACTTGGTTTAGAAAATGATTTTCATAAAATCATGTTCGAATGAGAGCTAAGGTCATAAATACGTTCAACAAATCATTTGATACAAGTAATCAAGTTACGGGATCATTCGGGAGGTAGTAGAACAGGTTGGAAGTGATTGGGAACCAAAACGATGAAGTTCGAAGCAAAACAGCAAAAGCTGGAGATAAGCAACAGGTATCGATACCAATAAAATGGTATCGATACCATTTGGTCAGAAATGATTCCAGACGCAAGGGTATCGATAACAATGACCAAAGGTATCGATAACGAACGATTTTCTGGGCTTTGGAACACAAAGGTATCGATAACAAAGGGTTAAGGTATCGATAACAAATGATTTTTCTGGGCTTTGGACGAGGTAATGTTATCGATAACAAGGGAAAATGTTATCGATAACAATGGCCTACGAGCATATTTTTGACAGATTCACATGGGTTTTACAGCAGCAACAACAAAAACAACAAAAACAACGATCACGAACGAGAATCAAGGTACAAGAATCAAGGTACAAGAATCAAGCCATAAACATATATTGAAAGTTAGAACTCCCTACCTCAAAATCAAAGAACAAAATCAATACACTTTCCAAGCCCTAGCTCCAATCTTTGAAACCAAATGAAATTTGTCTCCACCGAGCTCAAACCAACGAAGTTCGGACTGCAGTACACATAAGGATGATGGATTGATGGGTGAGTTGCATGGGTTTTGTGTTGTTTGGGTGAAATTTGGTGAGAGTGAGAGTGAGAGAGTGAGAGCCGAGAGAGAGAAGAACGGGAGAGTGAGAGAGTTGGGGAATTTTTATTCCCTGCACTGATACATATATATTATACACACTATACCTAAATCACACACTCACCCCTCAAGCATAGCACTTTAACACTTTAACCCCAATTCTCGAAGTTCTAAATCAATTTCCTCCTTTTTATTCCTTATAAAACATTTAAATCAATTATACGAATTTACGGGTCTCTACACCCTACCCTCCTTAAAAGAATTTCGTCCTCGAAATTAAAATAACCATGCTCAACTAAATCACACACCACATAAATATGCAACAAGTCAAATAGTATAAACTTCGATATTAAACACTCACGTCGATTTATTCCGGAAATAGGTGCGGATATTTCTCCCTAATCTCATCTTCTCGTTCCCACGTCGACTCCTCGCCACCCTGACCCTTCCACAATACTCGCACTAGTGGTATCGTCTTACCCCTCAACACTTGGTCACGCGTATCCAGGATACGTATCGGTTCTTCCCCATAGGATGCGTCGGCTTCCAATTCGAGTTCGGACCATTCTAACACATGTGATGGATCCGGTTCGTACTTCCTCAACATAGATACGTGAAACACATCGTGCACATTCGATAATCTCGGTGGCAAAGCTAAACGGTACGCAACCTCCCCAATTTTCTCGATAATGTCAAACGGACCGATATAACGCGGTGAAAGCTTTCCCTTCTTCCCAAAACGTGACAAGCCTCGGCGTGGCGATACTTTGAGAAACACATGGTCCCCCACTTCGAATGATAATGGGCGACGACGACGATCGGCATAGCTCTTTTGTCGGCTTTGAGCAGTTAATAACCTTTGGCGAATCACCTTGACTTGTTCGGTTGTTCTCTTTTGAGCCTCTAAAAGCCGTTGGCGAATCGATCTCAAACTCTCGGTAGTTTCTTTGATCATGTCCGGCCCCACTAACGTGGCTTCTCCCAATTCGATCCAACACACAGGTGATCGACACGGTCTCCCATACAGGGCTTCATACGGTGCCATCTCGATACTCGATTGATAACTATTGTTGTATGCGAATTCCACTAACGGTAGATGGTCTTCCCAATTACCCTGGAAATCCATAACACAAGCCCGAAGCATATCCTCCAAAATCTGAATCGTTCGTTCGGATTGACCATCGGTCTGTGGGTGATAGGCAGTGCTAAACAAAAGGTTCGTGCCCAAAGCGGCCTGCAAACTCTGCCAAAAACGTGCGGTGAATCTAGGGTCTCGATCGGACACAATAGATACGGGAATCCCGTGAAGTCGGATGATCTCTCGAATATACAAACGGCTAAGCGTTTCTACAGAATCGGTAACATGGATAGGTAGAAAGTGAGCGGTCTTGGTAAAACGGTCGACGATAACCCAAATGGCATCATGCCCCCTCGGTGACTTCGGTAAACCCGTAACAAAATCCATCGTCACATTTTCCCATTTCCACTCGGCCACTGGTAACGGTTGTAGTTCTCCCGCAGGTCGTTGATGTTCGGCTTTCACTTGCTGACATGTAAGGCATTTGGACACAAAGATCACAACGTCCCTCTTCATTCCCGGCCACCAAAATTGCCTACGTAAATCGTGATACATCTTCGTTCCTCCCGGATGAACGGCTAACGGTGAATGGTGAAACTCTCGTAGGATTTCTTCCCGACACGCAACGGGTACGAACAACTTCCCTTGATAATGTAAACTTTGATCGGCGTGAATCATCCACCCATCCTGAGCTTTACCGTTAAGGAAATTGGTACGAAGTTCCTCCGCTTCTTCATCGTGTTGTTGAGCCTCAATTATTCGAGTCGATAAGGCTGATTGCACGGTTAAGTTACATAACGTGACCCCTTCCTGAACCTCCTCGAAGTGCGAAGCATAATGGCCTAAATCGTTCACCATCTTCCACTCACGTATGGCTAAGCTTGCTAAATGTATCGGTTTTCTACTCAACGCGTCCGCCACAACGTTCGCCTTTCCCGGGTGGTAATGCAACTCAAAATCGTAATCTTCTAAGTGTTCCATCCAACGACGCTGACGCAAGTTAAGCTCTTTTTGGGAAAATAAGTACTTTAAGCTCTTGTGATCGGAGAAAACTTCAAATTTCTCACCGTAAAGGTAGTGACGCCAACTCTTCAAAGCAAAAACAACGGCCGCAAGTTCTAAGTCATGAGTAGGATAGTTCCGCTCGTGAGTTTTCAATTGCCTCGAACCATACGCTACCACTCGCCCCGCTTGCATCAATACACACCCCAACCCTTCCTTAGACGCATCACAATATACGGAGTAGCCAACTCCACGTTCGGGTACGATCAAAACTGGTGCGGTAGTCAACCTTTTCTTTAGTTCTTCGAAAGCCGTCTCACATGAGTCACTCCAAACAAAACGAGTCCCTTTACGCGTTAGCCTAGTCATCGGAGCAGCTAGACGAGAGAAGTCAAGAACAAAACGACGGTAATACCCAGCCAACCCCAAAAAGCTTCGAATCTCAAACACGTTCTTCGGTCGTTGCCAATTCATAATGGACTCAATCTTTCCCGGATCGACGGATACTCCTCCTTTCGAAACCACATGACCCAGAAACTTAACTTCGGGTAACCAAAACTCACACTTACTAAGTTTGGCGTATAAACGGTGTTCTCTCAAGAGTTCAAGAACGATGGCAAGATGAGTTTGGTGTTCCTCCTCCGTGGATGAATAGATAAGAATGTCATCGACGAATACAACTATAAAGTGATCAAGATACGTACGAAAGATACGGTTCATAAGATCCATAAAAGTAGCTGGAGCATTGGTCAAACCGAATGGCATCACAACAAATTCGTAATGACCATAACGAGTACGGAAGGCGGTTTTGGGAATATCCTCTCTACGAACTCTTAATTGATGATAACCAGATCTCAAATCGATTTTGGAAAAGCAAGTGGCACCTCGGAGTTGATCAAATAAGTCATCGATTCTCGGCATGGGATATTTGTTCTTAACGGTCACACGGTTGAGTTTACGATAATCGATACACAATCGAAGTGAACCATCCTTCTTCTGGGCAAACAAAGCCGGTGCTCCCCACAGTGATGTACTAGGATGTATAAACCCCAAATTTTCTAACTCTTGCAATTGAACTTTCAACTCTCTAAGTTCGGCGGGTGCAAAACGATATGGTGGAATCGAGATAGGAGCGGTGCCTGGAAGCAAGTCTATCGTGAACTCTATCTCTCTCTCAGGAGGCAAACCTGGCAACTCTTCTGGAAACACATCGGGAAACTCGCGAACTACCAAGGGTAACTCCCCACGCGTAGACATATCCTCATCTAACGTCAAGCTTGCCAACAAAGCATAAATCGACTCTCTTTCCCGAGACCCACACAAATACGGTTCCAATGGTTCTCGACGCTCCCCATGGAATTCAAAACAAACACCTTCAGGAGGACATATGCGAACACGACGCTTGAAACAATCAATTGTGGCGTGAAACGTAGACAACCAGTCCATTCCCAGAATGAGGTCGAACCCCGACATATCCAGCACAATAAAGTTAAAGACGAAGCGATGATCACAAATAACGAGCTCGCAATCCCTACAGATACGACTTAGAGATGACTTTCCCCCTAATGGTGTCTCGACAAACAACGGTGAATCAAGATTCTCGGTGTCCAATTCCAATGTACACACAAATGAAGCAGCAATGAAAGAATGCGATGCTCCAGAATCAAAGAGTACTCTAGCAAAAGAGTTGAATAGAAGGAAAGTACCCCTTACAACCGATGTCTCTGGAGCCTGAAAAATAGAAGGTGAAGCATTGGTGTTGATGTTGAAAACACGCCCCTGAGTACCCTGACCCTGCACAAAACCTCCTCCTTGACCGGAACCTTGAGAAGGTGCGGATGAACTCGCTCCCCGGTCAACCCCAGAATTCTGAGCTAATGATGCCTGACGGAAATGAGATTGTTGTTGCCTATGAGCACCTCTGAAAGATTGCTGACCAACACCACGCCCTGCCCCTGATTGCTGTACCGAACCCGACTCACTACGCGCTCCCGCCCCTTGAGGGCAATTCCAAGCAAGATGGTCTGTCTTACCACAATTAAAACACACTTTAGAAAGCTGAGGACACTGAGTACGGACGTGCCCAGGTTGATTACACTTGTAGCACACGATCGGAGGTCTAGATAAGGCACCCCTAGATCTCGAAGAAGTAGGCATCTTGAAGTTGGATCGATTAGATGGCTGCTGCGACTGTTCTCGTTGTCTTTTTCGTCCTTGACTTCCGAAGCTGCCGGGAGAAGAACTCAAACTTCCCACTGGTTGCCTTGGCTCCCAAGCCCTTGTATTGCGTTGAGCTTCCTTTGGTATCTCAATGCTTCTCGCGCACTCCACCACTTCAGAAAACTTCATCTTATGTTGGGCTATCACCATTCTCCTCACAGTGTTATGTAGCCCCTTCTCAAACCGTCGACATTTTCTTTCCTCCGTCGCCACCAACTCTAGAGCGAAGCGAGATAAGGATTGAAATTTCTGCACATACTCTGAAACAGTCATATTGCCCTGCTCCAGTTTCTCAAACTGATCTCTCAAATTCTCACGCGAAGTCTCCGGAAAGTACTGTTCTTCAAAGAGTGCCTCGAACTCAGCCCATGTCAAATTCTCGATGTCCGGCTCGTTCATTTGAGCTGCGGTCCTTGCCGCCCTCCTTGCATCTTTTCTACTCTCCAAGACAAATTCCCACCATTCGCCGGCCTCCCCAACTAGCTGGACGGCCACAATACCCACTCTAATGTTGTCTTCGGTGATGTTGAGAGCCCTGAAGAGTTTGCGAATTTGAGCTAGCCAGTGGTCGGCTACCAACGGGTCACTACTAGTCCCATCGAACACCGGAGGGTTCCTACGGCTAAACTCCCTCATTGCTACCATAGCGCGATCCTCGACATTCTCCATAGGAGCTTGGTTTATAAGGTTTGCAGCTGTAAGTGCTGCGACGAGATCCCTAGCAAACTGAGTCTGGTTAGGAGGTACCCCTGCACCTCGACGGACCCCAGCCCCCAGATCCCCACCAGGATTCTCCCCAAGCTGACTAACCTCATCCTCTAGTGGCACCCCATGGCCTCGACCACGGCCTCTACCACCACGAGTTCCAGCCCCACTTCGTCTAACGCGCGTCTTCGGAGGCATCCTACTACACGGTATAAGAAATGGAGACTATTAGTCACAACACTATCACTATGAGGTCAAGCCCCAACTTCTCAAAACGAGCTAATAATAACTCTACACCACTCTACTATATTAAGAATGCAATGCCAATTAGCCACGTAGATGTTAGTCACACAAGCATGCACGAATTATGTTAGAAGGCGTGACATTTTGAACCCATGAGACGAAACGTCTCCCCACGGTCTTTAGGTGTTCTAAACCTAGGCTCTGATACCAAGTTGTCACACCCTCGATTTTCAACATAATTATAAAGGAATTTTCATAAATAGAATCTCACTTAATACGCACAATTCCCCAAAAGAGAGTTGACATTTCCATTTCCATCAATTTCGCTCTAACGCCCAAATTTTCACAAAAGTACATCTTTGGCTCAATGGCCCCAAATCGTCAAAAGTATTGAATATCAAAGAAATTAAAAGCTTACAATATTCTTTAATCAAAAGATTCACAATTAGAGTTACAAATACATCTTTCAAAAATAAATTACAAAGATGCCTTAATAACTCTTCAGTGTTAGCTTTCAAAATCGTGTCCACAATCCATGCACTCCCAACATGAAGTTACTGTCCAGAGTTAGCACCTGAAAAGAAAGTAAGGTTTGAGCTACACTAGCCCAGTAGAAAGCTCTAATCCCACAATGTATGCATATGAAATGTAGGAACGATAACAAGAGGAACAACAACAACTGAGACCAATGGAATGGAGCAACAACAGTAATCCTACTTCAATCTTTCATTTCCAAAATCAATCATATTTTTCAACGTATAAACCTTGAAAGCATCGTGGATCAAAATGTATCTCGTACGTGTGTCATGAGCCGAAGCTCGTACTCGGCCAATTAAAGGACCCCAATGTCCTCTGCCAGGCTCTTTACCCATTCGGGATGTCCTGATAGGAGCATATAGCTCATGCCGGGCCATTTATAGGACCCCGATGTCCTCCGCCAGGCTCTTTACCCTTTCGGGATGTCCTGATATATTTTCGTCGTGTCCGTGAAGTTTCAAAATCCTTTTCCAATCAATCCGTACCGTTCAAATCCAACTTGGTTTAGAAAATGATTTTCATAAAATCATGTTCGAATGAGAGCTAAGGTCATAAATACGTTCAACAAATCATTTGATACAAGTAATCAAGTTACGGGATCATTCGGGAGGTAGTAGAACAGGATGGAAGTGATTGGGAACCAAAACGATGAAGTTCGAAGCAAAACAGCAAAAGCTGGAGATAAGCAACAGGTATCGATACCAATAAAATGGTATCGATACCATTTGGTCAGAAATGATTCCAGACGCAAGGGTATCGATAACAATGACCAAAGGTATCGATAACGAACGATTTTCTGGGCTTTGGAACACAAAGGTATCGATAACAAAGGGTTAAGGTATCGATAACAAATGATTTTTCTGGGCTTTGGACGAGGTAATGTTATCGATAACAAGGGAAAATGTTATCGATAACAATGGCCTACGAGCATATTTTTGACAGATTCACATGGGTTTTACAGCAGCAACAACAAAAACAACAAAAACAACGATCACGAACGAGAATCAAGGTACAAGAATCAAGGTACAAGAATCAAGCCATAAACATATATTGAAAGTTAGAACTCCCTACCTCAAAATCAAAGAACAAAATCAATACACTTTCCAAGCCCTAGCTCCAATCTTTGAAACCAAATGAAATTTGTCTCCACCGAGCTCAAACCAACGAAGTTCGGACTGCAGTACACATAAGGATGATGGATTGATGGGTGAGTTGCATGGGTTTTGTGTTGTTTGGGTGAAATTTGGTGAGAGTGAGAGTGAGAGAGTGAGAGCCGAGAGAGAGAAGAACGGGAGAGTGAGAGAGTTGGGGAATTTTTATTCCCTGCACTGATACATATATATTATACACACTATACCTAAATCACACACTCACCCCTCAAGCATAGCACTTTAACACTTTAACCCCAATTCTCGAAGTTCTAAATCAATTTCCTCCTTTTTATTCCTTATAAAACATTTAAATCAATTATACGAATTTACGGGTCTCTACACCCTACCCTCCTTAAAAGAATTTCGTCCTCGAAATTAAAATAACCATGCTCAACTAAATCACACACCACATAAATATGCAACAAGTCAAATAGTATAAACTTCGATATTAAACACTCACGTCGATTTATTCCGGAAATAGGTGCGGATATTTCTCCCTAATCTCATCTTCTCGTTCCCACGTCGACTCCTCGCCACCCTGACCCTTCCACAATACTCGCACTAGTGGTATCGTCTTACCCCTCAACACTTGGTCACGCGTATCCAGGATACGTATCGGTTCTTCCCCATAGGATGCGTCGGCTTCCAATTCGAGTTCGGACCATTCTAACACATGTGATGGATCCGGTTCGTACTTCCTCAACATAGATACGTGAAACACATCGTGCACATTCGATAATCTCGGTGGCAAAGCTAAACGGTACGCAACCTCCCCAATTTTCTCGATAATGTCAAACGGACCGATATAACGCGGTGAAAGCTTTCCCTTCTTCCCAAAACGTGACAAGCCTCGGCGTGGCGATACTTTGAGAAACACATGGTCCCCCACTTCGAATGATAATGGGCGACGACGACGATCGGCATAGCTCTTTTGTCGGCTTTGAGCAGTTAATAACCTTTGGCGAATCACCTTGACTTGTTCGGTTGTTCTCTTTTGAGCCTCTAAAAGCCGTTGGCGAATCGATCTCAAACTCTCGGTAGTTTCTTTGATCATGTCCGGCCCCACTAACGTGGCTTCTCCCAATTCGATCCAACACACAGGTGATCGACACGGTCTCCCATACAGGGCTTCATACGGTGCCATCTCGATACTCGATTGATAACTATTGTTGTATGCGAATTCCACTAACGGTAGATGGTCTTCCCAATTACCCTGGAAATCCATAACACAAGCCCGAAGCATATCCTCCAAAATCTGAATCGTTCGTTCGGATTGACCATCGGTCTGTGGGTGATAGGCAGTGCTAAACAAAAGGTTCGTGCCCAAAGCGGCCTGCAAACTCTGCCAAAAACGTGCGGTGAATCTAGGGTCTCGATCGGACACAATAGATACGGGAATCCCGTGAAGTCGGATGATCTCTCGAATATACAAACGGCTAAGCGTTTCTACAGAATCGGTAACATGGATAGGTAGAAAGTGAGCGGTCTTGGTAAAACGGTCGACGATAACCCAAATGGCATCATGCCCCCTCGGTGACTTCGGTAAACCCGTAACAAAATCCATCGTCACATTTTCCCATTTCCACTCGGCCACTGGTAACGGTTGTAGTTCTCCCGCAGGTCGTTGATGTTCGGCTTTCACTTGCTGACATGTAAGGCATTTGGACACAAAGATCACAACGTCCCTCTTCATTCCCGGCCACCAAAATTGCCTACGTAAATCGTGATACATCTTCGTTCCTCCCGGATGAACGGCTAACGGTGAATGGTGAAACTCTCGTAGGATTTCTTCCCGACACGCAACGGGTACGAACAACTTCCCTTGATAATGTAAACTTTGATCGGCGTGAATCATCCACCCATCCTGAGCTTTACCGTTAAGGAAATTGGTACGAAGTTCCTCCGCTTCTTCATCGTGTTGTTGAGCCTCAATTATTCGAGTCGATAAGGCTGATTGCACGGTTAAGTTACATAACGTGACCCCTTCCTGAACCTCCTCGAAGTGCGAAGCATAATGGCCTAAATCGTTCACCATCTTCCACTCACGTATGGCTAAGCTTGCTAAATGTATCGGTTTTCTACTCAACGCGTCCGCCACAACGTTCGCCTTTCCCGGGTGGTAATGCAACTCAAAATCGTAATCTTCTAAGTGTTCCATCCAACGACGCTGACGCAAGTTAAGCTCTTTTTGGGAAAATAAGTACTTTAAGCTCTTGTGATCGGAGAAAACTTCAAATTTCTCACCGTAAAGGTAGTGACGCCAACTCTTCAAAGCAAAAACAACGGCCGCAAGTTCTAAGTCATGAGTAGGATAGTTCCGCTCGTGAGTTTTCAATTGCCTCGAACCATACGCTACCACTCGCCCCGCTTGCATCAATACACACCCCAACCCTTCCTTAGACGCATCACAATATACGGAGTAGCCAACTCCACGTTCGGGTACGATCAAAACTGGTGCGGTAGTCAACCTTTTCTTTAGTTCTTCGAAAGCCGTCTCACATGAGTCACTCCAAACAAAACGAGTCCCTTTACGCGTTAGCCTAGTCATCGGAGCAGCTAGACGAGAGAAGTCAAGAACAAAACGACGGTAATACCCAGCCAACCCCAAAAAGCTTCGAATCTCAAACACGTTCTTCGGTCGTTGCCAATTCATAATGGACTCAATCTTTCCCGGATCGACGGATACTCCTCCTTTCGAAACCACATGACCCAGAAACTTAACTTCGGGTAACCAAAACTCACACTTACTAAGTTTGGCGTATAAACGGTGTTCTCTCAAGAGTTCAAGAACGATGGCAAGATGAGTTTGGTGTTCCTCCTCCGTGGATGAATAGATAAGAATGTCATCGACGAATACAACTATAAAGTGATCAAGATACGTACGAAAGATACGGTTCATAAGATCCATAAAAGTAGCTGGAGCATTGGTCAAACCGAATGGCATCACAACAAATTCGTAATGACCATAACGAGTACGGAAGGCGGTTTTGGGAATATCCTCTCTACGAACTCTTAATTGATGATAACCAGATCTCAAATCGATTTTGGAAAAGCAAGTGGCACCTCGGAGTTGATCAAATAAGTCATCGATTCTCGGCATGGGATATTTGTTCTTAACGGTCACACGGTTGAGTTTACGATAATCGATACACAATCGAAGTGAACCATCCTTCTTCTGGGCAAACAAAGCCGGTGCTCCCCACAGTGATGTACTAGGATGTATAAACCCCAAATTTTCTAACTCTTGCAATTGAACTTTCAACTCTCTAAGTTCGGCGGGTGCAAAACGATATGGTGGAATCGAGATAGGAGCGGTGCCTGGAAGCAAGTCTATCGTGAACTCTATCTCTCTCTCAGGAGGCAAACCTGGCAACTCTTCTGGAAACACATCGGGAAACTCGCGAACTACCAAGGGTAACTCCCCACGCGTAGACATATCCTCATCTAACGTCAAGCTTGCCAACAAAGCATAAAACGACTCTCTTTCCCGAGACCCACACAAATACGGTTCCAATGGTTCTCGACGCTCCCCATGGAATTCAAAACAAAACACCTTCAGGAGGACATATGCGAACACGACGCTTGAAACAATCAATTGTGGCGTGAAACGTAGACAACCAGTCCATTCCCAGAATGAGGTCGAACCCCGACATATCCAGCACAATAAAGTTAAAGACGAAGCGATGATCACAAATAACGAGCTCGCAATCCCTACAGATACGACTTAGAGATGACTTTCCCCCTAATGGTGTCTCGACAAACAACGGTGAATCAAGATTCTCGGTGTCCAATTCCAATGTACACACAAATGAAGCAGCAATGAAAGAATGCGATGCTCCAGAATCAAAGAGTACTCTAGCAAAAGAGTTGAATAGAAGGAAAGTACCCCTTACAACCGATGTCTCTGGAGCCTGAAAAATAGAAGGTGAAGCATTGGTGTTGATGTTGAAAACACGCCCCTGAGTACCCTGACCCTGCACAAAACCTCCTCCTTGACCGGAACCTTGAGAAGGTGCGGATGAACTCGCTCCCCGGTCAACCCCAGAATTCTGAGCTAATGATGCCTGACGGAAATGAGATTGTTGTTGCCTATGAGCACCTCTGAAAGATTGCTGACCAACACCACGCCCTGCCCCTGATTGCTGTACCGAACCCGACTCACTACGCGCTCCCGCCCCTTGAGGGCAATTCCAAGCAAGATGGTCTGTCTTACCACAATTAAAACACACTTTAGAAAGCTGAGGACACTGAGTACGGACGTGCCCAGGTTGATTACACTTGTAGCACACGATCGGAGGTCTAGATAAGGCACCCCTAGATCTCGAAGAAGTAGGCATCTTGAAGTTGGATCGATTAGATGGCTGCTGCGACTGTTCTCGTTGTCTTTTTCGTCCTTGACTTCCGAAGCTGCCGGGAGAAGAACTCAAACTTCCCACTGGTTGCCTTGGCTCCCAAGCCCTTGTATTGCGTTGAGCTTCCTTTGGTATCTCAATGCTTCTCGCGCACTCCACCACTTCAGAAAACTTCATCTTATGTTGGGCTATCACCATTCTCCTCACAGTGTTATGTAGCCCCTTCTCAAACCGTCGACATTTTCTTTCCTCCGTCGCCACCAACTCTAGAGCGAAGCGAGATAAGGATTGAAATTTCTGCACATACTCTGAAACAGTCATATTGCCCTGCTCCAGTTTCTCAAACTGATCTCTCAAATTCTCACGCGAAGTCTCCGGAAAGTACTGTTCTTCAAAGAGTGCCTCGAACTCAGCCCATGTCAAATTCTCGATGTCCGGCTCGTTCATTTGAGCTGCGGTCCTTGCCGCCCTCCTTGCATCTTTTCTACTCTCCAAGACAAATTCCCACCATTCGCCGGCCTCCCCAACTAGCTGGACGGCCACAATACCCACTCTAATGTTGTCTTCGGTGATGTTGAGAGCCCTGAAGAGTTTGCGAATTTGAGCTAGCCAGTGGTCGGCTACCAACGGGTCACTACTAGTCCCATCGAACACCGGAGGGTTCCTACGGCTAAACTCCCTCATTGCTACCATAGCGCGATCCTCGACATTCTCCATAGGAGCTTGGTTTATAAGGTTTGCAGCTGTAAGTGCTGCGACGAGATCCCTAGCAAACTGAGTCTGGTTAGGAGGTACCCCTGCACCTCGACGGACCCCAGCCCCCAGATCCCCACCAGGATTCTCCCCAAGCTGACTAACCTCATCCTCTAGTGGCACCCCATGGCCTCGACCACGGCCTCTACCACCACGAGTTCCAGCCCCACTTCGTCTAACGCGCGTCTTCGGAGGCATCCTACTACACGGTATAAGAAATGGAGACTATTAGTCACAACACTATCACTATGAGGTCAAGCCCCAACTTCTCAAAACGAGCTAATAATAACTCTACACCACTCTACTATATTAAGAATGCAATGCCAATTAGCCACGTAGATGTTAGTCACACAAGCATGCACGAATTATGTTAGAAGGCGTGACATTTTGAACCCATGAGACGAAACGTCTCCCCACGGTCTTTAGGTGTTCTAAACCTAGGCTCTGATACCAAGTTGTCACACCCTCGATTTTCAACATAATTATAAAGGAATTTTCATAAATAGAATCTCACTTAATACGCACAATTCCCCAAAAGAGAGTTGACATTTCCATTTCCATCAATTTCGCTCTAACGCCCAAATTTTCACAAAAGTACATCTTTGGCTCAATGGCCCCAAATCGTCAAAAGTATTGAATATCAAAGAAATTAAAAGCTTACAATATTCTTTAATCAAAAGATTCACAATTAGAGTTACAAATACATCTTTCAAAAATAAATTACAAAGATGCCTTAATAACTCTTCAGTGTTAGCTTTCAAAATCGTGTCCACAATCCATGCACTCCCAACATGAAGTTACTGTCCAGAGTTAGCACCTGAAAAGAAAGTAAGGTTTGAGCTACACTAGCCCAGTAGAAAGCTCTAATCCCACAATGTATGCATATGAAATGTAGGAACGATAACAAGAGGAACAACAACAACTGAGACCAATGGAATGGAGCAACAACAGTAATCCTACTTCAATCTTTCATTTCCAAAATCAATCATATTTTTCAACGTATAAACCTTGAAAGCATCGTGGATCAAAATGTATCTCGTACGTGTGTCATGAGCCGAAGCTCGTACTCGGCCAATTAAAGGACCCCAATGTCCTCTGCCAGGCTCTTTACCCATTCGGGATGTCCTGATAGGAGCATATAGCTCATGCCGGGCCATTTATAGGACCCCGATGTCCTCCGCCAGGCTCTTTACCCTTTCGGGATGTCCTGATATATTTTCGTCGTGTCCGTGAAGTTTCAAAATCCTTTTCCAATCAATCCGTACCGTTCAAATCCAACTTGGTTTAGAAAATGATTTTCATAAAATCATGTTCGAATGAGAGCTAAGGTCATAAATACGTTCAACAAATCATTTGATACAAGTAATCAAGTTACGGGATCATTCGGGAGGTAGTAGAACAGGATGGAAGTGATTGGGAACCAAAACGATGAAGTTCGAAGCAAAACAGCAAAAGCTGGAGATAAGCAACAGGTATCGATACCAATAAAATGGTATCGATACCATTTGGTCAGAAATGATTCCAGACGCAAGGGTATCGATAACAATGACCAAAGGTATCGATAACGAACGATTTTCTGGGCTTTGGAACACAAAGGTATCGATAACAAAGGGTTAAGGTATCGATAACAAATGATTTTTCTGGGCTTTGGACGAGGTAATGTTATCGATAACAAGGGAAAATGTTATCGATAACAATGGCCTACGAGCATATTTTTGACAGATTCACATGGGTTTTACAGCAGCAACAACAAAAACAACAAAAACAACGATCACGAACGAGAATCAAGGTACAAGAATCAAGGTACAAGAATCAAGCCATAAACATATATTGAAAGTTAGAACTCCCTACCTCAAAATCAAAGAACAAAATCAATACACTTTCCAAGCCCTAGCTCCAATCTTTGAAACCAAATGAAATTTGTCTCCACCGAGCTCAAACCAACGAAGTTCGGACTGCAGTACACATAAGGATGATGGATTGATGGGTGAGTTGCATGGGTTTTGTGTTGTTTGGGTGAAATTTGGTGAGAGTGAGAGTGAGAGAGTGAGAGCCGAGAGAGAGAAGAACGGGAGAGTGAGAGAGTTGGGGAATTTTTATTCCCTGCACTGATACATATATATTATACACACTATACCTAAATCACACACTCACCCCTCAAGCATAGCACTTTAACACTTTAACCCCAATTCTCGAAGTTCTAAATCAATTTCCTCCTTTTTATTCCTTATAAAACATTTAAATCAATTATACGAATTTACGGGTCTCTACACCCTACCCTCCTTAAAAGAATTTCGTCCTCGAAATTAAAATAACCATGCTCAACTAAATCACACACCACATAAATATGCAACAAGTCAAATAGTATAAACTTCGATATTAAACACTCACGTCGATTTATTCCGGAAATAGGTGCGGATATTTCTCCCTAATCTCATCTTCTCGTTCCCACGTCGACTCCTCGCCACCCTGACCCTTCCACAATACTCGCACTAGTGGTATCGTCTTACCCCTCAACACTTGGTCACGCGTATCCAGGATACGTATCGGTTCTTCCCCATAGGATGCGTCGGCTTCCAATTCGAGTTCGGACCATTCTAACACATGTGATGGATCCGGTTCGTACTTCCTCAACATAGATACGTGAAACACATCGTGCACATTCGATAATCTCGGTGGCAAAGCTAAACGGTACGCAACCTCCCCAATTTTCTCGATAATGTCAAACGGACCGATATAACGCGGTGAAAGCTTTCCCTTCTTCCCAAAACGTGACAAGCCTCGGCGTGGCGATACTTTGAGAAACACATGGTCCCCCACTTCGAATGATAATGGGCGACGACGACGATCGGCATAGCTCTTTTGTCGGCTTTGAGCAGTTAATAACCTTTGGCGAATCACCTTGACTTGTTCGGTTGTTCTCTTTTGAGCCTCTAAAAGCCGTTGGCGAATCGATCTCAAACTCTCGGTAGTTTCTTTGATCATGTCCGGCCCCACTAACGTGGCTTCTCCCAATTCGATCCAACACACAGGTGATCGACACGGTCTCCCATACAGGGCTTCATACGGTGCCATCTCGATACTCGATTGATAACTATTGTTGTATGCGAATTCCACTAACGGTAGATGGTCTTCCCAATTACCCTGGAAATCCATAACACAAGCCCGAAGCATATCCTCCAAAATCTGAATCGTTCGTTCGGATTGACCATCGGTCTGTGGGTGATAGGCAGTGCTAAACAAAAGGTTCGTGCCCAAAGCGGCCTGCAAACTCTGCCAAAAACGTGCGGTGAATCTAGGGTCTCGATCGGACACAATAGATACGGGAATCCCGTGAAGTCGGATGATCTCTCGAATATACAAACGGCTAAGCGTTTCTACAGAATCGGTAACATGGATAGGTAGAAAGTGAGCGGTCTTGGTAAAACGGTCGACGATAACCCAAATGGCATCATGCCCCCTCGGTGACTTCGGTAAACCCGTAACAAAATCCATCGTCACATTTTCCCATTTCCACTCGGCCACTGGTAACGGTTGTAGTTCTCCCGCAGGTCGTTGATGTTCGGCTTTCACTTGCTGACATGTAAGGCATTTGGACACAAAGATCACAACGTCCCTCTTCATTCCCGGCCACCAAAATTGCCTACGTAAATCGTGATACATCTTCGTTCCTCCCGGATGAACGGCTAACGGTGAATGGTGAAACTCTCGTAGGATTTCTTCCCGACACGCAACGGGTACGAACAACTTCCCTTGATAATGTAAACTTTGATCGGCGTGAATCATCCACCCATCCTGAGCTTTACCGTTAAGGAAATTGGTACGAAGTTCCTCCGCTTCTTCATCGTGTTGTTGAGCCTCAATTATTCGAGTCGATAAGGCTGATTGCACGGTTAAGTTACATAACGTGACCCCTTCCTGAACCTCCTCGAAGTGCGAAGCATAATGGCCTAAATCGTTCACCATCTTCCACTCACGTATGGCTAAGCTTGCTAAATGTATCGGTTTTCTACTCAACGCGTCCGCCACAACGTTCGCCTTTCCCGGGTGGTAATGCAACTCAAAATCGTAATCTTCTAAGTGTTCCATCCAACGACGCTGACGCAAGTTAAGCTCTTTTTGGGAAAATAAGTACTTTAAGCTCTTGTGATCGGAGAAAACTTCAAATTTCTCACCGTAAAGGTAGTGACGCCAACTCTTCAAAGCAAAAACAACGGCCGCAAGTTCTAAGTCATGAGTAGGATAGTTCCGCTCGTGAGTTTTCAATTGCCTCGAACCATACGCTACCACTCGCCCCGCTTGCATCAATACACACCCCAACCCTTCCTTAGACGCATCACAATATACGGAGTAGCCAACTCCACGTTCGGGTACGATCAAAACTGGTGCGGTAGTCAACCTTTTCTTTAGTTCTTCGAAAGCCGTCTCACATGAGTCACTCCAAACAAAACGAGTCCCTTTACGCGTTAGCCTAGTCATCGGAGCAGCTAGACGAGAGAAGTCAAGAACAAAACGACGGTAATACCCAGCCAACCCCAAAAAGCTTCGAATCTCAAACACGTTCTTCGGTCGTTGCCAATTCATAATGGACTCAATCTTTCCCGGATCGACGGATACTCCTCCTTTCGAAACCACATGACCCAGAAACTTAACTTCGGGTAACCAAAACTCACACTTACTAAGTTTGGCGTATAAACGGTGTTCTCTCAAGAGTTCAAGAACGATGGCAAGATGAGTTTGGTGTTCCTCCTCCGTGGATGAATAGATAAGAATGTCATCGACGAATACAACTATAAAGTGATCAAGATACGTACGAAAGATACGGTTCATAAGATCCATAAAAGTAGCTGGAGCATTGGTCAAACCGAATGGCATCACAACAAATTCGTAATGACCATAACGAGTACGGAAGGCGGTTTTGGGAATATCCTCTCTACGAACTCTTAATTGATGATAACCAGATCTCAAATCGATTTTGGAAAAGCAAGTGGCACCTCGGAGTTGATCAAATAAGTCATCGATTCTCGGCATGGGATATTTGTTCTTAACGGTCACACGGTTGAGTTTACGATAATCGATACACAATCGAAGTGAACCATCCTTCTTCTGGGCAAACAAAGCCGGTGCTCCCCACAGTGATGTACTAGGATGTATAAACCCCAAATTTTCTAACTCTTGCAATTGAACTTTCAACTCTCTAAGTTCGGCGGGTGCAAAACGATATGGTGGAATCGAGATAGGAGCGGTGCCTGGAAGCAAGTCTATCGTGAACTCTATCTCTCTCTCAGGAGGCAAACCTGGCAACTCTTCTGGAAAACACATCGGGAAACTCGCGAACTACCAAGGGTAACTCCCCACGCGTAGACATATCCTCATCTAACGTCAAGCTTGCCAACAAAGCATAAAACGACTCTCTTTCCCGAGACCCACACAAATACGGTTCCAATGGTTCTCGACGCTCCCCATGGAATTCAAAACAAACACCTTCAGGAGGACATATGCGAACACGACGCTTGAAACAATCAATTGTGGCGTGAAACGTAGACAACCAGTCCATTCCCAGAATGAGGTCGAACCCCGACATATCCAGCACAATAAAGTTAAAGACGAAGCGATGATCACAAATAACGAGCTCGCAATCCCTACAGATACGACTTAGAGATGACTTTCCCCCTAATGGTGTCTCGACAAACAACGGTGAATCAAGATTCTCGGTGTCCAATTCCAATGTACACACAAATGAAGCAGCAATGAAAGAATGCGATGCTCCAGAATCAAAGAGTACTCTAGCAAAAGAGTTGAATAGAAGGAAAGTACCCCTTACAACCGATGTCTCTGGAGCCTGAAAAATAGAAGGTGAAGCATTGGTGTTGATGTTGAAAACACGCCCCTGAGTACCCTGACCCTGCACAAAACCTCCTCCTTGACCGGAACCTTGAGAAGGTGCGGATGAACTCGCTCCCCGGTCAACCCCAGAATTCTGAGCTAATGATGCCTGACGGAAATGAGATTGTTGTTGCCTATGAGCACCTCTGAAAGATTGCTGACCAACACCACGCCCTGCCCCTGATTGCTGTACCGAACCCGACTCACTACGCGCTCCCGCCCCTTGAGGGCAATTCCAAGCAAGATGGTCTGTCTTACCACAATTAAAACACACTTTAGAAAGCTGAGGACACTGAGTACGGACGTGCCCAGGTTGATTACACTTGTAGCACACGATCGGAGGTCTAGATAAGGCACCCCTAGATCTCGAAGAAGTAGGCATCTTGAAGTTGGATCGATTAGATGGCTGCTGCGACTGTTCTCGTTGTCTTTTTCGTCCTTGACTTCCGAAGCTGCCGGGAGAAGAACTCAAACTTCCCACTGGTTGCCTTGGCTCCCAAGCCCTTGTATTGCGTTGAGCTTCCTTTGGTATCTCAATGCTTCTCGCGCACTCCACCACTTCAGAAAACTTCATCTTATGTTGGGCTATCACCATTCTCCTCACAGTGTTATGTAGCCCCTTCTCAAACCGTCGACATTTTCTTTCCTCCGTCGCCACCAACTCTAGAGCGAAGCGAGATAAGGATTGAAATTTCTGCACATACTCTGAAACAGTCATATTGCCCTGCTCCAGTTTCTCAAACTGATCTCTCAAATTCTCACGCGAAGTCTCCGGAAAGTACTGTTCTTCAAAGAGTGCCTCGAACTCAGCCCATGTCAAATTCTCGATGTCCGGCTCGTTCATTTGAGCTGCGGTCCTTGCCGCCCTCCTTGCATCTTTTCTACTCTCCAAGACAAATTCCCACCATTCGCCGGCCTCCCCAACTAGCTGGACGGCCACAATACCCACTCTAATGTTGTCTTCGGTGATGTTGAGAGCCCTGAAGAGTTTGCGAATTTGAGCTAGCCAGTGGTCGGCTACCAACGGGTCACTACTAGTCCCATCGAACACCGGAGGGTTCCTACGGCTAAACTCCCTCATTGCTACCATAGCGCGATCCTCGACATTCTCCATAGGAGCTTGGTTTATAAGGTTTGCAGCTGTAAGTGCTGCGACGAGATCCCTAGCAAACTGAGTCTGGTTAGGAGGTACCCCTGCACCTCGACGGACCCCAGCCCCCAGATCCCCACCAGGATTCTCCCCAAGCTGACTAACCTCATCCTCTAGTGGCACCCCATGGCCTCGACCACGGCCTCTACCACCACGAGTTCCAGCCCCACTTCGTCTAACGCGCGTCTTCGGAGGCATCCTACTACACGGTATAAGAAATGGAGACTATTAGTCACAACACTATCACTATGAGGTCAAGCCCCAACTTCTCAAAACGAGCTAATAATAACTCTACACCACTCTACTATATTAAGAATGCAATGCCAATTAGCCACGTAGATGTTAGTCACACAAGCATGCACGAATTATGTTAGAAGGCGTGACATTTTGAACCCATGAGACGAAACGTCTCCCCACGGTCTTTAGGTGTTCTAAACCTAGGCTCTGATACCAAGTTGTCACACCCTCGATTTTCAACATAATTATAAAGGAATTTTCATAAATAGAATCTCACTTAATACGCACAATTCCCCAAAAGAGAGTTGACATTTCCATTTCCATCAATTTCGCTCTAACGCCCAAATTTTCACAAAAGTACATCTTTGGCTCAATGGCCCCAAATCGTCAAAAGTATTGAATATCAAAGAAATTAAAAGCTTACAATATTCTTTAATCAAAAGATTCACAATTAGAGTTACAAATACATCTTTCAAAATAAATTACAAGATGCCTTAATAACTCTTCAGTGTTAGCTTTCAAAATCGTGTCCACAATCCATGCACTCCAACATGAAGTTACTGTCCAGAGTTAGCACCTGAAAAGAAAGTAAGGTTTGAGCTACACTAGCCCAGTAGAAAGCTCTAATCCCACAATGTATGCATATGAAATGTAGGAACGATAACAAGAGGAACAACAAGCAACTGAGACCAATGGAATGGAGCAACAACAGTAATCCTACTTCAATCTTTCATTTCCAAAATCAATCATATTTTTCAACGTATAAACCTTGAAAGCATCGTGGATCAAAATGTATCTCGTACGTGTGTCATGAGCCGAAGCTCGTACTCGGCCAATTAAAGGACCCCAATGTCCTCTGCCAGGCTCTTTACCCATTCGGGATGTCCTGATAGGAGCATATAGCTCATGCCGGGCCATTTATAGGACCCCGATGTCCTCCGCCAGGCTCTTTACCCTTTCGGGATGTCCTGATATATTTTCGTCGTGTCCGTGAAGTTTCAAAATCCTTTTCCAATCAATCCGTACCGTTCAAATCCAACTTGGTTTAGAAAATGATTTTCATAAAATCATGTTCGAATGAGAGCTAAGGTCATAAATACGTTCAACAAATCATTTGATACAAGTAATCAAGTTACGGGATCATTCGGGAGGTAGTAGAACAGGATGGAAGTGATTGGGAACCAAAACGATGAAGTTCGAAGCAAAACAGCAAAAGCTGGAGATAAGCAACAGGTATCGATACCAATAAAATGGTATCGATACCATTTGGTCAGAAATGATTCCAGACGCAAGGGTATCGATAACAATGACCAAAGGTATCGATAACGAACGATTTTCTGGGCTTTGGAACACAAAGGTATCGATAACAAAGGGTTAAGGTATCGATAACAAATGATTTTTTCTGGGCTTTTGGACGAGGTAATGTTATCGATAACAAGGGAAAATGTTATCGATAACAATGGCCTACGAGCATATTTTTGACAGATTCACATGGGTTTTACAGCAAGCAACAACAAAAACAACAAAAACAACGATCACGAACGAGAATCAAGGTACAAGAATCAAGGTACAAGAATCAAGCCATAAACATATATTGAAAGTTAGAACTCCCTACCTCAAAATCAAAGAACAAAATCAATACACTTTCCAAGCCCTAGCTCCAATCTTTGAAACCAAATGAAATTTGTCTCCACCGAGCTCAAACCAACGAAGTTCGGACTGCAGTACACATAAGGATGATGGAATTGATGGGTGAGTTGCATGGGTTTTGTGTTGTTTGGGTGAAATTTGGTGAGAGTGAGAGTGAGAGAGTGAGAGCCGAGAGAGAGAAGAACGGGAGAGTGAGAGAGTTGGGGAATTTTTATTCCCTGCACTGATACATATATATTATACACACTATACCTAAATCACACACTCACCCCTCAAGCATAGCACTTTAACACTTTAACCCCAATTCTCGAAGTTCTAAATCAATTTCCTCCTTTTTATTCCTTATAAAACATTTAAATCAATTATACGAATTACGGGTCTCTACAATGTTGGAACTCCTCCATCTCGATACTCTTGGAACTCGGAAACACAATTACTGATCGCGTAACGATGTATCCTTGAAGGATCATGGAAGGCCATGATCTTTATTGGGCACCACATCCCATGTAGTACCTGAAGTCCCGAATACCTTATAGTCAAAGACCCACTAAGTTTGTGGAATAATTGAAGGAAGTCTAGGGCACCAGGAAGGCAGTAAATACTACCAAATGCTCATTATCGCAGGTTGAATTTACGGCCACAAGATTATAAATCTCGTTAGTGAGTTATAACCTCTACTCTGTTCAAGATAGTTCAATATTTTGCAATTGCATGTGGAGAAATAGATTATTGAAAAAGATATGTTGGATAAGACTTTTTGCACTTTTCACGAGTGCGTGAAAATACAGAGAGCGTGGGTTTTGAGAAACACTCAAATTTATTTTCTTGCCTTTTGGTTGCTAAACGAAACAAGAGCTATTATTGAGAAAATCATGAGTCTCATCCAACTGGTGCTCTACCATTCCCTGAAGCAAATGGAGTCTCTTTTTCAAGTAATGGACAAGATCGTGGTCTGTGGTCGTGGACATAGACGTGGTCGTGATAGTCATAATCACCGAGTCCGTGGATGATATATTCAGAAATCAGGCAAGAAACAGAAGTATCCCCAGAAGTGGAATAGGTTGGAAGTGTCTCCAAAGAAAAGGGCAAAAGGGTGCTGAATAACCCTCTAAGAACTCTGAGGATTCTTGCTACTAGGTGCGGCCTGGGAAGGGTCATTGGTCATGTACCTGTCTACGCCATAAGCATTTGATTGAGCTTTACCACACATCGCTCAAGGGAAAAGGAAAAGAAATTGAAACAAACTTTACCGATCAATGTTTACCCTTTTGAATCCATTAACATTCCTTCTTTCGACATTTCTGAGTACTGTGCGGGACCAAGTGGATCCAAAGATGATTTCTTTGGTGATGTAGATGACTTCTCTGAATGGTCACAAGAGTAAGTGTGCGCTTAGTATATTATATGTTTCTACTAATATTTACAATAAGGACATGCTATGGTTATGTCTCAATCATGTTATAATGTAATAAATAAGTCATGATGTGCTTATCCTATAACAATATTTTAAAATGCGTTCTAATCATTTATTCGTGGAACTTTTAAAATTATATTTTGCATATAATAGTTACATGGATATTAATTGGGCACTATTAAACACAAAGATAACTGGTGACGATATTTGTTTAGTAGACAGTGGTACAACACATATTATTCTCCGAGATAACAAAAACATTTCAAACAATTGACAAATATACAAGCAAATATCAATACAATATGGTTCTGCAAACTTAATTGAAGGCTCTAAAAGAGCAAATATTGTGTTAATGTAACAACTAAGATTTTTGACCCAATTTTTTTTATATGATTTACAAATTTTATTCCGGTATTATTATTTTTAGTAAATTAGTTACAAAGATTTTATTATAGTGTAATATCCATGTGTGTAATATGTGCCCACCACCCTACCCTCTCTCTCTCCCATCTTGCTCTCTCTCTCTCCTCTCTTCTTCCTTGCTACCCACTTCACCCCAACTCGTATAAAAACCCATTCGTTCCCCATCTGAAATTGGAGAACACGAACCCACACCACAACACCACCATCACCACTGAAAATTTCGTAGAGAAAGGAAAAGAGAAAAACAGAAAGCTTGGAGCTCCGTTAATGGAGTTCTAGAGAGAGAAAAGTGGGTTTTGTACCTAGACCCAATCGGAATCCAATTCAATCTTTCCAATCACCTCCTACACCCCAAAGCATCACTAAACAACATTCAATTCGGTTCCAAGAAGGTTGCCCCATAGCCAAAATCGAAATCATCTTCTCCAAATTCAAGTTTCGATTTTTGATTCAACTCAACCAACCCAAGGTATTAAAATCTTATCCTACCTCTTCTCTAAGTATAATAAGTGTTTTTAAGCTTAACCCTATGCCCCAAATGGATCCATGCATCAAAACCATCATGAAACAACAAAAAAACCGAAACTGCCTTCAACCTTGCGGTCGCAACTTTCGGACCGCAAGGTCTAGAGAAAAAGTAGCGGTGGAAGCTCCCACCGCAAGGTTGACCGGGTCAAAACTTGCGGCCGCAAACTCAGTTCTGTTTTTTTTTTTTTAAATATTGTTCCGAAATTGATTTTTCAACCCTCGGACCATGTTTTGACGCCCGAACAATTTTTTATAGACTCCTCGCACCTCAAAGATGATATCTTGTTAATTTCAAATTTTTATTTATTTATTATTTATTTTGCCAAGTTTTCAATCGAAACCACTATGCGACCTCACGAACCATTTTATTAATGCCCGATTAATTTTTTTAGACTCCATACACTCCTAGGATAAAACCTTGTTAACCTCCACATATTTTATTTATTAGATTATTTATTATATAATTATTTTACTTTCGGTAATTTTCGATAATATCTTTATTTAAAATAACCTCGCGACCATCCAAACCCAATTCTTGATACCCGAACATGATATGTAGGACCGTAGGACTCCTTTTAATGTCATGTTGATTAGTTATGTGAGACCCGACTCTTATTTTAAAAGAAAAGAAAATAGGTAGTCTTATTAAAGGTGAGTTTTATCTAGTTATTGTTTTATGAGGGTCTTTAATGTAACTTCCAAGAACAATAGGGTTATAGTTGCAAAAAGAAAAAAAAGGAGGAGTTTGTTGTGCTGTGTGTGCACGTGGAAACATATTGGGGTGCTGGTGTGCATGTAGATATGTATGTTTAGGTAAAGGAAAGAACAAAACAAAGGGAAATAGAAAAGGCTAACGGAAAAGAGAAGAAAAGAAAAAAGAAGAAGAAGAAAAGGAATTAGGTTTGTGGTAAGTGCTCTCATTGTCTTCTTCTTAATTTGGGTGTGTTGTGATTTGTTTACAGAAGAAGAAAAGGCTAACGGAAAAGAGAGAAAAGAAAAGAAGAAAAAGAAGAAGAAGAAGAAGAAGAAGAAGAAGAAAAGGAATTAGGTTTGTGGTAAGTGCTCTAATTGTCTTCTTCTTAATTTGGGTGTGTTGTGATTTGTTTACATCTCCCTCTAATTAACTCTGGGTTTGTGTAGGATTTGGATAAATGAAAACATGTATTTTTTTTAGAACTCAAACACACGTGGTTAAGCGTTGGGAATTGTTTCCTAGATGTTTAAATTGAAGTTTTCTTGAGGAATTTGATGTATAATACCTATTTAGCTGGTTGGAGTGGAATGACAGGATCGGAATATACTCCTATAGTGGTTGGAAATGTGAATTTGCTTGAAAAACAAATCTTTAAGTGCTGAAACTAGAAAATAGGTGTTGAAACCTATGATTTCGAAGCTGTGAAGTATATTTTAAGTGCAAAAATTACTTCTTATGTGCTGCCAATGTGAACCTAGTTGCAGAAAATGTGTACTTTTGGTGCAAAAACTGAGTATAGCTGCTGGAAATTGGAATTTGGATGCTAAAACTGGATGTCTAGATGTAGGAATTACATGCTAGATGCTGAATTGCAACTTAAGTTGTCAGAACTTGTATCAGAGAAGTGGAAATCAATTGGAATACTTAGTTAAGGAGAGGGTATAGAGAAAATGAATGCTGATGTTTAATTTTATGGGCATCTCTATACAAATACTCACATGTATGGGTTTATGTGTTGCATGCCAGGTTCGGAAGCGGCAACGAACATCGCGACTCCACGTAAGGAGTGAGCTTGTGTTGGTATCTTTTTGGCTGGGCCTCGAGGTGGGTGTTCTTATTTTTAATAGCGGAAGACGAGACACTGTGTAGAGTTATTTTTCGTATTGAAATGGTTAATATTTGGCTTGAGCTCCTAAGCGAGAATTTGGTCGAAGCCTTAATGGCGTTATGAATATAGCCTTAGTGGCGTTGCGAGTATTATAACCTTAGTGGCGTGAATGATATTGCCTTAGTGGTGGAAAGTATATTGCCTTAGTGGCGTGAATATGGGAATTGCCTTAGTGGCGTTATGAGCATCACGTAATGGAACGTTATTGTAGGGCTGAATATTCTTGTTTAAATTGTTTGATAGCACTTGTCTTTGTTGCTTCTCTTATTACGAATAAGAATGTTCACTGAGCAAGTTGATAGCTCACACCCCACGGTGTTTCTTTTCAGGTGCATGACGGCACGCGGGTTCACTGCAGAGTCTAGACAGGAGTTGTGTATATAGTAGACTACCTTTTTGACTCTTTTGATTATGTGCCTATTTTTGGAGCTTGTATATGTTGTAAATATCATTGAGCATGTCTTGTATAACAGTTATTTTCGTATATATGCAAGTTAAGTTTTTTTTATTTTTTTTATTTTATGAGCTGGACACTTGGCTGGTGTTTTTATTACTGTTTGAGCAGGGCTAAGGTATGGGTCCATCCCATTTGGAAAATAATTTAGCGTGGTATTTTTCGGGATGGGGTGTGAGAAGTTATTAATGTATTTATTATTTTTATATATTTAATGTATTTATTATAGTTATTAATCAATCTAATTTCATAAAATAAACTAATACAAGCCTTGGCTTACTAATATTTGAATAAAATAATAATAATAATAATAATTATTATTATTATTATTTTCCTTTATAATAATTAGATTAAAGTTTTTTGCATTATTATTTACTTCTTGGCCATACAAGACTAAGCACAACGGCATTCCTAAAAAGTTACGTGATTTCTATGATTATTGTTTATTTCAATTATGATTTTGATTATTTGTATATTGTTCAAACACTTGATTGATATGCTAGATTAGACTCTAGAAACATGATATGGTTTATGAGTAGGATTTCACTTAGACGTCACTAGGCAATGATTATCTGGGAGAAAGAGATGTTAGAAGATGCCTGTAGGCGGATTGTGTGAAGTGATTTAAAACAGCGAGTAGTCCAGTGATGTGATTTGAAATTGGCGGATAGTCCAGTGATGTTTTGATAAAAGCTGGCGGATAGTACAGAGATGTTTTGTGATGATAAAACCTAGCAGGTGGTTCAGTGATATTTTGTGATGATAAAATCTGGCGGGTGGTATAATGATAGAACCTGGCGGTTGGTCCAGTGATGTTTTGCAATGATAAAACCAGACGGATGGTCCAGTGATGTTTGCGATGATAGAACTGGTGGGAGTCCAGTGGTGATTTAGATGTGGTGGTTAAGGTAGGCGAACCTTAGTTATGGTCCGGGCATGACTAGCTTTCCCTTGTTGTTATGCTATTGGTCAGTAATGAATAGGTTTATGTGAGCTACTTCTATTTTACTTTTCTGCATTAATAATATATTATTACCTACTAGCTGTAATGTAAGGGGGGGGATTGGGTTGGATTATACTACGGGGTGAACTCTTTCACTCAGGCACGGATTGTCTGGCATCCGTGTCAGATTTTGTAGAAAATCAAGAGGAGACTCAGGACCCTGAAGGAGGGCAGTACTATCCAGAGATAAATCCAGAGATGGAGACTGAGCTAGTATATGCTTGGGATCCGTATCAAGCTTAGAAATCAGCTCTGAGTTTTGTCAAAATTCTATACCACAATCCAATTTAGTATTTCCACATTCGGTTGTAATAACAATTTATTCTGTCGTATTATCTGTTTTAGTCATTAATAAAGCAAACTTTTCCTTATATTAATATTTAATGCCTTCGAAAATTATTTAAAAAATCGGGGCATTACAGTTAACAAATGAAACAAATTTAAATATTGACAACGCTTTGTATTCTACCAAATCCAAAAGAAATCTACTAAGTTTTAAACATATACATCGTAATGGTTACCATATTTGTAGAGACCCATATTAAAATTTTCTTGATATTAATGTTTTATGTGAGCTCGATTTATTTAAAATTTGAATATTATTGTGGAAGTGAAATGGAGTTGATGTGTAATGGCTATGGAAGAGTGGGAAGTTGTTGTAACATTGAGTAGTGGAGGGGTGTATGGTGTAGTTGTATGGTGCGAGTGTGTGTATATTACTGTGTGTGTTGTGTGTGAGTGGGCCAAGTCAGGGAAAGTAAAAATTTCACTTTACCTTTTTTTTTTTCCTCTCATCTCTCACGTCTCTCTCTTCTCACACTCTCTCCTTTTCTCCACGCTTCTCTCTTTCTACTCACTCTCCACAAGGATCTAACCTCCTCATCCCACCTCATAATCATGACCTAGACCTCAGAAATTTGCTAACTCAAGCTTGCATGGAAGAGTTCTACGGTCGTTTTCAAGTTTGCGAATCATTTAGGGCTTGATCTATCCTTCTGGGTTTGCCTTCAATTGTTGAGGTAGTAATTTCTCACTCTCTTTATATGTTTGTGAGTTGATTTGGTGGCCTATTATTGTTTTGATCGCTTGTTTCGAGCCTAGACGAAATCTGTCAAAATCCGTGAAATCGCCCCAAAATCTGCATGTAGTTCAAGAACTAAGTTTTTGTAGTTTCGGAACAAAACGGTTCTATTTATTCTCTTTCGGAACTGAGTTTTTGCAGTTTCGGAACTAATTGGTAAACTTCAAAAAATTGTTCCTTCGCCCATGTTTTCAAACCCCGATCACTCCTAGTCCATTCTCAACACCTCCAAACCACTTCGTAACATCGAGATACATATCCATAAGAACACTTGAACATTCATCTTCCTTTGATCCATGTTGAGCGAGAATCGGACGTTGTCATACTTTTAATTAAATATGTGGACACTTGTAATATAAGTGGAGACATGACGATTGATTAACAATGAGATTACGAACAGATTGAATTATTGTGGTATGTTGGGAACCTGAGATTAAAGGGTAATGATGAGTTATGAACCGATGACGATAAAAATGATATACATGAGCTTTTAATACTTGGTCGAGTGGTGACATAATATGTTGACACTTGGATAGGTTTATGGGTATTTTATGAACACATGAAACATAAATGATAGTTTGTCGAAGAATTGAGAAATGCTTATTGCTTTATCATTTTCTCCTAAAATAGACATGTGATATGAACGGTTTGGAATGGACATACGGGGTCTTAACACTCGGAACGTGAAACGAATATACGGTGTCACGCTTTGCTTTAAAAATAATTCGGCAACATGATTTTTACCTCATAAATAAATAATTCTGCCCAAATAACTAAAACAACTTTCTTTTCACTCTACATGCAATGAATTATAAGTCTAACCAAATTAAAAGAAGCATGACAAGCTATCCACTTCCAAATACTTCAAATTTTTTTTATTAGCCACCAAGGCACCAAAACACCACTTAAACCATACAACTCCAATTACAAAAGGAGATACAAGTTTTCCCTTTTTCTTTACCTAAAAACATAACAAAGCATTTCTGGAGGAGAATTTAACATTTATCATTATATTCCCAAAGTCAAAAACATATACATGAAGTCAAAAGATAGCCTTTAAGACGCAACAAAACATCATATAGATTGACTCGTCATCTCCATCACCGTGTCCCTCAGAGCGTATCCTTGCCCTTCGAACCTGTAAGGTAGGGGTGAGCACGACCGCCCACACATAATCTACTAGAAACTAAAAGATGCAAGTGACAAGTTTGGAAATATGAACTTTCATGCCAAGTTTCCCTTTTTTTTTTTTTTTTTTATAACTTGAATCTCAGGCTAGTTAGACGCAATTCTTAATGAATATAATTGAACTCAAAAAGATGGAACCAAAATATTTCAAACATAAAATAAGTCAACACATTAAACTAAGTACAAGAAAATAAGAGCACATAAAACCAAGGTCCAAGTTATCACAGTTGTGTACCAATCCTAGGTGACTGATCAGGTCCCTAAATCATCCAAATTTATGGGCTACTAACCCCCAAAGGCCTATGGGTGCACCGTATCCTGTTGCGGGTTTCCGGGACTGATGCACCTGACGGATAAATTACTATTCATCCATATGTTTTCGGCCTACACAACGAGCATAAAATTGCCAACTCAAACACCAATAACATGGCTCACTAGCCCAAATAACAAGTATCAATTCCAATAAATAGAAACAACTTGTTCAACATAAACCTTTAATCTTTACTTTTCAAATCCACGGAAGCACTGAACATAGATATACAAGTGTCTTAATACTTGCACACTCCACCCCTCAAAAATTTCATCAATTATGTCCAACAAGAGGTCATCCATACCAAACACAAAAATTAATGTGCTCTTCACAAAATGCCAAACAACTTAACCCAAATACCCCTAAACTAGTATATCCATTTATCAATCCAAATTAGACATGAGCCAATATTATACACCATAATTTCCAAGGGCAAATTTTCGTAGTAGTCCCTATAGTTTTACGGTTGTCTCACTTTCGTCCCTCTAGTTGTCAAAGTGCTCGAATTTCGTCCCTGTAGTTTGTTTTACGTTCCAAATTGGTAAAATCGTTAACACCGTTAACGAAACTAACGGAAAAAAAAAAATAGTGTTCCAATTTTCAATCCGTTTGAACCGGTGCGAAGATCTTATTTTTTTGATCATTTTATCCTAAATGGTCGTAATGAATTTTTGGCTCTAAGGCCTTTCAACGAGCACCCGAAGACTCCTTATTTAGTTTTCAGGGCTCTCTTAGGGTGCTCATTGAAAGGCCTTAGAGTCAAAAATTCATTACGATCCATTAGGATAAAATGATCAAAAAAATAAGATCTTCTCACCGGTTCAAACGGATTGAAAATTGGAACACTTCTTTTTTTTTTCCCATTAGTTTCGTTAACGGTGTTAACGATTTTACCAATTTGGAACGTAAAACAACTACAGGGACGAAATTCGAGCACTTTGAAACTAGAGGGACGAAAGTGAGACAACCGTAAAACTACAGGGACTACATACGAAAATTTGCCCTAATTTCAAAGGCATAATATCTCTTTCCACACCCAATCAAACACTAGATCCATCAAATTCAACATACAACTAAAAATAATTGAAATTTTTACATAGCACTCAAATTAGGGTTTTTCTTCCACAAATCAACTTACTACTTAAATACATGAATTAATCAAACTCTCAAGCACAATACTTGCATTTTTTAAAGATATCTAGTAGAAACCCTACCTCAATTGCTAGCACACAAGAGAGATGAGTGAGATGGTGGAGAAAGAGATCCCACAAGCTTGAAATTCCCTAGATCCCCTCCAAGTTCTTGATGTACACACAAAATACCAAGCAAAAGAAGGTGCAAGATGATTTGGTTGGTGTGTGTGTGTGTGTGTCTGTGTGAGAGAGAGAGAGATAGAGAGAGAGAAAGCGAGAGAGAAGGCACTGGAATGAAAAAAAAAGAGAAAGGGAAACAGAGAACATGAGATGTTCTCTCGGCCAAAAGGATTTAAAGTGTAAAGAATTACACTCTTCCCCCCCTTAAGTCTCTAGATTATTACCTAATACTTGCATGTTATAACTTCTTGCACTCGAGCCCCTCCTAACTAACCCTTAAACAAGTAATTAGCTCTAAAAATTTCTAACACTAATTACACAACACATGGGAGTCTCCCAACATACTTGATCAAAGGACCAATGAATCGAACATGGTCAAGTAATGCCTACACATGCACCTTTTTTTTAAAGGCCTCATAAAATTCAAAGTATTAAAATAACACATTTACATTAAAGAAATATTAAATAAATAAATTAGACACGGGTTCTCTACATACGGGGTCCGAGACCCCGGAACGTGAAATGAATGTACGGCGGTCATGACTACCCGGAATGCGGTGTGGGTATACGAAGGTCCTAATACCTAGAACGTTTCCAAGACCACTACTCGGCGTGACACTAGTGACGACTTTCTTGAGTTCTTATCGATAGGCAATGGGGGAGATATACGGGGTCCTCAACTCCCGGAACATAAATTACTTGAATAGGGTAAGTGTGAGGCAGGTAACGTGAATTAGTGAGAATTATAAGATATACATGAACTGATTGATAAAAGTGAAGGGTTCGTTTAAGTTCTTGATTATCGATATAGTATTTGTTCTTCTATCATGTGATCCATCATCATTCTGAAGTCTTGTTTCTCATCTAACCTGTCATACTCACTTGATACAAAGTTGTAGAGATTTTTCCTACTGGGCTAGTGTAGCTCAACCCTTCATCATTTTCAGTACAACACCGGACAATAGTCCACATGCATTTAAGTGCTTGGATGAAGAAGAATACTTTTTGGAAGTTAACTTGTGTAGTTAATCATCTTTGTAATGACTATTTTTTATTAAAGAAGCATTTTAAACTAATTTCTACAGATTTCTTTTGACCGAGACATTTGTAATCTCTAAACTTGAACGCACTTAAACTTAAGTAAATTTTGGCCGGAGTGCCACACCTGTAATCCTTGAAACTTGGAATTGAATTTGTAAGTGGAACTATAATGGGAACTATTGGACTCTTTTGGGTATTATGTTAAGTAGATGCGCGTTTCATTTATTTTATAAAGCTTTATTTAATTATGTTGAAAAACAAGGGCGTGACAATATTGAAACCATCAGCGAAGGTAAAGAAGAGTATTTGCATATCACTTCTTATGTATCTGGGGTAGAAGCTAGTATTAGACAAACTTTCTGCATTCTCTTCTGGATTATATTACATGATGATTAGAACAATTCAATCATATGCTGTTATGCACCAAAGTGTATTAATCCAAAACTTTTCATGCTATGGCGTGGCCACCGTTGGGCATCTAGATTCAATAATGATGCATCATATTATTGAAAATTCACATGGGCATTTGTTGAAGAACCAAAAGATTCTTTGCCTAGGAATTATCCTTGTACTGCTTGTTTCACAATAACTAGACCATCTCTCTCCAAAGTCATTGTTGAATCCTCATTCCTTTTACAAAGAATTTAAGGGGATATTTGTGGCTTGATACACTTACCATCTGGAACCATTTCGGTATTCTATGTTCTTAATTGATGCTTCAACTAGATGGTCACATACTTGTTTATTATCTACACGAAATGTTGCATTTGCTAAATTTTCAACCCAAACTATTAGATTACGAGCACAGTTTTCAGACTACCCAATCCAAATGATTCGTCTTGACAATGGCTAGAGAGTTCACATCTCAAAGCATTTAATGATTATTGCATGTCAATTGGCATTGATGTTGAGGCATTCTGGTACACATACTCATACCCAGAATGGTTTAGCTAAATCTTTATTAAAAGGCTTTAGTTGATTGCTCGAATGCTATTTACTGAAAATAAAATTACCAGTTTCTGCTTGGGTATATGCTATCTTACATGTTGCATCTCTAATTCATGTTAGACCTACTGCATATCATAAATATTCATGTACATAACTTGTACTTGGTCAACAACCAAATATCTCTCATTTAAGAGTTTTTTAGTATGTTGTGTATGTGCCCATTGCACCTCCCCACGCACTTAAAATGGGTCATCAACGTTTAGGAACTTGGTATTATATGTTTGTTTTGACCTCTTCATCTATCATTAGATACCGTTTGATCGCCTAACAAGTGATGTCTTTAAAGCACGATTTGAGAATTGTCATTTTGATGAATCAGTATTTCCTCCCATTAGGGGGAGATAAATCACACGCCAGAAGGCTTCTTGTGAAATAATTTGGAATTTTTTTGACATTATCTCATCTTGATTCTTGTACTAATCAATGTGAACTAAAAGTTCCCCCCAAAGGATGCATTCATTTGCCAAAGTATTGCAAATCGGTTTACCCGGATACATTCACCAACACAAAAAGGGGTAACTAAGTCCCATATACCCAGCTGCTTAATTGAAGTTCCAATAGGAACAAACCACTTTAGCTTACAACAACTGATGAATCAAAGACACGCCAGAAGCTATGGGAGACCAGTCGGTGCAAAGATAAACTTCCTCGGAATAAGAAAATCCCAAGGCAAGAGACTGAATTCCCCAAAAGTAGCTAGCACTCTCGAAGATACCAAGCTAACAAATTCAAACGCTCTTGAAGAGGCTAAACCTATAGACCAGGCAAATGAAAGAATGAATCTACCAATATTTTCTCATAAGTATGAATCTCCCGAAGAGAAGTCTTTGAAGAGTTAGTTCCTGAAGAGGAACAGGTACCTGCAAATAATGAGATCTCAATACACTATATGAATACGGGAGAAATATTGGATAGAAATAGAATTATTGTTGACAAAGCATTTTCATTTAAAGTTGCTCTGAACATTACTAGAAGTAATGGTGAAAACATTACCAAAGGTAATTTAGAAAGTGAACCACAAACTATCAAACAATGTCGACATAGAAATGATTGGCCAATGTGGAAGGAAGCAATTCAAGCTGAGTTAAAAAGAGAAGTATTTGGACCTGTAGTTCAAACCCTGAGGAATACAACTTGTGGGATATAAGTGGGTGTTTGTGCGAAAGCGCAATGAGAAAAATGAAGTTGTGCGATACAAAGCACGACTTGTTGCGCAAGGGTTTCTTGTAGAGATCTGGAGTTGATTATGAGGGAGACATACTCTCCTGTACTAGGATGTTATCTCGTTCAGATTTTTTGTTAGCTTAATAGTCATAGAATGTCTAGATATGTGTCTAATGGACATAGTGACAATATATTTATATGGATCACTGGATACTGACGTATACATGAAGATCCCCAATGATACGCTTTGCCTGAAGCATGCAATTCAAAACCTCGTTTATTCTCTTTAGCTACAAAAATCATTGTATAGTTGTAAATAGTTTGGTAGTATGTGGTACAAATGACTTAGTAATTATTTGCTAAAGAAGGGATATGAAAATGATCCAATTTATCCGTGTATTTTTACTAAGAAATCGAACTCTGGATTTGCGATTATTGCGGTTTATGTCAATGACTTAAATCTCGTAGGAACTCTGGAAGAGCTTATAAAAAAGGGAGTTTGAAATGAAAGATCTTGGCGAAACGAAGTTTTGTCTCAGCTTGCAGATGGAGCATTTGCCAAATGGTATCCTAGTATATCAGTCGTCATACACAGAAAAAGTCATGAAGCAATTTTACATGGGATTTAGTATGCATCAATTGAGTACTCCTATGGTGGTTCAATTCACTTGATGTTTAACAAGGATCCCTTTTTTCCCCTTGAAGAGGGAGAGATATTCTTGGTCCCGAAATACCCTATATGAGTTGCAATTGGTTGCACTTTATGTATGTGGCAAATTGTACAAGACCAGACATAGCGTTCTCGGTCATTTGTTAGCTCAATACGGTTCTGGCTTCCAACTCAGTGACATCGGAAAGGAAGTAAACACAATTTCCATTACCTCCGAGGAACGGATTGACTTGGGCTTATTTTATTCACAAGGATCGACATCACAATTAATCGGATATGCAGATGTTGGTTATTTGTTGAATTCACATAAAGGCCGATCACAAACTGAATACATTTTTACTTGCAATGGTACTACATTTCATGGTGTTCTGTGAAGCAAACTTTGACTGCTACTTCTTCTAATCACTCTGGATCATCGCAATTCATTAAAACGAGTCATGAATGTGATTGGTTGAGATTTATGATTCAACACATTCGGGAAAAAAGCGGATTTGTCTCCGATCAAAGATCTTCCGACAATTTTGTATGAAGATAATGCCGCATGTATCATGCCAGATCAAAGGTTAGATTTATAACAAAGGAGATAGAGCACATATTGCCAAAATTCCTTCTACACCCATGACCTCCAAAAAAATGGTGATATAGATGTTCAACAAATACGATCTAGTGACAATTTGACAGACTTATTCACCAAGGCATTACCAAACTGTAACATTCAAGAAGCGGTAGCCAATAAAGAAGCGGTAGCCAATATCGGAATGTGTTTGACTCAAAGATTTATCATGCAGTGTTGAAGGGGAGTCAATCACTTGCAGATTACTATACCATGTGTTTTCCTTCTGCCAGACGTTTTTTTTCCCCATTGGGTTTTTCCTTAACAAGGTTTTAACGAGGCATACATTTAGTATTTGTCATCCGAGGGGAGAGTGTTGTTAAACTGATGGATGACAAAAGGTTTGCAATGATTGGAACCATAAATTCTTCTGCGAATTAAGTTTACAAATAGGAAACATAGTTGTAATAGTAGCGTATTAATTATACCGTTTGATATTTTCATCCCTATAAAGACAGAATGGAAATTGCAATGAAAAGTAAGAAACAGAAGTATCCGATTGATCCTATAGATCAATTGTGTTTCTGGTAGTTCTGAAAGAACTACATTTAACATATATATTGTGTGCATTACTTTCTGCAATATTCTTTTGATATTCCTTAGTTTTATAACAGTAAGATTTTCTTTGATTTGTCTAATCAAAGCAATGTCTTTTTCCCCAAGCAAAATCTATATTTTTTCTTAATTTAGATAACAAAGGAATTTTAATTTTTAAAAGATTTTTTAATAAAATTATTTCATAATTTTATGACAAACAAAATCATCCCAGATATATTATAGATATCAAATAAACAATACAGTTGATTACAAATCATTCAAATAGCCATATACACCAATCGAAGCACAATTTATCCCAACAAATCAAAACAAAGACCTAACAGAACAAACCAAATAAACAAGGCCAAACAAACATCTCCACAAAACCAAAAAAATGAGCGCACCTTCAACATCGATCACTCGAACAACGAAACCTGCAAAACAAGAATAAAGAACAAGAGAGATTAATCAATGTAAAGTTCGGCGTTGTGGGCTACGGAAAGTGTTGAGGGTCGACACAATGGTCTTACATGACCCTCTCCCGCTTACGTTTCCTCCAAATGGGGTACTGCAATTGTAACACCCCGATTTTTCGGAAACGTTAATTAAATCATTTTCAATTGATTTAATAATTCATAAAACTGATATATAAGAAAGGATAAATTCTAGACACACCCCCTGTACTTTGGTCGTTTTTCAACTACACCCCCTCTACTTCATTTTAATCACTCGCACCCCTGTATACTTAACACTGGTTTGGAACTGTTAGTATTTCCGTCCAAAGTAACGAAAAGACTGAAATACCCATTCGTATTCCCCTTTTTTCATTTGCGTATTATCCTCTCTCTCTCTCTCTCCTACAAAGCTCTGAGCTCTGGTTGTGCAATGGTGGAGAGAAAAATTGTAAGATCGTGAATCATCTACTTCCAAGAACAGATCATCTAGGGTTTTTGTTCGTAAGGTACGTTGATAGCCCTAAAAATCGTCTAGGGTTTTTGTTTGTTTCTGTTCTAGTCCTTTGATAGCCCAAAAATTATCCGGGTTTTTTGTTCATTTGTGGTACCCAAATCGTATAGGGTTTTCTGTTACGTTTTTTTTGAGTCACATAATGCTCTGAAAACCAAAAACTTTTCATGATTTGGGGATTTTTTAAAGTTGTTGCCTTTTTCTGCTACAGTTATCGATTTTAGGGTTTTTGTCCTAATTCTCCACTGATTTTTTGTTCTTTAATGGTTGTGGTCCCATACCTGAATACTCAACCACTTGTTGGCCTTTGTGTGCTACAGTTATCGAATTTAGGGTTTTTGTCGTAACTTTCCACTGGTTTTTTTTTTCCTTTAATGGTTGTGGTCCCCATACTTGAATATATGTATGTTGTTGTTTAATGGTTTTTTGTCAACTACATTGTTCTTTAATGCTTGCATGTGGTCCCTTATGTTTGTAAAGTTGGGTTTTTTTAATCGTAAATGCAGGATGATACTACATATGTTACCCTTCAATTGCATCATGGGGGGTATTGGCCACTATGTATTTGGGTGGGACAGTGGAAATGGTAGATGAAATTGACCGTGATTTTGGTTTGTACTTTGACTTGAAGAAAGTAATTATGTCATATGGTTATCCCACCACAAGTACTATGTATTACCTGATTCCTAGTCTTGGTTTGACAAAGGGACTTAAGGTTCTAACTTCTGACATAAAGGTTAGAGAAATGTTGGATGTTTACAAAGGTCTTCCAGTTATTTTCTTGTATTGTGAAAAAGGTCCTGAACCCCTGCAAATTATTTATCCTGATGAAGTCCATGTTCCCCCACATGGAAACAAATGTTGTGCACTTAGATGATGAAAGTCCTAAGGCCAATGAGGGCAATCAAGTGGTGGTGGTGGATATACCAGTGGATGAAGGAATTGGTGATGATGAAGATGACCTTGATTATGTAGGAGATGAAGAGGATGGCTCAGATGTTAGTTCTATCCCTAGTTGGATGTTTGAAAATCTGGAAGGGCCTGATGATGATGACATTTTTGCTTCAAAGGAACAACAAAATCAAGCAAAGGATGATAAAGAGCAACCAGAAATAGAAGATTGGTCCTCAAATGGGGGGAATTCTAATGAGTTAACTACTATATATGGATCAGATGAAGATGAAGAAGAGATAATGAAATCCAGTAGTAAGAAGTGTCATGAGTTTAATGAGGATGTGGACATGATTAAACCAGCTTTGGAAAAGGGAATGAAATTCACTAATGTGGTAGTCTTTAGGAAGGCATTAAAGGAGTGGCAAGTTCAACAAGGGTATGACTAAAAATTTGCGAAGAATGAAAGTAGCAGGGTCACTGTGGTCTGTAAGGAGGAAGGATGTGGTTTCGGAGTTCATGATTTAGCAGTGCAGAGGGAAAGAACTTATCAAATCAAAGCAATGACTCCTCAACATGATTGTTTAAGTACCTACAGTAACCATCATGTCACTTCACAGTACATTGCAGACAAGTACTTGGACAAGTTGAGGGACGATCCATGGAAGAAGGTTGATGCATTTCAAAAACAGGTAAGAAGGGAATTGACAGTTGATGTGAGTAAGGGCAAATTGTATAGAGCCAAGAAGAAGGCTAAGGAAATGATTGAGGGAGACCACTCTGTGCAATATGGTAGGTTAAATGACTATGTGGAAACTATTATGAAATTCAATCTTTTAAGTTGGATCATGATACAGTCAGATAAGCCTAGTCCAGAACTACCCCCAACTTTCTGTAGAATGTATGTCAGATATGATGCACAGTTGACGGGCTTACTGAGTGGTTAGAGGCCTATGATTGGGTTGGATGGAGCTTTTTTGAAGGGTTTATATGGGGGGCAAATACTTAGTGCAATTGGAGTGGATGGTAACAACATGTTTCCTATAGCCATAGTTGTGGTAGAGGCAGAGACTAAGGATTCTTGGACTTGGTTCTTGAAAATATTGTTGGAGGATATTGGCACTGTGGAGGAGAGGGGATGGACATTTATATCAGATAGGCAGAAGGGCTTGATAGAGACATCCAAAGAGCTAATGCCAAATACAGAACATAGATTGTGCCTTAGGCATTTGTACTCAAATTACAGAAAGAAGTTAAGAGGTAAGGAATTGAAAGATTTGATGTGGAGGGCAGCCTCTGCAACCACAGTTTGGGAATATAAGCATCACATGAAGACACTTGAGGGTTTGGATAAGGAGGCACACAAGTGGTTAAAGGACATTCCAACTGAGTAATGGAGTAGGTTCCATTTCAGCCCCAAAAGCAAGTGTGATTATTTGGTGAACAATCTGAGTGAGTCATTCAATAACTACATTCTAGAAGCAAGGGATAAACCTATAATTTCCATGCTGGAATGGATACGGAGAAAGGTTATGAATAGATTTCAAATTAAAAGGATGGGAATGGAGAAATATAATAAGGGCATATGTCCAAGGATCATGAACAAATTAGATGTAATCAAGAACAATTCAAAGGACAGTTTTGCACACTTTTGTGGTGAGTACAAGTTTGAAGTGGACTGCCATGACACAACCTACACTGTGGATTTGAAGGACAAGACATATGGATGTAGACAATGGGATTTAACAAGAATACCTTGTAAACATGCATATGCTGCTATTGGCCTCAACAAGCAGAAGGTAGAGGAATATGTACATCCTTGCTACAGTAGAGACACATATTTGGAGGTGTACCACCACATGATTCAGCCAATTCCTGGCAAACATGATTGGGTGAAGTCCAATCAAGAGGAAATCTGTCCTCCTTTCATGAGAAGGCCAAGTGGCAGGCCCAGAAAAGCAAGAAGAATGGCTACAAAGGAGGTTGAGGACACAGGGACAAGGACATTGTCTAGAGCGGGAAGGTATATGTCATGTTCAAAATGTTTGCAAAAGGGTCATAATGTCAAGTCATGCAAGAACCCAATACACCCAAACTCTAAGCTGTTAAAGAAGAAGGATTTACCATCAACAAGTCAACAGGTCCAGGTCTGTCTACAATACTTGGTTTTTTGTTGGGTACTAAATTTTTTTAAAGTAAAAAACATACTGACCAGTACTTGGCAGGAACAAAAAGGTCAACCAAAGTAGAAGAAATCAAGAACAACTGCACCAAAAAACTTCAACTCAGCCCTCTGTGGATGCTGGTTTCTACACTAAACTAGCACAGTCATTTGCACCAATTAACCCTGGTTTCTACACTCAACCTAACCAAGGCAGTGCTAACTCTACCAATCCTGGGTTTTCCTCACAGGTTTAACCGGTATAACCTATAGTTTAATGATGGTATAATCTGAATTTCCTGGTTTATAGCATTCTAAGGCCTACTAGTAGGTATTTTCGTAAATATTTGACCAAAGCATTTGACTTTGGGCCCACTTGGATTCGATCCGAAACGGCCCAACGGTCAGGACACACGGCTAAAGCCGCATGTTTTTTAGCCTTTTTCGGCCGCTTAGGCCTCCGAAAAGCCAAATTTGCCGTTTAGGAAATAATATTTTGCTTACAACTTTTGATAGGCAAGTCCAATAACTTTCGTTCTTGTTGGAGAAGTTTTATTTTTTCTTATATTTTCAGATTATGTAATAATTTTGGAACTTTTTGAAATTGGTGTTTTTCCTTTTCTTAGTAGGGTTAGGAAAATTATGGTATAACATGTAGTTTAATTATGGTATAATCTGAATTTCATGATTTATAGCACTATTTAACTAAGGTTTTATGGGTGTAGCCATCTAAATTGCAATGTATTGGTGGAAAGTTTGGAGGAAGTGGTCTTAGATTCAGTGTGGGGGTTACTAATAAAGGTGGAGGACAAACAGGTAGTGTCGAAGAGGTGGTGGAAAGGCTGGTGCTAGTAGAGGTGGTGGAAGGTCAAATGGTCCAAAAGGTGGTGGAAGGTTTGGTGCTACAAGAGGTGGTGGAAGGGTAGGTGCAACCAGAGGTGGTGGAAGGGCAGGTGCAACTACAAGTGGTGGAAGGATAGGTGGTCCAAGAGTTGGTGGAAGGTCAGGTGTTGCTCAAACAGGTGCTTGCACAGTTAGAGGGTGGAGAAGCAGGTGGAAGAGAAGGAGGTTGGTGGTGGTAGTTCACGTATGCAAACCTTTTGTTGACCAGGTCTTACTCAAATAGGTGCTATGATGTTTTGTTGGCCAAGTTATGTAGTAATCTTGTGATGTTGTTTTATGCTTTGGACTAGTTTGAAGTATTCTTGCAGTTTGCAATAGTCTTATGGTACTTTGACACTTTTGTCTGCAGTTTTTTTTGTTGGCCAGTTAGTCCTACAGTTTCTTTTGTTGGCCAAGTAATGTAGTAGTCTTATGGTACTTTGTATGGACAAGTTTGTGGTTGACACTTTTGTTTGCAATTTTTGTTGGACCGGTAATGGTATGCTTGTGTATATTGCTTTCTGCTTCTGTTAGTGATGTTACTGCCTATGAATACTGCTTTGGGTGGAATACCCTACTTATCTATTGCTGTTTCTTTTTAATGCTAAGGCTGCTACTGCTATGCTGTTGTCAAGGTTGGTGGTGGTAGCTAATGTTGTTTCTCTGCTATCTATCCCTCAAGTATTGAATGTACCATTTAGTAGTTGTTCTACTATGAAGTTCTTAATATGGTTTGCATTGAATCAGATTAGAAGGGATTGCATTTATGATAGCATAAAACAAAATACTGCATATATTTTTTCAGTTCATTACAAGGGATAGACATTTTCTAGATTACATAACCCTTGACAAAAAAGTGCATTACATACATGCACATTCTACTTAGTTAAATACAATAACATAAAGCAGAAAATGGCAACCCAAGTTGCCACAAACATCCCCCTCTGCCTTCTCTCCTCGGCCTTGGTTTTCTCCAACTCTCTCTCTAACTGGTCAATGTTCTGCAACAGCTCATCCCTTCCGCAATCACAAGGTGGAAGGTAAACCCACACAAAGAAGTTGCATTTCGCCTTCTGTATAAACAAAAAAAAACATTACAACTCATTATGAATAATTTTTATATGTAAAACTACCTGAAACTTACCGGAAACCTTCCACACCCATAAAACCGTCTTCCCATGGATGATGGTATGTTAGACGTACGCAGGGGAGCTGGTTTGCCACAAAAGCAAATGGGGACCTGGTTGTTTAGTTTTCCAGATGAGGGAGAACGGGAAAAAGAAGAAGAGGCCATGGGTGGGTAGGTGGGTGATGCTCTGTTTTTCATTCTAACCTGTGGGAAAATGGTATATATAGGATGTAAATGGGTTTTGGGGGCAATTTGGTCTTAGAAAAGATGTTTTAGGAGAGAAAATTCCTGCCAACAAGGCATTACCTACTTTTTCGTTACTTTGGACGGAAATACTAACAGTTCCAAACCATTCTTAAGTACAAAGGGTGCGAATGATTAAAAATGAAGTAGAGGGGGTGTAGTTGAAAAATGACCAAAGTACAGGGCGTGTGTCTAGAATTTACCCAGAAATGAAATTTTATTAAACAGAGTTTAGCAGCGGAAATCTCAAATACCAAATTCAAACCTACTTAATTGTCTTACAAACTAACAAAATGAAATAGATTTTGACAAATGTGATAACACTTATGAAAATTTAATTAAAAGTACTTCAAATTAACAGAACTTCCAAGGGTAAGGCAACCAAGGCTCGACAAACTCTCATTCCTCCGCTAGGAGGTCTTCACCCTGATACTGATCATCTTGTAGAGGATTCTGTTTTTCGGTCTCCTGATTACTTGGCATGAAATGCCAGCCCAACGACACTATAATGAGTTTTGAAACTCAGGAGATAATCCCAACCCTACTAACCCCTTACTTTACAGATAGCAGTTTCATAATATAACAATTGATATTACACAGAAGGTACAGAATAATAACACATAGTCTTTTTCTTTACTATCCATCAACTTATATGAAATCTAAGGATCTTCTCCACAAGATCCTTTCCTCCTGTAGACAACCCAATCCGATTTCCCAATCGTTTTATTTCTTTTTCAGTTTCTTGTTCCCCCGATGATGAATCAGGTCGAAAATAGTCTTGAGAGAATGAAATGGCTTGAGCTTGGTATGTGTGAAACCCATCCTTAACCCTAAAACCCTTAAACCCAAACCTTGACTGAAGGTTTGACCATCACGCGACCCACTGGGTCTCTCGCGCGATGCTCTACTTGCTAGGTGGTGGTCAAAGTCAAACTTTGACTGATTGACCGTCGCGGAGAAGCTAGGACCCTTGCGCGATGGTCAACACCTGTCATATCCAGTAGTTTCCAGCTGGATTTTGTGATGATCAGGGGTCTACAGGCTTGTGCAACCCCATTGCATCGACTGAACAGCGTTTTGCAGGGCCACCCTTGCACCACCTCTCCCCCCACTCTCCCATCAACCTTCATACCCTACTTCTCCACCAAGTAAGTGCTGCCGGCCTTATTGGCTGGCTGCATTGCCTTGCATCACCACCAACAAACCCTCCTCTTTCTATAAAAAGCCCCCATGGTCTTTATTCCATAGGGTTACTAAAATTTTTCCAAAAGAGAAGCAAGAACTACAAGCTTGATCACTTCATTCATTCAAATCACTCCCATTTGCTCATTTACCAAGCCATACTACCTCACTCAAGCCATATTTAAGACACTCAAGCAAAGGTATAACCCTTATTGTTTACCGTTTTGATCCCTGAGGGGGGCTGACAGGGCCAAGGCTGGTAATCAATACTAGTCCTGGTCCTAAAGCCAGCAAATTTACAAGTTGCTGCGGACAGGCAAACCCATGCGCGAGCAACCCATTCCATCGCGCGATAGTTCGTATTTGCGTGATAAGGTTCTCGTGGGGATGGGATCCTGATCCATGTTTACTTTTATGATTTCATGTCTCCCTGTCAAATAATATTTAGTATATTCCACTGTATTGCATATCAAAAATATGTAGGCTAGTTTAGTTTACTTACCTGTTTATTATGGAATGCCCCTGGGTCGCTTCTGAACATGTCTCAGAGCCCAGGCATGTAAAGCAATTCCTGGAAGTCCAGTCAGGACCCTCGCGCGACACTCTGACTCCATCGCGCGATGGTTTGGTCATTTCCAATAATTGCCCTTGCATGGGCAACTAGGCTCTTGGCCCTTGTTTTGATACCCTCGCTGTTTAAGGGTTGCATTTTACTCCAGTTGTCTTAGATTGTAATAGTTGCTTATTTTCAGTACATATAAACTGCTAGGTTTGATCCTGGGTGTGCACTGGTCCTTCCAGAGCCCAGAAGGGGATAAAATTTAACCTGTTGGTGGGATGTTGATAATCGCGCGATGGTTTGGAAGTGTCGCGCGATGGTGTGATTTGCATGCAACGGTTCCCGTGCATGCAAGTTGGCCACTGCTCGTGATAAATTCAAGCCAATGCACTGTTTTGACATCCCGGAATCAGTGTTCAAATGTTATCTCATCTATTCCTTGTCATCTTATTCATCCATGCTTTCACCTATCACATCCTGCAAATATGTTACAGTTTTAATCCCCGATTAACTGTTCCCCCGCCCTAATTGGCTAAAAATTGATTAATTAAATGAAATCGCAAAAACAAACATTTTTGCAAATACCTAAGTAGAGACCAATCTCCGGATTGGGCGAGAGGGGTGCCATAAAACCCTTCCCTTCTCGTAACCTGGCTCCCGAACCCAGATATGGTTATGACGGACTGGTTCCTTAAACTTTTTCAAATCAAACAGCACGATAAGTGCTTCGAAATATGGTTCCTTAGGTGTCGGACCTTCAAATCCAAGTGGCGACTCTGTATTTTCGCGAGCGCTTGTCGTCCAGCTTAAAAGCGCGCTCCCGTGAACTGGCAGCATTTCTCCTTTCTCAAAAACGGGGGGGAACAAAATCCCTTCGCCGAGGAATGAGAGAAAAATCGGGCATCCGCATGCCTACACCTCCCACATCCACCAACTTTAATTGTCCCATAGAATAACTTTCCGTTTATTTGTCCTGCTCCAGGTTCTTAGCAAATACTACCAAATGATGTACTCAATCTGGATTCGCATACAACCATAATTAAGGAATAGCTCACCATGACAACTCATCATTAGGGATCGCACTATCTCATTGCCAGAATCCTTTACCGTCTCCCAACTTTACACACTGGATACTTTACTATATCCCCAATCTACACACTGGTAGTCTGGTATTATACCGTAGGGCTGTTACGAACCCGACCGGACCGAAAAAGATCGAAAAAAAACCGATCGATCGGTTCGGTCGTCGGTCGGTCCAGGGCATTTTTTCATAGTTCGGGGTGGACCGAACCGAACCTAGGTCGGTTCGGTCTCGATTTTCTGGAAATCTATACCGACCGAACCAAACCGAATGCGGATCGAACCAACCAAACCGATATAGGACTGAACCAACCGAACCATATATATATATATATATATATATATATATATATATATATATATTTATATATATATATATTTATATAAATCATTTTAATCTTCTGGCTCTTACTGTTTGAATTGTTAATTTCAAACAAAATTTTGAATTGTTAACTTCTGGCTCTTACTTTTTTATTTTTTTTGGAATTTCATTGCTTGATTTATTTATTTACGTTTTTGCAAAATTTTCCAATCGATTGCTCTTTCTATTCTAAATTACTTTAACTCCTCCAAATTATATACACTAGTGTAGAAGATATTTCCAATCGATTGGGGAAAAAAAAAAGGTGGAAGAGTACTTGCAAAAGTTGTAATTATTTGAGCATGCCTGTTGTAATTTTTTTTTTCAATTGGTGTTTGAAAAAAAATAAATAAAGGTACAATGGCCTAAATATAGGTGAAAAATAGCCCAAACATGGGTGAATGACTTAAGGTTGAAAATAGCCCAAATATGAGTGAGAAACATGTGAAAATGGCCCAAATATGGGTGAAAAAAGGGAAAATGACGGCCCATGACGTGTTTTAATCATTAATACTCGCCAAGGACAAGCTAAGAATATTTGTTAATGCTGAAAATGTCCTTGACAAGCATTAATTATTAACACGTTCTTGGCCTTCATTTTTCCATGAAAAAATGGCCCAAATATGGCCCATAGTCTATTGTTAGTTTTTAAAAATAGCCCGAATGGCCCAACTAAGGCCCATTTCAGGCGGGCCGGACTCCTTGAAATTTCCGACCGGATCGAACTAACCCCGAACTGAACCGAAATTAATATCGGTCGGGATCGGTTCCTGAATTATATGCCACAAACCTGATTGGGGTGCAGCAAATCCACCCTAAACCGAACCGAACCGACCGAATAACACCCCTACTATACCGTATTCAGGGATCCTTTACTATTTTCCAAAATACTATACCCGAAGTCCTTTATCGTCCTTCACACACACATTGGATACTGTACCGCATTTAGGATCCTTTACCGTGTCTCAAATCCTATACTCGGAGTCCTTTACCTTCAGAACATAGTCTAGGCCTAAAATTAGAAACTAATTATAAGGAGTCAAATTTAGAACTAATGTCAATACAATGGGCAAACTGTAATTTAGAACAATATGCTTAAAAACAAAACGTGCAGCACAGTGGTACATTTTCTTATTTCCAGAAAAACAGAGCATCACCTCTGGTCTTTTCGTTTTTAACATGGGTCGATTCTCGTCACTTCTAGGTATTATAACTAACACATAGGAATAAAAATATACTTAGGGGAGAGTAGGGAAGCGATTATTCTACCTTAAATTCGGTTGAAAAGCGAAAAATGAATTTCGGACAGTTTCGGTAAAACGAAGAAGATGGCGGCGGCGGGGGACCTCGGTACTGACTTCGGTTGAGTGGTGGATGCTTTTTTTATGCTTGAGAACGTGAGCTATGATGTTTGAACCGGATTTGTGTTCGGGTGAGTGTACAACCGAAACCCACTTGTTATCTCTCTCTAAAACTCCATGGGAGCTTTCTCGCTATTCTTTTCTCTCTTCTGTTTTTGCAGCTAAAGAAATGAATTGGGTAACAAATTTTCGGAGCCCTAGGGAGTGTATTTATATAGAGAAGTGAGAGGGAGAGGGAGTGCAAGTTTGGAAGTGGAGAGAGTGTGGGAGGATAAGTGTGGAGGTGGTGGAATGGGGAAGGGAAGTGAGGGAGAGTGGTTTGGATGAGATGAGATGATGAGCCATCTTTCGTGGGATTCAAATTTTGATAAAATGGAGGTGCATGTATATGGTTGGAGAGAAGACCAAATGAAGAGAAAGAGGGATGAGCATGATTATATATATGCACATATGTAAAATAACGTAATTATCTCATATCTAATCTTTTAACTAATATAATTAAGTTAGATAACTGATTTTCTAGTTATATTAATGAACCTCATTAATTATTGAATTAGAAATTAACATTTCAAAATTTTATTTATCTAAAAATTTAGGAATGTTACAACAATGCCTTGTCCCCATGGCCACCAACTATTATTACAATTAACCTTGAGGTTAACTTTGACCTTTCGTTTTCGATTGCTGGGTCGCGAAGCAGACAAAGGGCTACAATCCTCTAATTGGTACCTCCAAATGGTCATAATCCTCTTAGTTCGCAAATTTCTGGGTGCAGTCTCCTCCAAACTGCCTCCAAGTCTATTTGATGAAAACTCAACATTGCTAAATTGATCATGCTCAGGCGTTGGTGGAGCAGACGCGCAACTCAACAGGTGGGAGGAATTATGTTCCATCTGGGAAGGAATAAGAGGCTCCGGCAAACCATCAATAGAGGTGTCAACCACTTGATCATTAGGACTAACCTCTCAAGGCATATAGCTATCAAATTGCTCACCGATGCTGACCGTTAAACAAGGATTCTTAACCTTAACCACCACAGACGAAAGACTAGGCTTATGAAAAAACTGAAACTTCCTACCCATTTATGAATCTTGAAAGCAACTATGATCAACGAGAAGAAAGTCTCGCCCCATAATCACCTTTTTCTTTCGTTGTCTATACTCAATAGAATTAGAATGCTTCTTGCTACCTGGATGTCGCTTCTTTCATAAGTTAAGATTTATGAGATTTGTTCTTTTACAAATTTTGAAATCTTTTTTACTCTCCGCAGGGTTTTCAATTAAGTTTCTCTATCTATCTCTTCACTTATTATCACTTTTTACCCCAAATTTTTTTGGGAGACTTAAATAATCATCCTCAGAACCCACTCCTCGTAGGTTTTCATCCTGTTAAATTTTGGCACTTATGTTTTCATCATCACTTTTTTTTAATCCTAGAAGTGCCCTTATATGCCCATCACCGAAATGTGGGACTGAAAAATAACACCTCTAGTCCTCCGCAAAATAACAAGTGATCCCATTGATTTCGTGTACATATAGTGTTGATTTTTGGGATGTAATCTTAAATTTGAAGGTCCTAGCTGTTATTAGGGGATACTCCATCCGTCCCATAATATTTGTCCGGTCCGCGAAACGGAGACTATAAAATAATGCATTTCTTTCAAGAAAAATTTCAAATTTTTTTCACAAGTTAAAAGAACTCGTCGAGATCTAGTAAGTTGTTGAATTTTTTCCCAACTTTTCTTACAAAAATAGTATTATTTTTATGTCTCCGTTTTGCAGACCGGACAAATATTATGAGACGGAGGGAGTATGTTTTAGGTACCCAATCCTGAAATCAATGCTTTTTTATTGTACAACAGACCTAAACCAATCATCCTGAAATCAACGCTTCCCAACCGAATCATCAACCCCATTTATTTGCATCCGCATTCATCCTCTCCACACATACTAGGTCAACCTCGGCCAATGCTCCTCGTAGGCCGACAATTCGATAAGCCCTAGAGCTACAAGCATTTCATCAAGAGCTGCATCGTGGGAGAAAACTTCGACATGACCCCTGGGTGCACGCGCGAGGTCAACGTCATCTCCGGTTCGCCGGCCGCGGCTAGCACTGAGCCGCTAGACGTGCTCGACGACAATCGATGCGTGACCAGGTTCAGCATCACGGGGGCGCAAGCACCAGCTGAGGAACTACAAGTCGCTAACGACGATGCATGAACTGGAGCATGACGGGGGGATCTGGGCCGTCGTCTTGAATTCAGTGGCCATCAAAAACTCCTTATCTTCTTCGATGCCCTTTTTCTTGTATACACTCTTTACGATTTGGGTTCGCCGAGATATCAGGATTTTGGTTTATTTAGTTTTATTCAATTTTATGGTAAATTATTTGCATCGTTTACTATGAAATATGGCATGAAGTCGATTTCATGAAATCTTACGATATGGGTTCATGGTTTATTTGGTTCTTTCGGTTTGAGACATTTGATAACATGGTTTATTTTATGGTCTCAAATGTATGTCATGATTTATTTGGTCCTTAAATTTTATGTTTTTCCAATAAAATCATGGTGTATTCCGTTTAGTTCAAGAAATCATGGCTAGGATTTGTATTTTGTTTAAAATAAATCATGGTGTACTTATTTAATCGTAATTATTTTGGTTCGATTTAAGTTGAAATAAATCATGGTGTATTCATAAAAAAACATGGTCGATTTCACTATATATTTAGAATATATCCATTATGGATTTGAAAATTTGAGAATTCAAAAGGGAGCCGATAATGCCACGATTACTTTTTCTAATGACACGAAGATTCCGTCATCTAACATTTTTGACCCTAGTCAGCCTACTAGGCTTTGGTATTGTATCCCCGACGCAGCTGGAATTCCAACCTTTCATTCCAACAAAGATCGACAACCATGGCTACACTTAGGGGTGATACCGGTCCGCTTTGGACCGGTTTGGGTGTAATTTTCATTCGAAACCAGTTTGAGATTTTTAGAAATCGGAACCGGTTGAGATAAACCGGTTCCGGTTTCGACCGGTTCAACCGGTTCCGGTCCGGTTTATCTGGTTTTTATTTAAGAGCCATATTTTGAGCCCAACAGATCAAAAAATTCACAATTCAACCTATAAAATATCAACCAAAAATCTATAATTCAACCATTTTTTTTAGGCCCATCAAAAAAGAATCAATTTTGAGCCCAATACATAAAAAAAACTCATAAAAACACAATTAAGCCCGTAGAAACAGTTTTTATATAATAAATATATTTATTAGACCAATATATACTACAAAATATCAACCAAAAACTCATAATTCAACCCCTCCCCTATGTTTTTATATATATATATATATATGTATATATTATACATATATATGACCGGTCCGGTTTCAATCGGTTTTTAAAACACATAAACCGGATCGAAATTATTTTTCCGGTTTATAAACCGGAATCGAATCGAAATTATTCAACCGGTTTAAAAAATTCGGTCCGGTCCGGTTTTTCCGGTTTCGAATAACACCCCTAGCTACACTCATCTCCTCTCTATTATCTCCACATTCTTCACATGCCACGCCCAGTACCAGTAGCACTTCTTCATTATCCCTCTCCCATCCACCATCAATGATTTGTCTTAGCCATCTGATCTACCAAAGCCCTTAATGGCTTACTTTGTCTTCTGAGAACTAAGATGAAGACGAATTTGAACAACCCCGCAAACCCGAATCACAAATCAATCCAATTGCTTCCTTTCGAAAACTCCTCCACATTTTCTTCACCCGAATACACCACCGGTAACGCAGCGGCGTGACCCTACTTGCAGCTCGACGAGTAAGGAGGATAAGGGATAAAACAGATCTGGAGGGAGATCGTACTTGTCTTGCGGTTCCGGGCCAACAAGGTGGGGATTAGATCCTTTTTTAGGGAGGGTGGGAAATAGATCAGTGGACGTACTGATTTAGGTTGAGAGAGGAAAAAGATTTGCTTTTGAAGTGAAGTGAGAAAACTGATAAAAAATAAAGGGAGTTTATAAATACAACTGCAAATTTACTGCATGTAACGTCTACTAAATAAAACATCAAAATTTTATAACAATTTACTACATACAACCCAATAAATGTCCATGAACTCCCCAAATTACCCTTCTCTATCTCAACCTAATTTCTTCCCCAAATTCTATAACTTCTCTCCCCGTTCCCTCCCTCCCCATCCCAAACCCAAAAATTGAAATTCTCCAAACCCAAAAATTGAAATTCTCTCCTTCCCCCTTCTGTCTCTCTCCGTCGTCGTTAGTTTCTTCCTTTTTCTTCTCTCGTTCTCCATCACTCCATATACAAAAACCCTAGCGTACGCTCGCTCTCTCTCTCTCTCTCTCTCTCTCTCTCTCTCTCTCTCTGTTTTATTTCTCCTCGATTCTCCCTCAGTGTGGTCATCTTTTTACATGGTGTTGGGTCGTTTCACAGAACATCCGTAGAACATCCGTTCGAAAATAAATAGCTGCCCCATTTATTTTACCAACATTCGAATGTTAGAATCTGAAACGTCCTATAAATTTCAAACACAAGAACTTGAAATTATGCAAACATTTCAGTTTCTAGAACTTTAAATGTTATATAAACTTCATACTTTAGAATCTGAAAATCCATGTAAATGGGCATTCAATTTATTTTCTTTGTGCTCGTGGAATGCGTCGCCATCTTCTTCACACCCACCTCCTCCCCCGATGACTTCTTCACAAACTTCTTATACTTCCCGCTCATTTCGCATGAAAATCTCATCTTTGGTTTGCGATTCTTAATAAATTTCTCCGAGGCCTTAATGGTAATGACATAGCCGTGTCGTTTACCCGTAGATCTTGTCCACTCTACCAACTCATCCTCGGATGAAAAATCCTGCACAAAAATAAAAAAATAATTTAACCCATACGACAAGGTTTTGAGCATGAAAAAAACGTCCATGGTTTAAAACACTCACTTGGTCCATTGTGAAATGCTCCATATAATCATATAGTGTAGGAGTGGGATTATGATTAGTTGCGGGCTCTACATGACTAACAAATGTTGAAGTGTCAACCTAGAACATCCAAAGAAAAATCAATTAAACACAATCTGCACAATATTCAAACTCTAGAGTTTGAAATTTTGGCTGCATTTCAAGTTTTAGTACATGATATTATTAACAAGTTTCGAACTCTAGAGTTTGAAAACTTGGAAGCATTTCAAGTTTTAGAATATGATAAAGTTTCGAATTCTAGAGTTTGCAAATTTGACATAATTTCAAATTTTAGAATCTGAAAATATCGGGACAGAACTAGTTTAAAAATGGAGGAGAGATTATTGTCTACAATTTTCAAAATCTAAAGTTTGAAATTTTGTTAGAATTCCAAGTTTTAGAATACGATATTGTCATCAATTTTCATACTCTAGAGTTTGAAATTTTGGCATAATTTCAAATTTTAGAATCTGATAATGTCGGGACAGAACCAGGTTAAAAATGGAGGAGTGATGAGTTTCCTCTTGCTGCGATTTCGGCTCCGAAACTATAACATCCATGGCTACCTCTTCCTTGTCAACTTCCATTTCCATTGCACAACCTTTCAATCCCCAATCAAAGTGCACATTGCTCTTCTTTACCAATGGAGGGAGAGAAACCAATAGAGGTTTCCATTGAGAGTTAGGAGGTGTGAGGTGAAAGTTAGGAGGCAAATGTGGACTGGATTTATGGTGGGAGGTGGGAGCTCCTGGAGTTTGCTTGTAGTGGAGCTTGCTTGTAGTCAACAATGGTGGTGAACCTGGAACCAGAAGCAAGAAGATGGGTGATTGAAATATGGAAGGAAATGTGGGTTATGGGTATATATTTTGGATGTGGTTATATGTTTGTGGTTGTATGTAATAAAAGTAGGGGTATTTTTGTCCAGTTTTGTAAGGGCATTTTTGTCCATACATTATTTACTTAAAAATAAGTTACATGCAGTAAATTCGCAGTTGCATTTATAAACTCCCAAAATAAAGAAGTGAAGTGAGAAAACAAGTAGCGAGAAGGGGACAAAAGTCCAGTACTCTGTCGGTTTGACTTTTGAAGGGCAAACTTGTCATGACTGTGAAACGTTCGTGGCCCTAAAAAATCTGGTCGTGGCATTATCAGCCGCCATTCAAAATCCCCCCATATTTATCCGTTAATCATCCCATTATTTTAGGTAAAAATTACTACTACAATTCCACTAATTTAGGAAGAAACTATACCCATACATATGAATATATAATTAAAAGGGTAATAGATAATTCACCATATAAAAGGATGAAAACATAATTGTTCAGAAAACATAACTGTTTAAAAAGTGCCGGATGAATATTTACGTGGGATGAAATCTAAGGATGAATATTCAAAAACTCCTTTTTTTTCCCCTCAAAACCAAACAAAGTGTTGTGTTTGAGTCTGGAAAATCTCTAACTTTTCAATAGGGAAAATTTCAAAAAAACACCTGACCTTTCAACTCAATGTCACATAAACACCTGAGCTTTAAAAAATGTAAATCCCCCACCTGACCTTTGGACTCCGTCATCAAATAACCCCCTCCATCCATTTTCCGTCCAATACTTAACGGAGACGCGTACGTGGCACTGGCACAGAACCTTTTGCCTCTCTCATTACATGTTTTGGAGGGAAAGTGACAGGGCTCAAATATCTTTTAGGACTAACCAACGAGAGCTTTAAAGTCAAAATTTAATTATGACCCTTTAGAATTAAATGATAAAAAAAATAAAATCTTCTCACCCATTCAAACGAATTGAAATTTGGAACACTTAATTTTTCAACCTGTAGTTTATATATTAAAAAATGGTTAAAAAATTAAATGTTCCAAATTTCAATTCGTTTGAACCGATAGAAAGATTATAGTTTTCTGATCATTTTATCCTAAATGGTCATAATTAAATTTTGACTATAGGGCTCTCGTTGATGAATCCTAAGAAAATCGTAGAATCAAATATCTCTTAGGACTAACCAACGAGAGTCCTACAGTCAAAATTTAATTATGACCCTTTAGAATTAAATGATCAAAAAAATAAAATCTTCCCACCCATTGAAACGGATTGAAATTCTATTGGGTTAGTTGTTAGTGGTAACAACATGGGTCGAGCACAACAAAGTGTGACGTGTCTCCGTTAAGTATTGGACGGAAAATGGGTGGAGGGGATTATTTGATGACGGAGTCCAAAGGTAGGGTGGATTTACATTTTTTAAAGCTCAGGTGTTTAGGCGACATTGAGTTGAAAGATCAGGTGTTTTTTTTGAAATTTTCCCTTAATATATGTTCTCTCATCCTCCCCGGGCCGCACATCCGCAGACTCGCTTTCTCGGGTTCATATCACATCCAGTATAATATTGTCCATTATGGTCCAGTTAAGGGCAGGGATTTGTTGTAAGAAATCTAAGGTTCTCCATCATGCCACGTCACGCCTTATATTTGCTCTCAAACGGTAGTAGCAGTTGCTAATGGAAAAGCCTCCTTCAACGTGAAAAAAAAAAAAAAAATCTTGAATGGGCATGATTTTGTGGGGCTTATTTCGGGTACCACAAAAATGATTCAAATCGTAAGTTATTTTTTTTTGTAGATTCTTGTAAAAAATTAGCTCAATTTGATATCCGTAAGGACTTTTTCAGTATTCATAAAGGCCATACGAATTCTGAAACATCTTACGAATCCTGAAAGAGTCTTTATCGATATCGAATTGAGCTACAAAATTTCCGAAATCAATTAAAAAAATATTTGTAAGAATAATTCGTGATTTGAATCATTTTTTTAGGATGCCCTGCAAAAAAAAAAAAATGCCCTTTACTGGGTACCAAACAGAGTTGGTACCAAACAAAGTGTACACTATTTTATTTTATTTTTGTAGTGCTCATTATGGATTCTCCAAAGATGATTCAAACCACAAGTTATTTTCAAAATATTTTTCTATGGTTTTTTGAAAAAAAAGAAATCCAATTCGATATCGATAAAGACTCTTTCAAAATTCATAGGGCCTCTATGAATGCTAAAAAAGTTCTTACGGATATTGAATTGAACTAGTTTTTACAAGAATCCATAAAAAAATATTTTAAGAATAATTTACGATTTGAATGATTTTTTTGGAACCCGAAATAAGCCCCACAAAATCATGCCTATTTATTGTCACGTTGAAGGAAGCTTTTTTGTTAGCAACTGCTGCTACCGTTTGAGAGCAAATATAAGGCGTGACGTGGCATGATGGGAACCTTAGATTTCTTACAACAAATCCCTGCCCTTAACTGGACAATAATGGATAATATTATACTGGATGTGATCTGAACCCGTCACTTTGAATCCCCTGCTGCTACAAGAATCAAAGCTCCCTCTCTCTCTCTCTCTCTCTCTCTCTCAAATTCCTGCCATTCCCGACTTCAGAGATGTTAGCTTGCGTATCTTCTTCATCACCATCGCCATTTCTTATCTCCTCTGACGTCTGTCGAACACCAGGTGCGAAACCCAGGTCGCTGTCATGGTCGTCTTCATTTCCTCACTTGAACTTGTCTATCAATTCAATTTCAAGCCCTTTGAATCCCCCACGCCAAAGGGTATGCAAAACTACCATTTTTATTTCAAAGTCTTTATCCTTCTTACTATTTCTTTTATTGCTCAATTATCTCTCTCTTACTAGGTTTGGTAAATCACTGTTTCTGTGTCAAACCCATTTCTACGATTTTGCAATGATGTAGGGAATCTATATTTGTTTTGCCTTTTACATTAGGATTGGATATTAGAAATAGATGTAAGATCTCCTCTAGTTGGTTGTCTCTGAGATTGACCATGAACTTAGAGGTCTTTTCTGTTAAACTCCTATTGGAAAATCCATGGCTTACCCAAGGTTGTAGCTTATGGGTGGTTTCCAAAGTGTCTATATCTGAGAGGGCATCCTCGTTATGCACACAAAAGATTTTCTGGGATCTACTCTATTTTTTTGGTAAATTAGTGTTTATGTGGCAATCCATTCCTCCAATTCTGTACTGATACTACTGACAAAAGTAGTTCTTTGAGATTAGAATTGTGAAAGGGCTTGTAAAGCCTGATTCAACTTTAGTTGCTCTTCGCTGAGGGTTCGGGACAAGAGCATTACGTTAATTGATGATGTAAACCCTAGGTATTAATACTTGTTATAGCAGCGGCTTTTCTTCATATAGTGAAAACTGGTGGGAACCACGTAAAATATCTGTGTCTTTGCGTTCTTGTTTTTTGTTCGTGATCTTTGCGTGTTGTGCGTTTGTTGGTTTGGCCCAATCTCCAACAACATCTTACTTCAATTTGTATTTTGTGATTTTGCATTTGCCTTCTGCTTGGTAGAATTTGTTCTTCGCCTTCATTTTTTTCTCTCCTTAGGGATTCATCTTGCCTTAGTGTTTGGAGAACAATCTTTCTTTTTATTTTATTTCTGGTGCTTGCCAGAATAGAAAACCGGGCAACAATTTCCTTCTATGTAGTAGTCCTAATATCTTCCCACTTCATATTATTCCCGGAGTTGTCAACCTCTACCTTTTATTGCTTTCCCCAACGTTAGAAAATTTTGTAGTGGCAGCATGAAAATGGCACTATACTCTTGCATAGGATCTCATTTTTAGCACAGCATTTTATGTTGACCAAATAAGCCATATCCAATTAAATTGCAAGAGATCCTCCTTTTCCCTCTTGCCGCCGAGCAAGAAGCAACCATCTCCGGTAAGATAGCAATAATGCGCTAGTGTTATAAACGGAAAATATTTAATGATGGTCTTGATCAAAAAATCATTTGGACACTTCACTCTAGATCTTCTTGCAGATTGAATTTTTCTAGTGATAACTAGGACAAACTCCATTCACACACTCTTAGTCTGCCGCTCCTGGTAGGTGACACATACCAGTTTGTCCAGTTTTTGTGGTTTTGGATGTCCCATTTTAAGAAGACTTGTGGTCTCAATTAGGGCCACAAACAATTTTTCCCTAGCTTGGCTTGAAAAGCCATACGAGGTTCAAAAATGTGTTAAATCTTGTATATCATTGCAGTGATCTCAAACAAGTTTCAGTTAAGATGGTATCATCCTGAGCTCAAGAAGCTTGTTTTTTCTTTTTCCAGTTTAATGTTATCAACTCGAGCTCATAAAATTAATGAGCTTCGAATTGTGTTTAAGTTTAAGCTTTGTTTGCATAACAATCCAATCTCAAAAGAGCTTTTCCTAAGCTGATGACTTGTCGAACTTACGTGGCCTGGTACCTTTTATTGCCTTCGAGCATCTCCATTCGTTTGGCAAATCTTTTGCCAATGCCAAAATTTTAGCAGAAATGATCTAAAGTGCTGCTCCACTGGATGGACAAATCCCTTGCCACATCACCATTAATGCTCTCAAAGTCTCAATCTCTGTTGGCTTTGATCCAACTGTAAGATGTAACAGTTGTGCCAACTAGCGTAGAACCAATGGAGGAACATTGGGCAAGAAGGGGTCAAATAACTGTAATTAGCCAACTTTTACCTTTTTGGCGATGACATTGCCAGAATGGCATAAACCTGTGGATGGTTTACCAATCAATGCTTCTTTTATTCACGCTACGTAGTCTCAGTAAAGAATTAATTTTGTTTCAGGAATTCGTTGTTCACGCTGCCTGGACACGGAGGTCACGAAGTGAAGCTGCAAAAAACCCTAATAGGAAATCATGGAAACAAAGAACGGATATGTATCTGAGACCGTTTCTTCTAAACGTTTTCTTTTCAAAGCGTTTCATCCATGCAAAAGTGATGCATAGGGGAACCAGCAAAGTGATATCAGTCGCCACCACAAATGCCAAGGATCTTAGGAATACATTGCCATCTCTAACTGATGATAGTGCATGCAGAGTAATAGGGAAGTTGATTGCTGAGCGGTCAAAGGAAGCCGATGTGTTTGCAATGGCTTATGAGCCCAGGAAGAATGAGCGGATTGAAGGGAAGCTTGGAATTGTTATTGATACAATTAAGGAGAATGGTATTATATTTGTTTGACATATAGCAGGTTTTCACTGCCACTTCATCTTTTTCTGAGGAAGATGTTAGTTTCCTGTTAATCTGATCATGCTGCAAGAGTGTGTGTGTGTGTGTGTGTGTGAGAGAGAGAGAGAGAGAGAGAGAGAGAGAGAGAGATTTGATGCTTCGTCACTTGGGTATCTACTGTACTGGAAAGTTCATGTTACTGAGTTGGTGACAACCTTTCACGTGTTGCTTCCAGAAGACATCTTTGGTAACTGATTTTCAGCCAGCTCTTTTAGGAGTCGGCCTTTTGCTAAATTTCCTTTTTCTTTTTTGGCTTAAGAAAATAGGAGGATTTCAGCCAGCTCTTTTAGGAGTCGGCCTTTTGCTAAATTTCCTTTTTCTTTTTTGGCTTAAGAAAATAGGAGGGAGTCGGCCTTTTGCTAAATTTTCTTTTTCTTTTTGGCTTAAGAAAATAGGAGGGAGTACCAATGCACAACAACTCTCAATGTGCGTAACTGAAGAAACCCCGGCCTATTACAGTTTACGACATACCAAAAAAAGAAAACCAAAAAGAAACTCGTATTCGCTGGGACCTGGGCGACCAAGTAATTTCATATATCATCTACTCTTATCCACTTACTCATATCTACCCGTATCAACTACTACGCAAACCAAGTATAAGCTAACCCTTATAACATATCCACCCAAAAACTTATCAAAAACGGGCCATTAGTTCCATAGACGGGTGACTCACCCTTCTTTCTTATCCATCCAAAACCTTACCGGTCCAACAAACAGGTCGTTGGCTCCATTGACGGCTGGCTCACCCTTCTTTTATATCCATCCAAAACTTTATCCATCTGACAAACGGGCCATTAGCTCCATCGACGGCTGGCGCAGTGGTGCCTCTAGGGACAATGGGTATGTATCTCACCTCCAAATATCGTCCAAGATGAATCCCCAAACCATATCCTGAGAAACTTGCTTAGAACCACTCTTGTTTTTTGCAAAGAGACTGGCCTTATTTATTTGCTACACATTGCTCTGGTGAAGAGTCCAAGTTGGCAAGGCCACTTCATTGACACTAGTTCCGCAATCGCATATATGCATTGTGAATAGTACAAACTAGAGAGAGAGAGAGAGAGAGAGAGAGAGAGAGAGAGAGATGGCTATAATTACTAAGCGTTGACTACTGCTACAATATGAATAGAGTCAGAAAAGTTACAGAGAGGAAAAACCTCCCACAAAACTACCTTCTTATATAATCGTTCCAATTTTGTCAGATGTTCCCGCAGAAACTAAACTAAAACCTTCTGTTACCAAAAAAAATCATATTAACCTTCTATCGTAATCGTAAGATACATGAGACCTGACCGGTCTTGCCTTGAAGACTCCTGAGAGAGTAGTATCATAATATGCCGCAAAAAAATTACCTGGAAAAGAATGAAGAGGAAACCATATCATCAACAAATATTTATTTCATTAGAACAGCAAAAGGAAACAAAAAAAATCAAATCCTATCTCTCTATCTTTAAACTAAAAAAATCCTATCCTAATACAAAAACAAATAATTTAACTACCAAGCAAATAATTGGACCAAAAGACTTACTCCCATGTGACTTCGCCTAAGCAAATAGAATTATTCTGCTCCAACCAATTAAGGGTGCACCATCAACGAATTTCACAAAAAATAATAAAGAACAAAAAGGAAAATCCTTGGTTCTATTTTCTTTTAGTATTATGTACGTAAAATCCTAGGTTGAATAATTCTAGTTTGGAGAAATGTTACTTTCTCAAGTACCTTTCTAAAGACTTCATATTCAACCTATCTATGCTGTATACAAAGTACTATCGACGATCCATGAGCGACATTACACAAAACACAAAGGTATAAATGTCTTTCCAGTGGTGAGATTCTAAATTGAAGCACTGGGGTGCTAATAGGCAATAGGAATCTATTTGCTCCCCCAAAGGAGAAGTAGGTTTGGGGTCTAGGACCCTTAAAGAATAGAATAAAGCAACCATGGTTAGGCATCTTTAGGGCATCAGTCAGAAAGCTGATTCCTTGTGGGTGAAATGGGTCCATTCCTATCGATAAAAGGCCACTTTTTATGGAGTATAGCAATCCCAATGGATTCTTCATGCATGATATCAAGGAAAAACCATTAGGGCAGCCCCCAACTAAGCATGTCGTCGGTGACGTACAGTCTACTTTTTTTATGATTGGATAATTGGCACCCTTTGGCTCCTTTGCCTTTTCAGTTGAAAAAATGTCTAGTATTGCCTATAATATTTCCCAATTTCAGAGTTGGGAAATATTAGTTAAATCGCAAGTGCTAAATAGAAACAGAGAAAAGGTATTGCTTCTATTTAAAGCCTCAACAACAGTAATTCTCAGAAGTGCAAGAGAAAATGCATCTAAACAATCAATTCCGCATCGTTACAAGCCAGACAATGTTGTGTAAAATTAAACAGAAGTAACTAAGCTATTGATCATTATTTTTACCTCAAATAGATCTTGTATGATATCTCACCTAGAGAGGTGCAACACCTAGGCAGCCTGCAACATGCCAAACCAACATAAAATAAGAGGTTCGTAAAACAATATGGACATTGAAAGGGGTGTCGACGAGTTAGATTAAGTTTCAGACATAGTTTGTTCCTGAAGCAATTTTTGCAGTTAACTGTCATGGCATCCCACAATTTTTTTACACCTGAAATATCAAGTCAAATCCAGGTATACAACAGACAAAAAGAAAAAATGAAAAACAGAGGTCTTCTTGGAGCAACATCCTTGCATCAATAGGAAATCAGTACACAACAGCAAATGATTTTCTACTATCGGGCAATGCTCATTTCGAAATTTGGAAAATCTTGGCACTAATAGAACAAATTTTCACCTCTTATGAAGGAATTTCCAGAGGAAATTGATGCAGCCTGATATGACTGCTAGTACAACATGGATGAATTCTAAAACAGCGTTTCACTGGGGGTTTCAATTAACGTAACCCATTTTCCCCCTGTTCAACATGGCATACTTAAGAGTCGGTCAAACTATTATAATGCAGATATGATATGGGTTTATTTATTTTATTTCCTAATCTCCCTCACATACGTATCTTTTTTCCCCCTTTTCAATTCAATGTTGAATTCTACTGGATTCATCCGTGAACACATTTAAAATAATTGTCAAGTCCATTTATTGGCTGCAGCCAAGATCGTTCCATCCTTTATTTTATACCGTGTTAACATACAACTGGAAAAAAATCAACTAACTACTCCATTGGTGAATACACAACTTTAAGAACTTTCAACTCCCGAAGTTGTTGAAGCATACAGTTATTATCAGGACAATACACGCCTCATCTAAAGCACTGATACACCCCTTGGGAAGATTTTATTCTCCATAGAAACCAGCGGTCCCTATAGCACTTAGAACTCCTTGGAGCATTACTATGGTGCTTTACCTTGGTGAAAACTGCTTTCACAGCTTCAAATACCTCTTCTACAGTCTTTGCTGCATCAATCTGAGGGAGAAAGCAAAGGAGTATCTTCAATGAAAATGCAAGAACGCCACCAGAAAGGAAGCAAAAGTAAAATCATTACCTTTCTAACTTTCCCCTTAGAGTTGTAATACTCGATCACAGGCAGACTAGATTCCATGTAAACCTTAAACCGCTTCCGAATTGTATCAATATTATCATCTTCTCGTCCCTTTATGTAACATAGAAGGAAAGGATAATGAAGTTGGGAAGATAAAAGTAGGACTGTTTTAACCTAATTGGTATTAATGTATAAGAAACAAACCTACCATAAACTCTCACGGTTGATGAGAAAAACAAGATAGAAATTCTGATGCAGTAATAAATCACATTTGTCTAACCTGGTTCCGGCCCAAAAGGCGCCGCTCCATCTCTTCTTCTGGACAATCAAAAAAAAGTACGAATTCTGGTTCAATTCCAGTCTGCATACCACCAGTGATTAACTTTGAGTGGAAGAATCAACAACTAGGTAATTCCAAATTATTCGAATCCAAGAGTTTATATATTTAAACAAGATCATAATAGAGACTTACAACTGACTCAAACGCAACACGGTTTTCCTCATTACGAGGAAAACCATCAATAAGAAATTTGTCATTACTACTTTCCAGCATTGCTTGTTGAAGAAGCTTAATTGTCACCTCCGAAGGTACAATTTTTCCATCTTTAATCATGTTTTGAATCATAGTCCTACATGTTATTAGAAACGGATTATAAATGAGTGACATAAGAGAAAGAATTTCATTAAGTATTCGAACACAATACAGTACAAGAATGATGTCCAGAGAAACATGGAATTACACACTTGTCCAATATGGGACTTTCTAGTCAATGAAAGATCAACTCAAAAGGGCGATGACACCGAGCAGTGACATGTAGAATTTAGCAGCCAAATATAATACTGCCAGACCCTAGCAAAGTCTACTGTTACTCTATGATGAATCACTTTCTAGGAACCCGATGCCTTCGACAAAGCTCAATTGAAAAAACAGATTCGTGTAGTCTCGTAGACTCCAAAATTGATTCTTGAGGCTCGGCTTGGTTTGGTTAGGATACTTTCAAGGAATAAAAGACAGAACACAACTCCCCTGCTAATAGCTTGGCATGTATTCTGCCAGTTCTTTAATAGTTTTAAACTCAACAAAATCAGTAGAACAGAAGGAACATTTGTTGAGCAGTGAGCACTTATTATCCAATCAGCTCAGTAGCTCCTGGCCTGGGATTGACCTTTTTTGGCTCTTAGTACAATTAAATTCATAAGTGGCGGCCATGGAGCACAGACAATTACAATTATGATGGCCGATCCATACCCAGTAGACAGGCAATCAAATGATTTATGAGCATCTTACCCAAGTAATCCTATCAAGTAGACTTACCCATTTTCAGAGCCAGATTTTATTTCTGCTCGGAGAAGATCACCAGCACTCAGATGGGTGTATCCGAAGTGTCGTACAATATTTTCACATTGAGTGCCCTTTCCACTGCCTGGGCCACCTGTTCAATTTGTTTTCCAGCATATCAGCTTACAAGTCCATAATACCATCAATATTATTGAAGAAAAAAATGGAACCAAAAGGCTAAAAACAAGTTTTATTTTTATGAATTAAGGGGTAAGCAAAATCCAACTCAAGTAACCAAACAAAAAAAAATTATTGTTCTCTGAAGGCAATCAAGGTTTTGAACAACCTAAATTCTATCCTTTTCTTATCCAACCTAACTTACTTCTATTGTCCAGGGTGGCCGCACTATTCCACTATTATCGAAGGAAGGACTCTGATGAAAATTCCAACTTCCTTTCAGTGCTTAACATCCATTATTGTCCAAGATAGGATTTCGTCGGATCGAATGATCTAAAATTTTTTACCATTAGAAATACGTCGAGGACAGAATACAAATACAAAGAAACAAGAAAGTGAAAGATTAAAGCTAGAAGAGTTTAAGGGGTGATGTTGAGGAACTTATGCAAAAGAAACCATTGAAAACAGGCCTAACAAGCAGAAAGCCCACTTAGCTTAATACTACCTCCGGTCCCATTTTAAGTGTCCTCTACAGGAAATCCAAATTTTTAAAGATTCAAAATCATTGCTTTATATTTTCCAAATTAACCTTTAAAACTGTGAGGTGAATTAAATGTATTTCAATTCTTTATATCTATCAATATAGATCTCAAAAAATATGATTTTAGATGGTATTTGATAGATCACAACTAGTTGTATAATATAAAGCTTTTAAAATCATGAAAAAAAGTTACAAATTGAAAGATATAGACACTTTAAAATGACACGAGTATCAACAATGAATAAACTAATTGAGATGAAAAGAGCACTTTTTAAGGGTAAAATTGGAAGTTTGGCTTGTTTAGATGGTTGTTTTTAGAAATGGAACAGTTAGAATATTGTTAGTCTTTGTCGTAGTCCCACATTGTTTATCTAAGTCTTGTAAGGAGTTGACAATAATATAAATAAAGATTGTGTGAGTTAGGGTTAGTTAACACCCTACACATCAGAGAGGGTCCTTAACCCCAATCTTAAACCACCCTTGAAACCCTAAACCCCCCATAGCCGTACACCACCAAAGCCAGGCGCCACCACCAATGTAAAGACCCGTAAATTTCTTTATTTAATTTTAATGTTCGTAATTGAGAAGAAAGGGTGAAAATGATGTGAATATGAGTGTGGTGGTTAAATGTGCAAGGCTTGAAAGTCATGGGTGTTAGTGTAATTTGGCGTGTGTGTGTGCAAGGCTTGAAACCCTCTCACTCTCGACACTCTCTCTCGGCTCTCTCACTCCCTCTCACCATCTCTCAAAAACTCACCTCCAAACTCAAAACTCACAACAACCACCTCAACACCATCTTCTACTTGTGTATTGGAGCTCGTATCTCGTTGTATAGAGCTCGGTTCGGTGGATTTTGTTCGGTTTGGATTCTGGAAGCTAGGGCTTGCTCAATCTTCGGTCTCGGCTTGGATACTCGAGGTAGGGATTTCTACCTCTCTTTATATGTTTTATGAGTGATTTGATGCTTGAAATCGTGCTTGTGATGTCATGTTTAAGCTTGGATTGAAATCTGCATTTTTTTAGGTCAAAAATCATCTGAAACGTACTTCCCCTACCAGTAGGAACTTTTCACCTACCGTAGGACAAGTATGAAATTTTTCCTCAACCAGCTCAAATGTACTGTAGCAGCTCAAAAGCCCATTCTCCTACCGGTAGGCCAAGTTCAAGATTCTTACGTTCAAAATGTTGGCCTTTCTGTTTCAAGTTCCTACCGGTAGGTCAAATGCCGAATTCTTCTCTTCTATTGGTAGAACTCATTCACCAACCGATAGGTGGTTGAGCTGCTACAGTGTCTTTCAGCAGCTTTTCATACGTTCTTCCAAACCACATTTTGGAGCCTTTCATCGACTCTATTGAGTTCGTTTACGCATTATTTCTAGTGTTTGGAGAATAATACCTATTTCATACATAAAATCGTGTCCAATGGACTTGAATGAACTTATTGGGTTAATTATCACGGAAACTAGGATCAACGGATTGACGTTAATGGATTACGGATATAATGTGATATGTTACTGCCTAAATTGAACTGAAAACCGCAGTGAGCAGTTGATGCATGGGTATGGGTTTAACTTGAAGTGAAAGGTTAGTAAATCGCCTAAAGGGGAATTAATGACGGTTTAAGAATAGGTGAAGAATACAATGATATGAAGGTAGCTATTCGATGTAACGTGAAACACGTATTGTAAAGGTTGATATCATTTGAACTTGAAGCTGGGAACCAAATGTGAGAATCGGATATACGGGGTCTCAAGAACCCGGAATGAGAATCGGATATACGGGGTCCCAAGAACCCGGAATGAGAATTGGATGTATGGGGTCATAATCACCCGGAATGTATACGGGGTCCTAATGCCCGAAATGTCTTTTGATCGATCTCGTGATGTGACAAGGTGAAGGGTTTTTTGTGTGCCTATCCAGGACCCATAGGGATCATATGAGATACTAAGCGGTTGGAATGTAACCATATGTGGTGGATGTGTGAAGATCGAAAGTCGAGTAAAAAAGGATTCAAAAGATAATGATAGGTTGATTGACGAGTGAAATGTTCGTTTAAGTTCTTAATTTTTTTTTATAGTGCTTGTGTCCTATCTATGTTCCTTTGTTATCCGAAAGTTTATGTTTCATCGGCATCTTTCATTTCATTTGCATATAAGGTTTGCGTAAACTTTTCTACTGGGCTAGTGTAGCTCAAACCTTACATCATTTTCAAGTGCGAACCTAGAATAGTAGCTTGCATGCCTGGAGTGCTTGGAGCGTCGACGCCCCTTTTTGAAAGCTAACCAAAGGAGTTACTTATTTATCTTTGTAAAATTTTTCTTTGAAAGATGTATTTGTAATTTAAGTTATAATCCTTTTGACTACGGAATGTTTGTAACTCTAAACTCTCATGACACCTGATGCTTATGTTAATTTGGGCCGTTGAGCCGGTGATGTAATATTTGGTAATCTCATGGACTTGAAAGTATTATTTTGGGAATGGAATTACAGTAATCTTTTGGGTATCATATGGGATATTGTGAGGATTTATTCATGGAAAACCCTTTTATTTATGTTAAAAATTGAGGGCGTGACAACCAAAGCCAGCCGCCACCACCAAATACTCTCCTTTTCGTCGTGAGTTTGTGTGTGCTAATGCAACCTTCAATGAGTCATTGTCCTTTTTCCCGGTCTCCTCTTCAGTGGATCCGTCTCACTACATACTCACGGCAATTCCACCTCCGCCACTGTTGCAGGTATATGTTCGTCGGTCTAAGTTCAGCCACCTCGGCCGTCTACCACATCTTTCCCTGCGTTGCGAGATCCAGTCATCTCTCCCGCTTATCTTCCTATTGCTCTTTGCAAAGGTACTCGTACTTGCACTTCTCATCCCATTGATCCTTATGTCTTTTATGCTCATTTATCTCCATCTCTTCGTACATTTGCCATTTCTGTTTCGTCTATTTTTGTTCCTAAAACTATCCAGGAAGCCTTGACTATTTCTGAGTGGCGGACAGCGATGGAGGATGAAATGTCAACCCTTCATCATAATGGTACTTGGGAGTTGGTACCTCTCCCACTTGGAAAGACCACTGTCAGGTGTCGCTGGATGTTCACAGTCAAGTATCATCCTAATGAGTTTGTTGAGCGCTACAAAGCCCGTCTAGTTGCTAAAGGATAAGCTCAGACATATGGTGTTGATTATGCAGAGACTTTTCTCCAGTTACCAAACTTGGTTCTGTTCGACTTCTTATCTCTTTTGCAGCCAATCTTGGTTGGCCTCTATTTCAGTTGGATGTTAAAAATGCTTTTCTTCACGGGGATCTTCAGGAGGAAGTTTATATGGATCAACCACCAAGGTTTGTTGCTCAGGGGGAGACGAATCAAGTGTGTCGGCCTTGCAAAGCATTGTATGGCCTTAAACAGTCTCCTAGAGCCTAGCTTGGCAAGTTCAGCGATGTTGTCCTGCGATTTGGCATGCATCGATGTCAGTGTGATCATTCGGTCTTTTCTCTTACATCTGATCGCGGCAAGGTATTGTTGATCGTCTATGTGGATGATATTATCAATACTGGTGATGATCGGAAAGGCAATGATGAGTTGAAAGGTTTCTTACAGCGTGAGTTTCATACCAAAGACTTGGAAAAATTACGATACTTCTTGGGTATTGAGGTGGCGCGATCTAAAGATGGTATTAGCTTATCTCAGCGGAAATATGTGTTTGATATTCTAGAGGAGACTGGTTTGTTGGGGACCAAGCCTGTTGACACGGGCGGAGCCAGGATTTTTATCCAGTGGGGTCGAAAATTGAACTATGTACGATTCAGAGTGCAAGAATGACGTTTTGAGAATTTTTGTGGGTAGAAATTCTATTTTGACTCATCTTTTTCCTAAGTACAAAACCCTTATATATGGGTTGGGGCGAAAATGAATTTTAAAGGGGGGTCAAATGAGTAAAAATTGGGTAAAAATTATACCAATCTCTAACAAAATTTGGGAGGCAGCGGGGTCGGCCGCCCCCCCTTGTCCCTTGCTCCCTCCGCCCTTGCCTGTTGAGACTCCTATGGATCCCAATGTCAAGCTTTGTGTGGATCAGGGGGAGTTACTTCCTAATCTTGATTAGTATCGTCGTTTGGTTGGTAAGTTAAACTACCTTACCATTACTCTCCCCGATATCTCGTTTGCTGTTAGTATTGTGAGTCAATTTATGTCTGCTCCTTGTCTTCCCATTGGGAAGTTGTTGTTAGAATTGTGAAGTATCTTAAGGCACATCCCGGGCTCGGTTTGTTCTACCGAATAAATGGACACTTGCGTGTTAAGGCGTTTACCGATTCTGATTGGGCAGGTGGACCATCTGATAGAAGATCTACTACAGGGTATTGTGTCTTCTTGGGTGAAAATCTTGTCAATTTGAAGAGTAAGAAGCAGACAATAGTTGCGCGGTCAACTGCAGATGCAGAGTATCGAGCAATGGCCCATACAACATGTGAGATTGTATGGGTGCGCTCGTTTCTTGAGGAAATCGGATTCAGGGTGAAACTTTCCATGAATCTATACTGTAATAATCAGGCAACAATTCACATTGCATCAAATCCAGTCTTTCATGAAAGAACTAAACATATTGAAGTGGACTGTCATCTTGTGCGGGAAAAGTTAACAAGTGGTGTGATAGCTACTCCTTTTGTATCCACCGGTGCTCAGTTGGCTGACATGTTTACCTAATCATTGTTCAAACCACGGTTATAGTTATGTAGCAAGCTGGGACACTTTGATGTCTACTCCCCAGTTTGAGGGGGAGTGTTAGAATATTGTTAGTCTTTGTCGTAGACCCACATTGCTTATCTAAGCCTTGTAAGGAGTTGACGTTTAATATAAATAAAGATTGTGTGTGTTAGGGTTAGTTAACACCCTACACACTCTTCCTCCCTAAACAACTCCCAAAATAGAAATGGGACGCTTAAATTGGGGCGGAAGGAGTAGTTAAGACAAGGAAAAAAAGAAAGTGAAAGGATTATCAAAGCTAGAAGTGCATAAGGTGTAAGTTGAGGAACTTGTCGAAAAGAAACCACAGAACAGGCCAAGTAACAAGAAAGCTCACAAAGCTTTACCGTCAATATATTGATAAGCGTAGATATGGATATGGGACATGGACACAACACAACATGGATTTAGGGACACATGATTTTTCCAAAATCTAGGACGTGGACACGTTGGGGGATTCGTTAAATACATAAATTAATAGATATTTATATATGCGTACATAAAGAATTCACATATTACAAAAAATTATTTTTTCCACATTAAAAGATAAAATATCCAATGAAAAAAAGAGAACAGTAAATTTTTTTCTTCATAACATAGATTATAAGTTTCATATTTCTTAATTTTATCTATAATATTTTACACTTTTCATCCTTAAGTTGTTTAATATTAGGCTTTACTTCCGCTCACATTTCAAATGTTACATTTTTCTAAACCAGTTTTTAGGATTTAAAAATCACATTAAAACCCAAAGTGTGTCCCCGAGCGTGTCAGGTATGTGTCTGACTTGGAAAAAGCCAATAAAATATTTGGACACACATTTTCACATGTCGGACATGTGTCGGGAAAGTGTCCGACAAGTCTGGGATACGCATACGAAAGGCCCAGAGACATGTCCGTGCTTCTTAGACTGCTAGAATCCGACCTTCATCCAGTAGGGGAGCCAGGATTTTGATCTGAGGGAGGCCGAACAGAGAGACGAGTTTCCTTCGAAAAAGTATAGTCTTCATGTTAATATATCTATAGTGTTCTAGTAATCATACAACATACATGTCGATCATTTGACGAATTTCAAGGGCCTTTTGGTTCAATACAACAATAAATGTGAATTTCTTTGTTTTTTGGATAACTACAACATACATGTACTTATTACTTGTATGTGAAAGTATTTCAAAAATTTCATAGGCTGATGTAAAGTTACTTGAAATTATTAAACCATAAATTAAAAGACAGTGATACACTAATTATACTAAAATTACACAAAATAATACTTTATAGTTGTTCTTCAAAAGTGGATGGGGCCGGTGGGAGTTCCGCCCCCGCTTTCAGCTGAACTCTATATGATAGGTTGAACTAAATCAATTGCAGAGATTCATAACCGCATGCCACAAAATACAGAGAGTCTTCAGAGAGATCATAAGACTCATAACCAGCCAGAAGTAAGAAGCACACACTCACAAGTAATTCGTCTTCTCCAACCAGTTCTTTCCAAATGCAAACTATACGCAATGAATTCATATTGGGGGGCACACAGTAACAAAATAATTGGGAGCTATAAAAGAATACAGTTAAAGTAACAAGAAGCCCACACCAAATTATCACAAAAGTGAAAAAAACAATTGGGTCTACCAAATAAAAATACTTCAGTATAAGTCCATTCCAAAAGATCTTTCTGGCTGTATGCTCGAAAAAATCCAAATAATCCATGAAAATAGCAAATAAAATCTTGCCGGAATAGTTTTATAGAACACTAAAACAAGATTATTATGGACTAACTAGTTAGAACACATCAAATTGTTTGGATTAAGAACTACTAGAAATATTAGAAATATCTCATCTCAACCTCTATACTATACTTGTATCTTTAGACTTCTCCAACTTTTCTACAGAAGTACGTATTTAAATAAGTCTCCCATATCCACATATACATCGTTCATGAGATAATCAACAAGTCTACCGTAATGTAGATAAACACCACAAATAAACTAGTTTCATGAGTTAACTCGTGATCAATAAAAGTCATGTATAATAGTTTACGCTCGACCATTCACAATGGCAGTGACTATGTATCCAAACTGTGATTAATTGTTCAAAAAACCAAGAGTAGAAACAGCAACCAAAGAACTCACCCAATACAAAAACCACAGTAACCTTCTTTTCACTCAGGGAGCTTCTGTTTGCTTCCTACATTCACATAAAGTTTGTCCAATGACAACTCAGAACCAATATATGTGCATGCGCCCATGGGTATTAGAAGAAAAAAAGAACCACTACTAAGAGAAGCATCCACGCTTAAGAGGGAAGGTCAACATAAATTTAGTGCGGTAGGCCAGTGTTAGTCTAGAGGCTTTCCTAGTATAAAAGTTGAGCACCTTCCGTGACTCAAATCAGCTCATTGCCCACTCTTGATCCGAATTGGCCTTTACAAAAGGGTCAGCAGAAGGTAGACATGTAAATATTTACTCAACCAGTGTTAGCCTATAGCTTGATTACCGGCAAACTTCTTTGACCTTAACCATTTCACAAAAGCATTAATATAGTCAATGGAGAGGACAAAGGCAAAGTGCTCAGTACAAGATTTTGCCAGGTCAGGTGCTTTGATATCAGAGCTTGATTACAATGTGAAAGGACATAGTTGAAAAACAATCTATTGGCTTGTACAAAAACTAATGCCTTGTCCTCTTCCATTTTCAAAAAGAATTTTTCAAAAAATTCCCCCTAGATTCCCCCTACTTTCAACATTTCTCTCTCTATCTCTCTCCACTTATTACCCCTACTATTTTTTAAATTTTTTTTGAAAACACAAACCAAACAAAGCATAAATTTCAGAAAGAACTACGAAAACATCAAAGACAAAACCAATTAAAAAGAGGGAAATACCTTGTTTGCAGTGTCAACAACAGTGCCCATAGATTTCAACTAAGTTGTGAGGTACTCTGGGCAAAAAAACCAAGAATTAATATTAAACAAGAGGAAATAAGAAACAGATTATTGGGGAATTACTTGGATGCACCTTTGAAGTTTGTTGTGAACTTGAGGTAACAAACAAGAAAGTTATCCAATATTTTTGGTCCACAATAACATGCAAAATGAGAAACACAAAATAATAACAAAAACAAATTGCTCTCCATCACAAGTGGATGTCACAAAACGAAAAAGGAATGCATCATCTAAACTGAACAGAAAATTGAAAAGGCAGCAAGATCCCTGGCAATCCATGATAAAACAATTCTCAGCAAACATCAAATACGGATCCTAATCAATGACACTTCACATGCACATCCTGTGGACAAGTACTCACGTTATAATTTCCAATTCAATTCATGTTTACTTATGCGCCAACTTTTTCTCCATCCTATCAAAACTGAACAATTTGAAAGTGGTTTTCATAGGATTGGGACCCCACTATAAACCTATTACCCTAATCTTTGAAGATAATATAGGGCCAGTCCGCACATTCTTAGACAATTCTAGGGGAGAACAATGTGCATAATAGCACTTAGTCCATGAAACTCGAATGAGACGACCACCACGTTAAGCTACTAAGACCTAATTTGGTTTGGGTTTTGAGGGAGGTTTTTTAGAGTAATGAGTGGAGAAAGATAAGAGAAATTTTTTGAAGACCGTGCCAAAGGGTGTTGAGACCCCAAAACGAACAAGGGCTAACTGTCAACATTTACATCAATCCTACCCCACACCCTCCTCAGCACATCACCTTGCATGTGAAGATGCATCTTACATACATAGAGAAAACCATAATGAAAAAGAAGAACAAATGCAAAAAGAGAAACTTAAGCCAAATACCTCCCCAATTTGAGCTTTGAATTTTGATACTAAGTCACGAGCATAGACATACGCAAAATCTAATTCTGGGAGGTGTATGTACATATGGTAAAATATTAATTATGACAGCATAGAATCTTATATCAATCCACCAAAATAAAATGTGAGAAATGAGAATTATCACAGATTTATTTAAATTACCAAAGAATTGCATCTGTCCTAATGAACCTATCAATATTCAAGAAACTAGTAATATTGATCTCTCTTGGGGAGGCAACTGATAAATTTTTTCAAAAACCTAGGGGTGATATAGTTTAAAATGATCTCCACGGAATACACTATTAGCATTGAAGAGAGAACAAAATCCTTTCGCATCATATCTAAGGGATTCCTTAGTTCTCGTTGAACGAGCACTTCAATAAGAGATCTCGGATTGAATCGCTGAGATCCTGTTAGTCTGCTCTTGCCAGAGAGGGAGTTCTTTGTACTGGCTAATTTAATCAGAGATTTTTCAAAACTTTGTCCCCAAAACTATTAGTCCCAAAACTGCATATCTAACTATCCAACAAGCCAAACCACAGAACAACCAACAAGAAGTAGGAAATCAGGTTTGCAACCAACACCACGCATACAATCAAACGATCAACCACCAATGAATGCGCTTATTTTACTGATAATAAGAAAGGTTAACAAAGCATAACGGACTCTTGAACTCAACAAAACAGCCAGCAACCAAGACGTACATATACATTCATACATAGATCAACTGGCTAATAAGAACAAACAAAAAAAAAAAAAAAAAACACTGAACGTAATCTTAATTCATCAAAGTTGCACAAGATCCGAGTAAGAAAAACCAGAAACATCAAATGGCAACAAAGATCAATGGAAAAACTAGTCGGATCAAAGTCAAGCTACGAACTTTATGGCAAATGGTGGGTTTCATTGGGCAAAATTGAGGCGAATGCGAGGTACAGAGAACAGAAAGTACGCCACAGCGGGTGAATGATTAGACAACGTGAGTGAAGAAGGAAAGAGGCTAACCTTGAAAAGAGGAAGCTTTTTGTATTTGTTCGTTCGAATGCGATGAGAAAGAGGAGTATCTCCAAACCTCCCAGATGGAGAAGGGAAGGGATGTGATACCGTGGAGAAAGATTTGTAATTTATTCTTATTTTCTACTTATAAGAAAATAATTTAAGAGGGACTCAGCGTACTGTTAACATGTTTGGGTCTCAATTATTTTTCGTTCTCCAAATATGGAGGTCGGTTTATCATGACAACTGATTTTCGCGCTCCAAAATTTACTGCAGGCGCTTCACCTTTTTATTTTTATACTGTGATGTTGCTGATAATATTAGTGTATATTTTGTCTAACCAGCAACATCACAGTGTAAAAATAAAAAGGTAGAGCACCCGTAGTAAATCTTGGAGCGCGAATATCAATTCCCATTATCATTTTGGAATGAATTTTTTTAAAAAGTACAATAGGTACTTCCTAAATTCCGTCATGATGTAAAAAAAAAAAAAATTATAAAATCTCATTTCAATATGTCTCATCCATTTTCTATTTTGAACTTGTAAAAATGGATTAGAGATGCTCTAAGAAGCCAAAAGGTCAGTGCAAAAATCTCTGCCGCTTGCGGTGTGGTTTAAATAGAGGGGAACGTCTAGCAATTCCCAACTTTAATGGAGTAATAACAGAGAGTCTAGCTCTTCGGATCAAAAAAAAAAAAACAGAGAGTCTAGCTCAACGTCCATTCGGGATTTTAAAAAAATTCTTCAAAATTTTTTTTAAAGAGTTTTTTTTTTAATTTTAAATTTGGACTATTGATTGTCAAGACAGATGTGAAATATTGAGCGGTGAAATGGAGCGGTTCTTTTAAAATGTGAACCATTAATTATTGAGACCGACAATGAGATATTGAGCGGTGAAACAAAACGGTCAATATAGCACCTTCTCACAAACAATTAGCTCCATTCATCGGTAAACAAAAAATTAAATTAGCTCCATCCATTAAGGGCCACCTGTGTGAATTTTTTTCTTTTTTGGATTACGATCAGGTTTAGCGTCAATTTCTTCTTTGAACTGTTGATGGGAGGCAAGTTATCTGCCCTTAGGCAGTGAACTGCACCCAGTGCAGTCAGGCCGATTTCGAACCCATTTTGGAGTTGTTTTGATGATCCAAATCGTTCATATTGTAGAGAATGTCAAGTAGAGAATCCAATTAAAATATCCTGTTAATTGACGCCGAATAGTATCTGATCGGAGCACATATATTCTGAACAAAAGTGAGCTGGCCCACTAGATTACAACTTGGAAACATGATTTTTCAAAACTTGATGTTATATGGTATCCGATTAACTTGGCCAATTTTTAAAAATATAGCACTATTCAATAAATTTTCTGGCAGACTTTTCGGTGAACACTGGCACTAAAAAATATAGTATATAATTTAGCACAACAGGATTTAAATTCCCAGGCAAATCATGTTTAGTCTGTGCATAGTAAGGGTTCAATCAGTACACACCATTTTGTATGCGTTATTTTTAGATGATGGCTTGAAAAATACTACACATGATGGTTAAACTCCCGCGGATAACACAAAGTTTGTTGCTAGTTTATATTGATAGAACTCCCGTGCACCAGACGAGTTTGTTGCTAATTCATATTGATAGATAAATGCGAACCTCCGTTTATATTCTAAAATATGATATAAGAGGATAAGTAATGCCATCGGAATTAGGCCTGTCAATGGATCCGGATCCGAGAACATCGATCTGATAATTCGAATTCGGTAATTTAAATACGGAACGGATAGGATAGGATCGGATTTGGATTGTATTGGATTAAATCCGTTATCAATCCGATCCGAACTTTTATTTTAAAAAACTTTTAATTAATTTTTTAATGAATTTTTTATTTTATTTTGGAAAAAAATTGCGTATTTTTTATTTTTGCTAAAAAAAATTCCCGATTTTCGGATCGGATATCCGATTTTTTGAATTCAGATTCAAATTACTACTACAAGACTTATGAAGTTCATATTCGGATCAGTTTTTTTGGACCGGCCGGTCAATTAATCTTTCGGATTCAAATCCTATCGGATTCATTCCGGTCCATTGACAGGTCTTATCGAAATTATGCTTTTTCCTTATGCCGTGGGAATTACGCTTTCTTTGGCTACTTCCACTTTGTTGCACCTGTTTCCTTTTTGGGACGTTCTAAAAAATTGTATATATCTCACAGTCTATAATATTATTTAAGATTTCAAAAATTTTGTTTAAAAAAATTAATTGAAATCTATCAAACAGGATCCATATTGAATGTATAAAATATTAGGGAAAATGACGGCTCAGGACGTATTTTGATAATTAATACCTGCCAAGGACGAGTTGAGAACATTTATTAATGCTGAAAATGTCCTTGATGGGTATTAATTATCAAAACACGTCCTTAGCCGTCATTTTTTCCCAAATATTACAGATGGCGAAATATAAACAATTTTTTGAGACATCCCAAAAAGGAAACAGACGAAACAAAGTGGGACGGAGGGAGTATTTCTCAAGCTAACTTTGGGACAAGAAATGAAAACGCCATTTAAAACCACATGCGCAAACGGGTGCATACCATTGAAGATAGTTGCTACGAACCTCATGTGTTTTGTGCACCGCAGCTCGTGCGTTACACTAGTATCCTTTTTCTGCTTGTGCTTTTCTAATTGTATTTCTGCAGGTGGTAAAGACAAGGGTCCTTATCCATGAATACGTTTTGTTGCTTCTGTTTACCTTTGAGAGTAGGCTGTTTGTTTTCGGTGCTTGTTTGGTTTTTGTTCTGGTAGTCCTATTAAGGCTTGGAGGAGATGCTAATTCAGTGATTGGCTAAATGGGCGTTGCTGGCCCTCTCTTCGTCATCAGTTGCTCGGGGAATACCGCTTTGGACTTGAGCTTCTTCCACCACCGGCCTTTCGTCTTTTGATTATATATTGTTGTTTGTTTCCCTTGTAAACTGTTTTCATATATTAAAGCATTTCTGTCGTTGCTCCAAAAAAAACGCCACATCAATGTTTATTCAACTGTGCTATTCACACATACAAATAGAACAAAGATCGCACATCAGATTTTGTGTGGTGCCCATTACGAGTCCCACATAAATAATTCGAGCCATTCATTAAATGTAAAATATTTTTCTTAGGGTTTCACAAAAAATTAGATCAATCCAAAACCTATAAGTACTTGATCCAATCATTTAACTTTTCATTCGGATTTCAGGATAATGATAAGTTAGACAATTGGATTAAGCACCTATAGATATTGGATTGAGCTGATTTTTAGTGAAAGCCCATGAAAAAATATTTTACATTTAATGAACGGTTTGAATCATTTGTGTGGGAGCCATAGTGGGCCCCACACAAAATCTATGCGTTATATGTGTTCATTTGTCTATGTCAACAGACTTATTGATGTTTATTCATGTATTGCTATTTTGTTTTTCAAATTGCTGTGAAATGACTCAAGTGATCCAATGGCTGCGAGGGATTTTAATATAAAAAATACCTTTGGGTCCATTGAAGCCACTTAATCAAATTTTGACAAAAAAATTGCAGAAACCTAAAAAATAACTTTTACTTTAAAATACTAACTCAAACAAATGAAACCAACAGAGATGCTGGTAGCCCTCAGGTATTATTGTATAATGAAATATGTCTATTATGAAACTGAACAATTTTTCAAAAAAATGTTTGTGTACAAACAAAGTAACATCCACAGTCGGCAGATCATATTTCCATGTGAAGTTATAGCCGTCAGATCATTTTTTTAAAAGATCCAAAAAAAATTCTCCTAATAAAATATATTCCTCTCTCCTCATTTTTTAGACGATGTATATCTAATTAAATGTTGTCTTTTATGATCAAATAGAAAAACATATGAAAATAATACTAACGCTATGTGTAGATTACATTTATCGCGTAAAATAGTCGAATAAAATAAGCAGATTATTTGAGTTGGAACCATGTTGCGTTTCTGCATGCCTTTACTCCTATAAACAACAACAATAGTACATGCAAGATACAAATGATGTTACAGTGTACTTGTGAGAGAGATCTTTTCTGGAAGGAATACGAATTCAATTCCTTTAAAGTGGGTCCAGAGATTAATGTTCGATTATTCCTTGTAGCTTTCCTCCATTCATGGTCACATGTCACTAGACAAGCACACATAGCTACAAATTTGTAGGAGCACTTGTCATATAGGTCACGGCCCCAATGTGTATTGATATGATCAATTATTGCATCTTGCGGCAGCATTCTGAATATCGAATCAGTAACGAACTTATTTTCTATAAGTACCTTATTTACCATTTTATACGTAGCAGTATAAAAATTATATTGATATGCATGTTTATATATATTTTTAAAAAGCTTAAAATATTCGTTAACATGAAAAAATGTTCTAAAAGTAGTTATAGTATGATTACAAAAATCATATATTAAGTTCAAAGGAATTATAATTTTCCCATGGGAAGCATTGATTATGGAATTACCTCATAAGAAAATAAACAAAAATAGTATATAGTATGACTAATACACGGCAATACTAATGTGGTACCAACCAGAAGCATCTTTAAAGCCACAAATCCAAATAAATCCAAATGCCCAAGGTCATCTATCCATTTCTTCTCATGACCTAGGAACTTTTTTTTTTAGGAAAGGAAAACATATCATATATAAAGAGCAAAAGGGACACTATCGGTCTGGAAATACAAGAAACAACAAAACAAAATAAAGAAACGGAACTAAACCAAAAAAGCTGCTTAGCATTGATGCCGGGCCCAGAATTTCGCTCACGGAGGTGGGTGGGTGGAGGATCGTCACCGGATTTGCACTAAGATGCAACAAGATTGCCACTCCCTTCGCAGGATCGCAACCGGATCTACAATAAGACGCCTTCTTCGTTGCCGTTGGAGAGCTCCTGCGATCGGATCTGCAATAAGACGCCTCCTTCTTCGTTGCTGTTGGAGAGCTCAGGAAACCACCACTCAAATGGAAGCCGACCAGGATCTCCGTGTAAGAGCTAGAACCCAGACCTAGAACTCTAGATCTGGGTTTTCGAAGCCCAAAAATGATGGGGAGAGTGAGAGATTTGTTCACCCACAGGGAAGCATCTCGACCATCTCACAGTCATGGTAGGAGAGAAGAGACGAGAGAGAGAGACCAAAGGAGAAGGGGATTGAGAGGCAAGAAGAGATGAGCAAAAAGGGGGAATACAGGAGCGGGAGAGGGAGGGGGGGGGGGTGGGGGTGGGGGTGGGGGGGTGTGGATCTGGGTGGTGTGGTTTGCTTCTGCAGACAAAGGGGAGGAGGAGGACCCTCCCAAGGTACTCTCTCTCTCTCTCTGGAGCTCTCTCTTGATTGGAATCAAATCTGAATCAGATGTAATTAGTCCTTAAACCTAATGCCGTTCAATACCATTGGCAAACCAAGGGTACTTCTTAGACGAAACACTTCCAACACGTGAAATTATACAATGGAGTAGTTCTCGGATCACACCTAAACATACACCCAAATACACACCAACACATATAAGAAGTGTATGGGCTCCACACATACAAGAGTGTCTACTGCGTGTGGAGCCCACACACACGTGGGGTGTGTATTTGGATGTGTAAAGTGAGTGTGATTGTAAAATTATTGTATACAATAGTATGTGAGCATCGTCACGTGGCACCCTAGATATCTTTACAATCACATATTTCAGTGGGGTCTATGATACGTAGACTAAAAAATCACACTCCAATATAGCTTGTGTTCACGCACATTTTTTATTTTTTATTTTTGTACTGGAGCATTTGGACTTCAGTTTAGATTATTCTTAGAAGCTCTATTTTCACGAATTCAAAACCTCACACAATAGTAGTACAACACAATTATTGAACCAACTGTTCTAAATTCAATTCTCCAACTACGTACTTTGGTTACATCAGTTACCAAACTATTTTATCAATACAAACCAATTTCTTATTGACAGGGAGTAATAACCAGAACTATCACTTTGATCTTAGCCAGAAGGCCGAGAAACGTATACCAGAACTCCCACTTTACCTCATAATAACTACCCAACACATCAAATCCCAAAGGCCACAACTATCTTTTTCTGACACATCAAATCCTAACAGAGGCCACTCCATTGACGGAGATCGCAACACAGTTTCAACTCTTATTTCATCAAGACCTCAATGAAAAAAGAAAAGAAAAAAAGAAACGCAAAAAAAGTTTTTGAAAATCCAAATCCATCATACAGCACAATAAGAACCTGGGAACATCCGGAGAATGTTTTAATTTACAGTTTATGTACTTTATAAGCAGTGGAGGCACCATTAGTAGAATGAGACATTTACTCTTACAACTTTCATATAACTAACAAATAATATATGTTCAACAATACAACGTTTGCAAAATTTACAGATATACAACACACGCGCAATGGAGTCATCACACAGCAGACAACCAAAATCCGAATCTCCATCCAACATGAGGAAGAGGCTAACTGATAAATGCATAATCACACTTTGATCACCAATCATTCACAATCAGCAAACATCTGGAAGGATTTGTGTTGTGAAATACTTACCAAGTATATGTTGTATCAAACAAAGCTCTCTCCAACTGTTGGTTAATCTCATCGTACCCATGATACGGAGTCAATCTCATCCCTTGCCGCCTTGTACAATTCAAGCCTTTTCGCACATTGTTGCCTCCTTTCCATCAATGCTGGATCTTCATCTAACAATAGTGCAAGCTGTTTACCCTGAATATGGCAAAAGCAAATTTGTTAAAACCATTAAACCACAAGAGGAATTTCCATTAACATGTTCGTTTTATCTTTTGCCTCCCTTAGTTAATTAAGCTTGTGTGTTGGATATTAAAATAGTCGCACAATTTTTGCCTATAATAGGAATGGTCCAATACCTAAACTTCGGTACTGTTTATTAGGAATTTAGGACGAACAAAAAAAAAAGTTTTACCTGCCAACCATGTACACCAAATATCACTTTGGTGTTTGGTCCCGCGGTTCTAAAATTGTCGTCATATCCTCCGTCAATAGCCGCCCTTAAATGTAACGGGTATGAGATATGTGGCTATCAATGACCCAATTTCGTACTGCATTAACCCTCAAAATCTCCTCCTCAATAACTTTAGTCTACATGTGCAATGTTAATGTACTAATTTTTTGGTCATGTAAAAGTCACATGCTGAACTCTCCTTCCTTTTAAATAGTAGGAGGGTTAAAACATTGCAACTTGACTAAAACTCCAGGTTTCTTATTGCCTCAAATTAATGGGAAGTGTAAGAGAGGGAACTGTAGTTCACCCAAAACTTTCACATATACACACAAGAAGGAACTCGAATTTAAATGTTGATATATCAACCTGTGATACAAAGAAAAGCATTTATGGCAAGCACCACCATTTTGCAAAATAAGTTGTGTAGTATTGTTAGGTAAATAAATGATCCATAACACATGGATCACAAGTATTCACTACTTTCTGTTCTCCACTAGGTCCACCCTCCACTAGGAATTTCTTAAAAAAATTATCCCGCTTTCTAGCTTTAGGCTTTATCCAGTCAGTGTAGTCTTGTTGTTCACCTGGAACTCCAAGCCCATCGACATACATTCGTTCAAACTTTCAACGAAAGATTTTCGTTTTGCTTGTGGCACTCTTTCAACATGCCTTTTTCTCTAGCTCATTTGGTCCATCTGCTCTATTGCTATCGCTTTTTGGGATAGTTATTCATTCTTTCCAAAGAATAAAGAAAGTATAGCTTAGAGGCCCTTCACGCTCTTATTCTAGCTAGCTTTAGGGCCCCTTGTCCACAAGGATAGAAGAGAGAAAGAGCAGCCGAATGCACTGCCCCTTCCATCTCTAAAAGAGAAGAACAAACTAACAACCACTAACGAAATTCTCCGAAAGCCTAGCTCTGATATCATGTTAAAGCATCCAACTCAAAATCAATTAGCAAAGAGGGGAGAGGCCGCCCAAGCTCTTATACTAGTTTTGGAGGAGATAATTAACCGATGTGGGACAAATTCCAACGACAACAATGGTAACACCTAACTGTGTTGCATCTTACATGGCAAGTGACCTTATACTTCGTACTATCTCCATCCCATAATCTGAGTCCTTTGCCACTATTCCAGACATATTTAAAAAATTTGACTATGTTTTCCTTTTTATCCTCTCCCGGATCATTTCGAAAACTATCTAAAAGAAGTAACTTGGTTCTGCTTTGGTGGAAAAAATCTAAAAGATTTCCCTCACAATAACACATTATATGTTGATCTGACTAAATGGCACGATTGCCGGAAAAGGACAATTATGGTACGATGGAGTTCATAACGAGCTCTAAGCCCCAAATATTGAAGGAACTCCATCCAAAACTCATACTATACACACAAAATAACATATAAAGAGAGGGAGACAGGCAGGGTAGGAGATATACATACCTCTTTCTTGCCAATTTGTGCGTAGAAGTGATTGAGTAATGACTGTTTGGCCTGCCTGACCTGACAATAGACCACTGCCTTGGGAATGGTGGTCTTGAGTGTCTCTGACACCATGCCCACATAGGAGGATACATTTGACCCTATCCTCCTGAAGTGCCCTTCTGTATAGCGATCTACAGTTGACGCAGCAGCAGGGTTTCCCCCTTTCTCCACCTCCTGCGGCAGTTGCCTGAAGAAATCTACAGTCAGATATGAAGACTCCATGTCCACCATTCTTGTGACTGTCTTTCTACTGTCCTCACGAAACCTTTCCAAGGCTTCCCCGGCAGCAGCGGCTATTTCAGCTTGCAGAGAAGGAAACCGCTTCAGCTCCTGTCCCATAAGAGAACACCTAAAAAAGTCTTAACAAACTTTCAACATTACACTTGCACGAGTGCTTCCTTTTAACTAGAAAAACAACTGCGTGGTGATTTCCGCACTCCCCTTCTTTGTATCCACACTTGTTATTTGTCTTAATAAGTGTGAATTTAAACTACCGCCCATATCTTTGTTTGTCAACAACTGAGTTATTCACTTACATGAATAGAGACAAAGAAGGCATGCGAATACCAAAAAGGGGGTAAAAATCAATTCCCAAATTATTTAATGAACTTCCAAGGGTGGTTTCACCTGTGTTTCTCCAATTGACCTTCTCACAAGTTCCTTTAAAACAAAGTGAACCTACATTTGAGAATTTGTGGTCAGTTTAGTTGAGGCAATTCTTAAATCAAATAATAAGAAATTCTAAATGAAACTACTGGGGCACAAAGTAGTAGGCTACTACTTACAGCATCAACTGAAGCTTCAGCTGGGCCCCTAAAATAATTTAATGCCCCCTCAATAAGTCGACGATAACCTTGCTCGGGTGCGATCAAGTGTGGTTGGTAACCATCTGCCTCTGAAATGATCCTCCTAACATTTTGTTGGGAAAGATGTCGGTCAAATGGAAGCTTCATTAAGGCCGCGGGAAGCTGATGGTCAAATATTCCATAAATCCTATCACCTCCAGGTCGACTGAAATGGAAAATACAAAAAACACATCCAAGTGCTTAAATCACAGATTTGTACAGCAAGGTTAAAAAAAAAACTTGAATAAAATGCAACACAGACGACTCAAGTTCTTAAATTTAGCCCTGCAGTGATTGTGCTGTTGATAAGAATGCAAATGGACGGATGTCACACATAATTTGACAGCCAATTGTAGTGTGTTTGCATAGCATTTAACCACAAATGCTAGGGTTTTGGTTTGAGCTGTAATGGTTTGGGCTTGTCCCATTATTTGGGGTGTTTGGTCTTAATTTCTTTATCTGGGCTTTTAGGCCGTCGCGTGTGGGCTTTGTCCCAAAGGGCTTCTTGTGTTTGGTTTCTTGTCAAATTTGGGGGTTGGGTCTCGGATAGGCATAAGATTAATCTTAGCGTTGTAGATTGTTCTGGGTCTCGGGTTAGGGTTTTGATGTCATCATTCTTTTTTCCTATTAATCTTTGTATTATTTTCAGAGATTAATGAAATTTTTTGCCTCTCTAAAAATTTTAACCACAACATTCATTTTCCTATGTTGATGAATGTTGAGTTTAATATGTGATATTGAGACCACTCCAGCGAAAAACAGTGCTTTCTTTGGCTATAACTCTCAAATCATTGGAAAATAAAAATCCAATTTTGGCCGTGGCTCCCATTTACCCAAGGGTTCACTTTTGGAAGCTGGCTTCATGTACTAATGCCTTGGGATGTCTAGAACTGAAAGATGTGGTGTGGATGGAAAATATCCTACCCTTTATGCCATCTTGGGAAAGCTTCAGCTAAATTGTCTCAAACTCACCAAGGTTCTTGAAAATCTCGCCCAGGTATGTACACGGTGGTTCATGGCATAAATTTTGAAAGAGTTGAAAGTATTACCATGCATGATGAGGGGATGTCATGATTGGTGTTTGAATTATACAACCTTTTTTTCTTTTTCTTTTTCTTTTTCTAAGCTTTTTAACAACCTGGCCTTGAGATACATTTCCGCAGGACCTCCGCTATGGTAGAAGAAGATAAAGTGCTTACCCTCCATCCAGGTGCTCCTTAAATATCTTGTCAAAGGCACGACACAGTTCAAGGAGGGTGTAGAGTAGAGCCTGGAACTTTAGAATTTCAGCCACCAACAACAACAGAGATAGTGTTCATTAAGGAATAATATTCATGTGATGGAGGCAACTCACCCCTTCATCAACAGCAATAGGCCTACCGAGATGTTCCATCTCGGATTCAAGTTCATCAATGCTTTTGTTAATCAAAGATGTGATACTCGGTATTCTTGATCTGATCACAGACTCCAAGTGCTGAAATTAAAAAATAAACAGAAATAAAACTCATCCAAATGGTAGCATACTTTCATCCACAAGAATCTTTGAATACAAACAAGGCAAAAAAAAAAAAAAAGGTATACCTTGGAAAGAAGTTTTGCCAGGTACTCCGAACCCATTTTACTGGATAAGTGTCCATAGGTGGGACTTGAAGCGAAGTATTCTCGCTCCTTCCGTCTTGCAAGAACCATATCAACATTTTTATTTATATCAGCTTGTGACCGATTAACAATACCGACCCAGGGCTGTGGTAGCCGATAAGATCTCCCTTCAAGAACCTTTTTGGAAAGAAATTTTTTGATTCAGCCAACAAAAGTAAGGACTAGAGATCTACAAGTATTTCCATTAGCCATGCACTTAAGAAATCCACAGGAGCTGATCAAAAAAAGAAAAGAAAAGAAATCCACAGGAGAGAAGACAAAGAAGAAAATCTGCGGAAAACTTGTGATGACATCACATGCCTCAGGGCATAAATAATTACGAACTAAAACCCAAATATTCATTTCCTTCAAATGGAATAAAGCATCTTAAAATAATTGCGCAGAAACTGAGAAAAAAGAGAGTAAGCGTACATCCAATGCATTAGTTCCTTTATCCATCAGATCTAACTTTGTCAGAACCCCAAATGTTCGATCACCTGAGCCAGTCGCAAAGGAATTGAGACAATCCGCAAGTAATTTCAAGAATTCAGGCAAGAACTTCACAATTTTCTAGCAACGAATTGCGAGCAGAACTCACCAGTCGGATCCACCTCCCTAGAGATTTTGATAGCATCAGATGTCGCTATGTCTTGATTGGCTGGAGATATTGCTAGTATGATACAGTTAGGCTGTAGAAACCATGTATTTATCATTTAGTTCCAAATTTTTCTGCAACTTAGGACATCTATGCATCAATATCACATGCAGATGCTCACGGCAAACAAAAGAAATTAAATCAAGTAAGCAAAGCAAATGATACCAAACAAAACCAGAATGCTACTGTAGAGTCATAACAAAGCACGATACGTTAACTTATTGATAGAGCCATTATCTCAGCTCCATGCACGAATAACACAATTGACAGAACGTCTGACATGTCCATTTGATGTAAGGAGTCTTAATTACCATAGCAATCATAGAAATTTGCAAAAACTAACCTTTACTAGAATCACAAGAATCTAAGCGAACACTTCTTTCTCTCTTTTCTTTATTTCCACATTTCATAGGGCCCATTACATCATGATTTCATTCCCTCATTCTCATTTCAATAAGAAGATTCTAAATTTTATGAAAGAAATTAAGATTGAACCATGTTTAAATACATTATACATTATACTTCAAGAAAAGACCACACATCATTACCTTCTCAATATAAGATCGAACCATGTTTTCAATGTCTTGAACAATACTTTCAGGTTGTCCCTCTGCAAAGAACAAACATTTAAATCTTCATTGGACATGTTAATATCTCTTCCTACAAGAATATGAGAAATTATATAGGACATACCAACGGCAACTTTTGTCAAGCCAGGCAAATCAATTAAGGTCAAGTTGACAACTGCCAGACAAACAATAACACAAAATGGTGTCAGTACATGCATATCTGTGGACCGATAAACATTTTGACAATAGATGATGTTGTATATATTTAAAAAAGAAAAGAAAAGAAAGGATTGCACCTATTTTACTAAACATCACGATGGGAAAACTGTGGAGTTGTTGATCACCAAATTATCTAACGAAGAGGGTAGCTTACTTATATTAAATGCTCCCATGCGGCATCTAAGTATGGATATGGACAAAGATGCAAGCATTTCACCCATGTAACGACATCCAAGCTCAACTTTCTACTTTGCATCTTTATTTAGAAGGTTACTTCTGATAGGTCAATGTGATTACACACAGATTCACTCTCACGCCCAACCGGAACAATTTGACTAGAACCCAGAGAACCTAGTAATTTCCTTTTTCCTTCAAGTAGACCGATAGTTGTTTAAAGCAAAATCAAAGTCCTGAAACCTAACCCAAATTAGCACTTCAAATCAAGTAGGGGAACTTTTAAGATACAAAGAAGCAGGGACAAGTTTGACATGCATCACATGGCCGTTGATGAATGTTATGCTCCTTGCGAGGATGCCAAAGCAATAGTATAAAGATACAGTTATTACAGCTGTAATGAGATAAAGTGAAAAAATGAAGTGCAGTACAATCACGTGGCAAAGGATCACTGCAAGAGGATAGAAGGAAACAAGTTTGTAACAGCCTCTGTATGGTAACGAATAACCTACCATTTGGAGAGTGTATGCTAAGATGGATTGGAATAGAAGAAATCTGCTTTGTTTTTCCCGTCACCCTATCAGTTTCATCCTGAATTTCCGCACGAACCATAGCTGTAGAAGTAATCAAATGGCCAAAGATCAGTACCAGCATCAGCATGGACACATTTATTTTCCAAATTAAAGAAAATGGGAAAGAAAACATTAATGACAAAAAAATCACACATATTGCAAAAACATAACATCGCACTTACCAAATGTTACGACTAGCACACAGATGGCAACAGAATGCATCGAGCGTACTTGTGCCGTATTCAGTAACAGTGCACAAAAAACAAATATTTGTAACCAGAACTAAACCAGATATCCATACGACAAAGGTGTCATATCAAATTCATCCGTTAACCAGTTGGTTAGTTGGTATAAATTGAATTTTTGGAGATACCATCTATTTATGGCATAAATATGAGACCGTACAAACTTTTGTTTCTCCTACACGGGTGAGCCCCTTCATATGCATAGTTGGTAAAATCATTATCCAGATCGTAGGATCATATGATCCAAGAAAATAAGAATTGATCTTGGTCCCCCCAAAAATCCTAGAAAGCAGGATCGTTGGGATCTTAGATCGAATCGTAGGATCATAAGATCCTACAACTTGAGCTCTTCCTGTGAACTTTTTATTGATCTTTCTAACGCATACACCTTTAGCTCAAACACCAATTATAAACAAACCTCACAATGCTATCAATACTGTTGCTGCTTCTTTTTTCTTTGTCACCTTTTACTACTTTCAACTTTTCACATAAGATGTCTCATAAAGTTGAGTCCACTTCATGCCCGTGTATGACAATAACAGAATCGATGATCGAAGATTCAAACCTCGGTCTTGTTGGGTTTAGCCCATGTGGTAATGGGTTTGAAAAGAAAAAGAGAAAAATATTTAATGGCAATTAGTTTGCATAAGATGTGTGTATGGTTCGGTGGAGTTAATTGGCTTTGAGTGGTGCAATTCTCCGAGTCCCATGAAGCATTTGTTGAGCTCGGCTCTTGAGAGTTCTTGGCAGTGGAAGAGTTTGTTGTGCTAGTGCTAATGCTACATGTATTTAAAGAGGTGCATGTGTGTTGGTGTTAGCTACGGTAGAGAGCATAGAAAAAAAAGTGATATACAGTGTGTGCGAGAGAGAAAATAGTGTAAGAATATTGTGTGTTTGAGGGAGATAAAAATACTAGTGAGCTTGAGAGCTTGGGTTGGGTTATTTTTATCTCACTGTACTCATTCAATATTAGTGGAAGTTGTTCTCTCCCGTGGAGTAGGCATTGAGGCCAAACCACATATATTCTCGTGTTCCTTTTGTTCTAGTGGTGTGATATTTCCCTTTTGTGCGCTTCCACTGCGGGTGAGATCTCGAAAATTCCCCAACAGGTCTTTCATACATAACTTCATATTTACAAATTTACGCATTTGATACAAGCACTCCATGACTCCAACATTTAGGTAACCCTTAAGTTCATTTGGTTCAGCTTGTTAGAATATTGATGAGTATTAGTCTTAGTCCCACATTGGTTAAATGAGTTATGTAATAAGTAACCTCATAATATATAATATTGTTTTGTGTTAGGGTTAATTAACACCCTATACACTTTTCTGATCCTTCCAAACAACATGGTATCAGAGCCAAAATCCTAACCCTAACCCTAACCAACCCTAATGCTACCAGCCACCTTCTGCCACCCATCCACAACCTGCCGCCATCGTGAACAGTCCTAAACTCACCTAATCCAGTACTTCCGAAACCCTAAACCATTTTGAAATCCCAAATCGGCACCCTTCCAGTTGATTTTGACCTTCAATATCCCTCGAACATCAAAACCCAGTTGATTTCAGCCTTCAAACCCATCGAAAATCAGGACCCAGTTGATTTCGGCCTTTATACATGCTCGAAATTCATTACCCAGTTCCTTTTGATCTCTGAAAACCCTCGAACCCCTAATCTCCACCTTCGAAACTCACACCCAGTGTTCGAAAATGCCTCTATGCTCGTGATTGATGTCCGAAACTGCTCGCAATTGCATGAATTGCCTGTCTTTGCTGCCAATTTGTGTTCAAAATCCACCAATTGATGTTCGTTTGGTTGCTTGCTGTTCACAATCAACCACGATGCTGTTGATGTTCTCTGTTCTCGCCTGTCTTTGATGTTCTCTGTTCTAACAATTGCTGTTGATCCGTGGTGGCTTCTGATATGGCCGTATATGTTTGTTTTGTGCTTTGGTTGTCTGGTATGGCTGCTTTTGCTTCTGCTTTGTTGGGTTATTGCTATAAGTTGTTGTTTCTTGTTTGGTGATCTATTTCATCGTTTCTTAGTTGTTCGGCGGATTGTAGTTGACTGTTCGCTTGGTGGACTGATTTGTGGTTGGTTCTTTATTGGTTGGTAGTTGGTGGAGTACTGTTTTTGGTTAATCTGTTAGTTTCCTCTTATTGCACAATAACATGTCTGTAGAGGAGACTAAGTCTAGTTCTTCTTCTACTGTTATGGGTAGTTCGTTCAGTTCTTCCCGGTTTCGGGAGAAGCTTTCTATTACCTCTAACCCATTGAATGGTAAAAATTATGCTGTTTGGGCGAAAGCAGTTGAAGTTAATTATATGAGCTAGACACAATATCATTATTTGATTGATGATCCCCCCGCAAAGACTGCCTCTACTTATTTGACATGGGAATCTGAGGATGCCCGAATTCGATCTGAGTTGTGGAATAGTATGAAAGAACATATTGTGAGTACGGTTGTTTTCTTAGATATAGCCAAACAAGTATGGACACAGGTTCAGGAGATGTATTCTGGTGTTAATAATCTTCGTCGGACGTATGATCTTCATCAGTCTTTCCTTTCTATATCCCAGAGTGATTTGTCTTTGGAGGCTTATTATTCCAAATTTTGTGGTATTTGTGCGGAGCTAAATATTTGTGAGCCTATCTCTTCTGATGTTCAGGCTATGCGACGCCAGCGTGAGCGTATGCAGGTTGCTCGATTTATATATGGTGCATCATCTACTTATGATGCCGTTAGTCCTCAATTCTTGGGATCTCGAGATTTACCTTCTCTCAATGACGTATTTAGTCGCCTTCGTCAGTCTTCTGTATCTATATCTGCACCTGCACCTGCACCTACACCTTCTCCTGATCATTCAGCATTAGCTTCTGCTATTTTTGGTGGTTCTAGCTCTTCCTTCAGCCGTGGCCATAGTCGCGGCCGTGATTCTGGATTTAGTGGTTGTGGTCATGATTCTGGAGATAATGGTCGTGATCGTGGTTTTGGTAGTCATGACTCTGGTTTTGGTACTCGTGGGGGTTGCATGTCAGGGGGAGGTGGCCGTGGTTGTGGCCGTGATTCCAGGTTTTGTACTCATTGTCGGGGGACCAATCATACGGTGAAGTTTTGTTATGACCTTCACGGTTACCCTTAGGCTCGTCAAGTTGCTGTCTCTTAGGATGCTGGACAACTTACCCATTCTTCTGCCGATAATGTGGTGACTATCTCTGCAGAGGAGTACCAGCGCCTTCTGTCCATTCAGTCTCCAACTACAGCTTCTTCCTCCACTGCTACGCTTGCTCAGAAAGGTCCATTCGTTGCTTGTCCTGCATCTTCTCTTACTTCTACTACTTGGGTTATCGATTCTGGTGGCTCTGATCATATGACTGGTACTTCTACTCTATTTTCTTCTCGTCAGTTTGTTGGTAAACCATCTCATGTTACCTTAGCAGATGGCTCTTCTACAAAACTTACTGGTTTGGGTTCTGTTTCTGTCACTTCATCTCTTACTTTGGACGCTGTGTTACATATTCCTAGTTTTCCTTTTAATCTTATGTCTGTTAGTAAACTTACCAAGTCCTTAAACTGCTCCGTCACATTTCTTCCTCATGGTTGTGTGTTTCAGGATCTCCAGACGGGGAGGAAGATTGGTGGCGGTGCTGAACGTGGTGGCCTGTATTACCTTACCGATGGTGCTCATCCTCAGTCAGTTGCTCTTCAATCATCAGCTTCACCACACCAACAACATTGTCGGCTTGGTCATCCATCTCTTCAGAATCTACAGAGTCTGGTGCCTTCATGTAGTCGTCTTAATAATTTGTCCTGTAAGGTCTGTGAGTTTAGCAAACATCGTCGAGTACCCTTTTATCCTAGAATTGAGCGTCGTGTGTCGAGTCCTTTTCAGTTAGTTCATCCGGATATTTGGGAGCCTGTGCATGTTCCCAATGTTTTTGGTTTTCAGTGCTATGTTATTTTTGTGGATGATTTCTCCGTATTACATACCTTTATCTTATGAAAGAGATATCTGAGTTTTAAGTCAGTCATTTTATATGGAAATAAAGACTCAGTTTAATACTTGTGTTCGTATCCTTCGTTCCGATACTGCTCATGAATATTTTCATACTACTTTGTCTCAATTTTTTGATAATCATGGTATATTCACCAGTCATCTTGCGCTTGGACCCCACAACAAATGGGATTGCTGAACGCAAGATTCGATATTTATCCGAAGTTATGCGTGCCATGTTATTTCAAATGCAGGTTCCTAAGTCTTATTGGAGTGATGCCGTTCTTACTGCTTGTTATTTGGTTAATCGTATGCCATCCACTGTTCTTGGCAGTCAGATACCCCATCAGGTCTTGTTCCCTGGTGGGCTCTCCACTCATTACCTCCTCGGGTATTCGGGTGCATGTGTTATGTTCATGCTCTTGATCCTGACCGGGGTAAGCTTGAACCTCGATCCATCCGGTGTGTCTTGGTTATTCGCGCACTCAGAGATGGTATAAATGTTTTTCCCCGTCTTTACGCCGACATTTTGTGTGCGCTGATGTTACGTTTAATGAGTCATTGTCATTCTTTCTGTTCCTGTCCCTATAGATGATCTCCTTATGGTTGAGTCTGTTTTTCCTGTTGTCATCCCTTCTGGTTCTAGTTCTGGGTCTGCCCCTCCGAAAACTCTTCCGCAGGTGTATGTTCGTCGTCACAAAGTACCAGTCCCACCTGATCTCGCCGACCCACTTCAACCCACTACTCCATCTTCTCCTCCGTCTCGCGATCCAGACGATCTTCTTACCACCCTTCGCAAAGGTATTCAGTCTTGCACGTCTCATCCTATTGCTCAGTTTGTTTCTTTTGCTCACCTATCTCCTGCCCTTTGTGCTTTTACTACTTTGGTTTCGTCCGTTTTCGTTCCTAACACTGTTCAGGAGGCCTTATCTATTTATGAGTGGCAGCTAGCTATCGAGGACGAGATGTCTGCTCTTCATCAGAATGGCACATGGGAGCTGGTTCCACTTCCTATTGGTAAAACCACTGTTGGTTGTCGTTAGGTATTCATTGTCAAGTATCTTCCTGATGGCACTGTTGAGCGCTATAAAGCTTGTCTAGTTGCCAAAGGCTACACTCAAACTTATGGTGTTGATTATTCGGAGACTTTTTCTCCTGTTGCCAAGCTTGGTTTTGTTCGGCTTTTTATTTCTCTTGCAGCGAATCTAGGTTGGCCATTATTTCAGTTAGATGTCAAAAATACCTTTCTCCATGGGGATCTCCAGGAAGAAGTCTACATGGAGCAACCACCAGGGTTTGTTGCTTAGGAGGAGCGTAATCAGGTATGTCGCCTTCGTAAAGCTCTATATGGGCTTAAGCAGTCTCCCAGAGCATGGTTTGGCAAGTTTAGTGACGCAGTTTTACGATTTGGCATGCATCGCAGTCAATCTGATCACTCTGTGTTCTCTCTCACATCAGACCGAGGAAAAGTATTATTGATTGTCTATGTGGATGACATTATCATTACTGGTGATGATCAGCAAGGTATTGATGAGCTAAAAGTTTTCTTACATCAGCAGTTTCATACTAAGGATTTGGGAAAACTGCCATATTTTTTAGGTATTGAGGTAGCACGATCTAAAGACGGTATTAGCTTATCACAGAGGAAGTATGTGCTAGATATTCTTGAGGATGCTGGTTTGTTGGGAACTAGGCCTGTTGAGACCCCTATGGATCCCAACGTCAAATTGTGTGTTGACCAGGGGGAGTTGTTCTCCAATCCTAATCAATATCGCCGTTTCGTTGGTAAGTTGAATTACGTTACGATTACACGTCCGGATATCTCTTTTGCAGTGAGTATGGTTAGTCAGTTTATGTGTGCTCCTCGTCATCCACATTGGGAGGCAATTATCAAAAATTGTGAAGTATCTTAAGTTACATCCAGGACGTGGTCTGTTTTATCGAGCGAGTGGACATTTATGTGTTGAGGCGTTCACTGATTCGGATTGGGTAGGAGGACCATCGGATAAGAGATCCACTACAGGATATTGTATCTTTCTTGGTGGAAATCTTGTCTAGTGCAGATGCAGAGTATAGAGCAATGGCACACACAACATGTGAGGTTGTATGGTTGCGTTCATTTCTTGAGGAAATAGGATTCAGTTTGCAGTTGCCTGTGCCTTTGTACTGTGATAACCAAGCATCTATTCACATTGCATCTAATCCGGTATTTCATGGGAGGACTAAAAATATTGAGGTTGATTGTCATCTAGTGCGTGAGAAGTTAATTGATGGTGTGATAGCTACCCCATTCGTGACTTCCGGTGCTCAGTTGGCTGACTTGTTTACTAAGTCATTATTTAAGCCTCGGTTAGAATTGTTGTGTGGAAAGCTGGGTCTTTATGATATCTATTCTCCAGCTTGAGGGGGAGTGTTAGAATATTGATGAGTATTAGTCTTAGTCCCACATTGGCTAAATGAGTTGTGTAATAAGTAACCTTATAATATATAATATTGTTTTGTGTTAGGGTTAATTAACACCCTATACACTTTTCTGATCCTTCCAAACGACACAGCTTATGATGTCTATATGGTTCATTTCTTTGATCACAGCATCTTTAATACATTTTTGCATAGAATAGGCTCAACAATTATTTTGGCAGTAATGAGCTCAGCATTTCACATCCTCATGATAACACTAAAAGTTTATTCTCTATTAGTTCTGAAGTATTGATAAAAAATATAGAAGTTGTAAGATCATTTGTTCTTTTAGTAGGATCTAAAGAATTCGAACCTACGATTCTATCTTGGAGACCCCCCAAAAGATCCAATTTAGGGTCCCAATCTTGACAAACTTGTTCATTCAAATTTTTACATCATGCCATACTGGTTACAAATATAAAAATAGGCCCTGCGAAAAGGAATTAACAACCTTAAAGAGAAAAATTGCATGAATAATAGCAAATCCATACCAACACATGGGAATAATCCAAGCTCGATAAATGATAAAAAGGGTGCAACATATCCAAAGAGGAGTCATTAATTTCTTCTCATCCTTCTCTTCAATGATGGTTTAAAATGTTCAGATAAAGAACACATCATACTGCAACTTCAGAGCTCCGACGTCAGATACATTTAACCCTTTTATCTCATTGAAATTGAGTACATAACACCTTACCCCTTCAACTATCATTTGGAATCCCTTACCAAGCCAAATTGCCACAATATGCCTCCTGAAATTTTGGAATGCACTAGGAAGCTGAGGGCATTGGTGAATATGCATAATTTATGTATATACCCTACTTCAGTCTTGCAAGGGGCACAGACCATACGTTGACCACCCTAGATAATTCGCCCCTTTTCCTTGGACCTTCAACTAACTAGCAATAGGATGCTGAGGACATTAGAAATAGAATATATAGCATAAGTTTTGTATTTACCCAACTTCAGTCTTGCAAGGGTGCACTGTGTAGATCATAAGTTGACCACACTAGATAATTTGCCCCTTTTCCTTACACCTCCAACTAATGACTAAAATTTCGTCTCACTTAGACATGTTACTCTTGCAAAAGTTAGTGGCTCTATACCTCTCTCTTCAGCATCCCTTCTCCCTCCTTTTCTTTTATGTATACGCATTTTCTTCGCCAAAGCAGCCACCTTGTGCAGGTTGCATCTCCATCAGTTTCCATCATTTCCGACCACTTCTGCTCCCCAACTCTTGGCCATGGTGACACAACCACCACAAACCCACCACCCAAGCCTCTCAATATGTTGCTTCCATCACCTCCTCACCCAACCAGCAACGAGTCAAGACTCAAGACCAACCCTCCCTGTCCTTTGACATACATGACATGGGCCCCCAAGCTAACACATAGTCCATGATTGCACTCGTTCAGCACACACTGACCTTCCTCACAACAGTCTCCCAAAAGGCCAAAACACTTCTGATCCTCACCACCATCAACCACCTCTTTTCCGACTTTGCACCAACTGCCCCACACTCAAACACAACCCTATAAGAACACACGTGTTTCATACATTTCTCGCACCTATAGATAAATAGGGGGAAATAACCAAGCTAGAAGAGGAAAAGGATGAACGGCAACGGAGAGAAGAAAGAGAAAGCAAAGCGCAAAGTCTTACCTTGCAATTGGAGAAAGACCCACTGCTGTGGGCGTCACCGAGATGTATTCTGATGTACAATGCATGCCAATATAGTTGATCTACAAGGGTCGTTTTTGTCATTTGCAGGTCACATGAACCTTTTCCATCCATTTGGTTATGCTAAAAGAAGGTTAGTAGACAAGGGGATACCTTGTAGCAGTTTCTACTTTTTAGTTGAGGGTGTAAACTGATTCTGGAAGATAGTTGCAGGGGCAGGGGCTAAGATGGAATTTACCCAATTTATATTTAGGAAGTGACACGAACTTCCATATCGAGTGTGCTAACCAATGAACAGAGTGGTCAGTATCATATTGTCTCTGTTCAGAGTATCAATTTTCTTTTGAACTGCTGGAAGCTAATTTTACATTCAGTGATGGGGATAAAAGAACTTCAAAAAGAGACAGAAACATTCAAACTAGAAACTGATAAGAGTGGTCATTATTTCTCTATTTAACTATATCAAAAACAAAACGGCATTAGAAGGAGAATTCACACACCAAAATCAGTGAACCTTCTTTGAGGGAGATGAGAAAACTCTGCATACTCCGGCTGACCCCCATCGATCTTGTAAAGTTGCAGCACCAAAGGCCTCCTTGTGACAATCCCTGAAAATAACCACAAGCACCAAAAATAAGGCACAAAATCGTTGCATTCACAATTACAAGGCCACTAAGACAAGACACAATTAAAGCAAAGTCAAAGTAGCTACCAGATCCTCGAGGAAGAAAATCTCTCCCTACTATGCTCTCCAATACTGAAGATTTTCCAGAACTCTGATTGCTCCCCAAAAGAACAAAATACCATCAGATACCAATGTTTTAAAAACAACAGCAACAGAGGATCAAATCAAAGAAAATCACATAACCCCAAAAATTATAGATTAAATCAAGCAATGGACTGACCCCAACAATATAAGGGGCCAGGGCTTTGATTGCCAAAACCGCACACCCCCCCCCCCCCCCAATAGGTGGTGGGATTGGTCCCTAGGATTAGTTATGGTGCGCGTAAGCTGGCCTAGACATGTGCGTTATCAAAAAAATTAAAAATAAATCTGAAAATTTTCTCTCACCATCCTTCTCTACCTTATATCCGGATACCGCAAATTTTCTATTTTTCTTTCAAAAATCACTCAATGACTCTACAAAAAACCCACTAAATCTCTGCAAATAACGTTTCCCACTATAAAAGTGAAATAACGTTTTTGGTAGGTATTTTATATTTTTATCGTTTTTCAAGCAAACGCTCATCAATCATATATTCGTTCCATTTTATAGCAAATATTTTTTTACCCAAAATGTCATGTAGTGTTTTCATTGGAATGAACCATTTTCAAAAATTTCGAAAACATGTTTGAAAAAACTGTCTCCCAAACCAATTTCAAAAGAACATCATGCAAAACTGATTCTGAAAAAACAATCTACTACTTTTTTTTGCCGTCCAATAGGAAAACTACTCTACCCTCAATCAAACCAACCGCAATGGGTATCCAACACCTTCTATAAGATTTGAACCAGTAACCTCAAAAATAAGGTGCTGGTAACTACGGGAGAAACTTAATTTCAGCTAATATCAAAACAAAACAAAACAAAAGAAATGATGTTCGCGCTCCATTCTTATAAATGGACTCCAAAATATATCTTCTAGTGTGCTTTGTAAATTGTGTTATGTGTAAGAAAAATGATTTTTGCACTCCATTTTCTAATAAATGCAGTTCAAAAAAAATTTTCTTTTAGTGATTGGGTAATTATAAGCTGGACAAATTGAGGACCGCATTTATTATTAGAAAGTAGAGCGCAAAAATCACAACCATAAAATGTAATTATGTTACGAAGCTCCAGTCTTTGCGGTGAGTCACCATTACTTGGTCTCTGGTTTGAAGTTTGTACGTGCTAAAAATCCTGTACATTCCGTTTTGTTTCCCATTCTAGTCTTTCGTGACCCAACGGGGAACCTGTTGGGTTTTGCCCATGTGGTAATGGGTTTGAAAAAAAAATGGAAATAATTATGGTTAGTTGGTTCGGTGGTGTTTAGCAATGAGTTGGTTGTTTGGTGAATGAGATTTTCTAGAAATCTCTCTTGTTAGCCGGCTGTGCATGGATAGTCTCAAAAAGCAATTGTGGCATTGGGCTCTAGATTTTTCTTGGGCAGTTGAAGAGTTCTTTTTGTTTGCCAATGTCATGTGTGTATAAAAGGGACTAGTGAGAAGTACAGAAGAGTGTGTGTGTGCTGTGTATGAAAGAGGAAAAGGCAGAGAGCATAGTGTGAGAAAGAGCAAAATTGTGTGAGAATATCGGTGAGTGTGGGAGAGATAAAAATACCGAGAGCTTGAGAGCTAGAGTAGGGTATTTTGTATCTCATTGTACTCATTTAATATTAGAGAAAGTTGTTCTCTCCCCGTGGACGTACCCGAGTTTGGGGAACCACGTAATCTTGTGTCTCTTTCGTGTGTGTTTGTTTTTTTGTTAAGCTTCCGTTGTGCGGGTGATCGGGTATTTTACCCAACAAAACCAAGATAGGAGGATGGGAGGCAGCCCACCTTGCAACTTGAGGTTTTACTTATTTTGTTAGGTCTCGACTTCTTCGCTATGATCTTCCCAGTAGTTTTTTTATTAATCTGGTGACTGTTGGCGGGGGCGGATTTAAGTAGAGCACAGACGGGTCACGTGACCCACCTGAAATTGTTAAGAGTTATGTTTTTTTCGAGAAAATAAGTAATATATATAAAAAGTACCCAGAAAATTACAAGACTGGAGCCTTGTACCAGCGGTAAGAAAGTTGGCTTCAGTACCAGAGGTCGCTGGTTCAATACCTGCCGGCTTCCCACAACTTTTCTTTTTTATAGCTGATGCTCAAACGGCTGGAAAACAAAAATTAAAAAAACCCTTCCATCTTGCTGCTAGCAGGAGTTGAACCGAGAGTTTATGTCATAGATGTACCACAATGCCAACAAATAGCTTTCTGTCATAGTTCCACAACTAATTTTAATAAACTATTACTTTCTCCGTCCCAATTTAAATGCTTCACAGTCCATACAAAAATTCATGCAATTTTGAATAAAAAAATAATATGCAGAAATATGTTTTTTTTTTGTTCAAAATTGCACAAATTTCTGTGGGGAGCATTTAAATTGGGACGGAGGGAGTATTCGGTTTATTTTTTCTTAATGTTCTTTTCGGTTTATTTTTTCTTAATGTTCTTTACTATCTGTTGTTTGATCAATGCTATAATTGAAAGGTGACCCATCTGTATATAATTCCTGGATCCGCCACTGACTGTTGGTATATTTAATTGGGAGGCCGGCCGACTACAACTACAGGTCCGTAAGAGCCTTGTTTTAATCGCTAAAGACGAATTTTGAATTGAATTAATAAAAAAGTAGGATGCAAAAATCAATTCCCAGAATCCCAGTAACAAAAAACCACCAATCTTCCTGGAACTTTAGACAGTGAAATAGGTGCCTCAGTTTATCTATGTTGAAATTGGGAAGAGGTGGAGAAGTGGAAATTGTAACTAGTATACCTGTCCACCAACGACGGCAACGGATGGAAGAGCATCCCAGAGAGAGGAGAAGGCCGTGTCGCCGCTGCCGCCGTGATCTCCGAGCGCAGTACACGCCCTCTGGATGCGGTTTACCAAACCAATCAAGCTCTCCATGGTCGCCATATTCGACAAAGCCCTAGCTACCGGATCTCTCACCTCTCAACCCTGAACACTGGCTTCTTCGATACTCAAACTACTGCTACTGTCAAAAACTAGTAATAAACGAGAGAAGAGAGAGAGAGAGTATACGGACAGTGGACTTGTAATGAACGCCAATTGAAAGACCGTTAAGAGAGAGAGAGAGAGAGAGAGAGAGAGCTGTTTGAAGAGATGCCCGTTGGGACCGATACAAAATGCTGCTGTCGTTGCCAACATTAATTGGGACCGGATCAAAAAAAAAAACAAGACAAAAAACATTCTGATTGGGTGGCCCAAAAGCCATTCTCTTCTCCTATTTAGACAACATTCTTGAACATCTTTTTAAAAAATAAATATTTATTTTATATTTTTAATTTTAAAAATAATATAAATAAAAAATAAATTTTCAACTTTTTTTTAACGTATAAAAGATTTCAATGAGATTTTTCAAATAAAATTCATATTAATAAAAAAATTATTTAAATAAGCTCATAATTTTTAAAGTTGAAAGTAGTTATTTTCCCTTTCAGGAACGAGACCTAGCCTAACAGCTTAAAAAAAATATATTGAACTTTCAAAACAGCGATGTTATAGTTCCCGACCCCAAAGGAATCCCGATCTGATCCTGACGCCCCATCGGGCCCATTCCGGCCACCGGACGGCCGATCTGATCTGTCCAAAAATTCTAGAAAAAAAAAAAACCAAATGGGCCATTGCGAGAATCAACAGCATCTGATGTGTGTAGGTGCTTGATCCAAACACTCCATATCTAGGTCCACTTGGTTTTTTTTTTAGAATTTTGAACGGCTCGAATGGCTAGAATGGGCCCGGAGAAGCGTTGGGATCCGATCGGGGATCCCTTTGTCGGGAACCGTAGACTTTTAGCTTTCAAAATATGAAAAAGTAGAGTTTTTTCATCAGTTGGAAAATATGGAAGTAGGAGTGCATTTTTTTTGAACTTTAGAAAATTCTCCTGATATGTTTGTTTATGAAAACAACTATGGCCGGCCTCGCGCCTGTTCCAGAACCAAGAATACAAAAAAGTAGTACCTATTTGTAATTTTTAAACTTAAAAATAATGAGTTTACTGAAATATAAAAATATGCATTATGGATCTTATTCTTGAGATCTTTTAAAAGATACAAAAAAAAATTTTAAATTATTTTAGTAAGCTCATTATTTTTAAGTTTGAAAATTGCAAATAAGTACTTATTTTTTAAAAAGGATTCTAAAACTGGTTCCACTTTCCCTTCTTAAAAATAAGTACTTATTTTTCAAATTTCAAAACTTAAAAATAATGTATTTACAAAAATAATTTTTCAATTTTTTTTTACATTGTTCAAAAGATCTCATCAAGATCCATCAAATAAGATTCACATTGCACATTTTTTGATTTCGGTAAGTTCATTATTTTTAAGTTTGAAAATAAATACTTATTTTGAAAACTGGAACGGGTTATTTTTTTTCGTTTTGTGTATTCTCTTCGTTTTTTCTAAATTTTTGTTAGATTTGCGAGATTTTTTTGGATTAATCATCGATCTTGATGAGAGTAGTCTAAAAAGTACAAAATTATGACTGAAAACAAAAAAAATTGTTCACTAAGGACGAAAAATGTATCAAACAACTGTATTATTTGTTCAAAGTGCCGTCTTATTTAAACATTTTCAATATCGGTCCATACTTCTATACTTTTCCGATTCGAACGATTAATCCCAAAAAGTATGACGAAAGCTAAACAAAAAGTTTAAAAAAGTAAAAGAATCTATATTACATTACACAACGGTTTTGTAAAATGTCTCTCTCACAACTGTCCTACATGGCACAATGGAGGGATGGGATTGAATTATGTTATAACCTTTCATTCAATTCTAGGGCCCAGATTCTCTCCTAAAGAGTTTTGGTAGTCGGGAGTCCTTTGTGGCACTATTTTTGGACTAAATTGAGTGTTGCTAATTTAGCATGGTGAAGATTGATCTCTCGGATGGAATAAATGATGGATTGAAGTATATACAATGGTGAAGATTGATTCTCTCGGTTTTCCAATCTGAGAGGATCTCTCCAATTTGAGACGATCTCTTTATTTTAGCATTTTCAAATCCAAACAAGGATCTTCTATTATTGATTGGGTTTGCCCACAAAGGACTCTCTCTCTCTCTCTCTCTCTCTCTCTGGAAGGAAAATGAAGTGCGAAAACTCCTCTCTTTGTTCTGACCACGTACTGTGCAAGCGCCCATCTCCAACGGCTAGGCAGGTGTTTACATCCTAAAAAGTGCCACCCAATGAAAAAATTCCACGTGGCCCCGAACGGTACGGCGGTTGCATAAAACCTGTCCCAATCGAGTACTAATTACAGAGGATTGCGGGAGTTAAAAAGGACACTGTTTTATGACAAACGGTGTCGTTTTAGAGTGAACCGATGTCGTTTGAGTAGTAATTAAACGATGGTTTGAGAGGATATTGGATCTAACCATTAATTTGGACTTTACGATCATCTAACGGTGTCCTCACTGCCCTGTTTTATAACTGAAATTAGATGCAATTGCAGGGAATCATTTTGGAAGGCAAACACGTTGCATTGATTTACGTTGCTTGAAAATAGGAACCACGATCCAGGAAGTGGCCATGAACACCATGATCGAAGCAAGCAGGGGAAGAAGGAATTCTGGAAATATCGGGGTAACCGTTCGAAGACCCCCCTCAACCGTTTTATGTGGCCAACGTGGGTATCAATCGAAGACGTGGGGGTCGAAGACAAAGTTCAGCGTCTATAAATAGAAGAAGCAAGTGAAGAGAAAAAGGACACACAAAATCCATATCATCTGACAATTCATACAAAATGATTGCTCAGAGATCTATCTTAGATTAGTTTTTAGTTTAGAGTAGGATCTTTTTTGTAAGTTGAAGGCTTATTTGCATGTAAGACTACTTTCGATTAAATTCAAGTTTTCTTATTTCCTTTAAGTTCTTTCTCTTACCAAAGAATAGTTGTTTGCAAGTTCGCTTTTGATTAAATTCAGTGTGCTTGCATTTCTTTATTATTCTTGATAGAATCTTAAGAGTGTTTGTATACAAACTTACCTTTGATTAGATTCAGGTTTGTTTGTGTTCAAGCATCTTTTCTGATTTCGAAGCGCGTCAATCTTTTATTTGGTTGATACCTTAAGGAAAAATCCTCTTAGTTGAGGTAATCGAACGGATAATACAATTGCCTGATTGAAATTAGTGGTTTCAAATCATTTTGAAAAGAGTAATTTCTTCTTTGAAATTATTTCTTTTCTGGCACGCCCGCACACAATTATTTGTCGATTGATTTGAGTTAATTCAGCCCAAACAATTTTTGGCACGCCCGGTGGGACCTCGAAGGTGTCAGAATGCCAAGGCTTCGAAAGCAGATAGGGACACCTGTTTGTGGTCAAGTGCCAGAGGAACAAGCTGTGCTAGAACAGGCCACGGAACAGGGAACGCCTATGAATCATGAGTTTCCCCAATTGGCTCCCGAAATGGGAGAGCTTCCTTATGAGGAGCCTTCTTATGAAGTACCTCCTTATGAAGGGCCTCCAAATTTCCAAACGGGACAAGCCAGTGGTAAAAACCATGATAAGGAGGAAATGTTCAGAGAAATGATGATAGCTTTTCGAGAGATGGCTCAAACCCAAAGAGCCATGATCAAAAGCGTAAGAAGTAGGTTGCCCAACTTAGAGGTAACAAGAAACAGTCCAGGGAATATTGGGCTAGATGGTCATGCTAATTCAACTACTCACCAAAGTCCCTTCGAAGGAAGGCTTGGAGAGGATGTTGGTCAGGGTAAGATAAGGTCTAGAAAGGGTAAGGAAAAAATGTATCCAGAGGAAATACCACAATCTTGGTATGAGCCTTTGAAGCCTACAAAGCCAGTCTTCGAAATCCCAGACCAATCTTATGGAATTCCTATTGGGATTCCAAGACATGCCAGAGACAGGCAAAGCGTTAATCCTCTTTTCGAACCCACACTTGGGGGATGGGAGGATGATGTAGAGCTAGAACGAGGTTATAGACCTGAGAAAACAAGGGATAACGCACAGCCTTCTCGTCAAAGTCTCCCAAATACCAAAAATCCCACCACAGCAGTTTATGGAAGCCATAGGCCTGCTCGGGTGAACACTATGGCCGACCCAATGCAGCAACCTTGGTATGGGAGATTTCCCAGAGAAAACCAAGAGGATTTTAACACTATAAGGGAAACGCATAGAGATGACTTGGTAGAACCAAGTCCACCGGTAGGAAATCAAGAACAAAATTTCCTTGTAGGCAATCCAATACTAAGAGACCAAGTTATGGATCTCATACAAGAAGTTTGTGGGCCTCGAACTTGGGGGGTACAACCTCAAATCTATAGAAAACCATATCCAGAATGGGTTGATACAACATTTCAGATCCCTAGAGAATTTAAAATCCCAGACTTTACTTTGTTTTATGGGGATGGGAGACAATCTTCTATAGAACATATTGCTAGGTTTTCTGCCCAATGTAAGAACTTGGCTCAGAATAGTTTCATGAAGTTGAAATTGTTCCCAAATTCTTTGTCTGGGCCAGCTTTTGCATGGTATACAAATTTGCCTGCAGAGTCGATAACAAGTTGGTTTCAAATGGAAGAGGCATTTCATGCACAATTCTTTAATGCTGAGCCTGAAGTCTCTATGGCAGACTCAGCTAGGTTAAAGCAGAAACCAGATGAAAAGGTAGCAGATTTCATATCTAGGTTCAAAAGGGCTAAAACCAAGTGCAAACTCCATCTGCCAGAGGCAGAGTTTGTGAGATTAGCACAAGATGGTTTAGAAAGGGAGCTTCGAAAGAGGTTTGATTCTACAGAGTTCAGGGACTTTGCAGATCTAACCTATAAAGTGGCTAGATATGAATCACTGCTAGAGGAAGATATGGATAGGCATAATTCCTCTTACCCAACATACTATAGGGATCCTAATTATGAAATAGATGCTGCTGAAATTATAGAGCACGAACCTTGTGTTTGTGAGCCCTTAATTCAAAAGAATGTCTCTCTTGGGCAGAAGTTCAAACAAAAGGAAATTACTAAAGTATATTCTTTTGATATATCTAAAGCTGATGAGATCTTTGACTTCTTGTTAAGAAAGAAAATCATTAAGCTGCCTTTGAATATGAAACTGCCCACAGTGGAAGAAAAGAATGGAAAGACCTATTGCAAATGGCATGATTCTTGGTCTCATTCAACTAAATCTTGTAATGTTTTTCGTGACAGAATTCAGGAACAAATCAAGAAAGGAAGAATCAAATTCCCTGAAAAGACTATGGGGATAGATGCAGTGCCTTTTCCAAAGGTAGAAGAGGTCAACACCAGTGTGCCCTCCTCACTGGCTCGAACTGTCAAAAAATATTGGCAGGATAAAGAAGCACCAGTAAACATGAATACTGTTCAATTTGGAAGGGGCAAGCCATACGCTGGCCACCCTCGAGGCATGGGAGCGAGGCCAAGTTCCTATAGGCGAGCCAATGATGGTTTTTCTTTGCAGAAATTCTCAGGTAATAATCACCTGCCTATGCTAGAAGCCTCATTTTTGGAGTGCCTGTGTGTAGGATGCAGGGCCAACTATTTGGTTTTCAAAGATTTGGATAGAAAGGGCGTGAGTTTTTTCCCAAAAGAAATGGGAATGAAAAGAATGGCCCCAGTTCAAGCAAAGCCAAGTGACAGTAAGTCTTGGTTGGCACCAAAAAGGGACATGCCTACTAGCCCTGTTCCAGCTATTCACAGAAGGGAGCTGCCACCTTCGAAGAAGGCCAATATTGGCCAAACATCGAAGGCGCAAGAAGAGGCTAAACAAGAAGAATTCACCTTGGTGAAGGGGGTTCCTGACTGGTTTCTGAAGCAAGTTAAACCTGATTTGTTCCAAGGATACAAAGGTTCAAACAGGAATGCGAGCAGAACTTTCAAGCCACCAGTTTCGAACTCTGGCAACTGGGTGTTGATTAGGGATCCCAAGTCTCAATTACCACAGATGGTTCCATTGCTCTCAAGAACTCAAAAGAGAAAGCTCCAGAGAAAGTATACGCTCTTCCAGTCAGGAGAATCTTCAACGGGGGAAGAATCAAGCAGACGAGCAAAACCTAATCCAAGGTTCAACAGGATCGAAAGGGACCCAGAGGAATTTCGAACCCAGTATCACGAGAGGGAGACTTTAGAAAAGGTTGCCTCTGCCATGCTCGAAGAGGATCTTGATCCACCTTCTCCTAACTCGCTGGCCAGTTATCAGTCTGGTTTGCTCGAGGCCATGGTGGTGGAACAACAGGGGATGGAAGGAACCTTTTCCCCTATGGAGGTATCCACACAAGAATTCGAAAAGAAGGATGCTGAGGAGATCGAAGCAGTTAAACCAATCAAAGAAATGGCTACAATCCAATTTGGAGATCAGCCAGGAGTACAAGTTAATATGGTTTATCCAAGCTCTATGGATTTCTTCTCAAATGGTCAGACGTTCAAAGATCAAGATACTGCTTGGTCGAACTTGAGCGAGCCAGAGATTTCTGAAGAAACTCTGAGTGATAAGGAGTTAAATATCATATGCAACGACTGTGATTTGAAAGAAGTTTCTCAGATCGAGATGGGTAAGAACTTGGTATGTGAAATTGAGCAGAATCAAGAAAGTTTGGAGGTAAGCTCAAAAGAGAGTGCTTGTTTCGTGTCAGATTCCATGTCCGACGTCGAATACCCCTTGGTAATAGATTTAAATTATGTGGAAATTTCATATCCATTTAAACTACCCACTAATGCAATGAGACAACATTTGCGTCCATTGTATATCACTGCACACTTTGATGGAGTCCCACTTAACAGAATCTTGGTGGATAATGGGGCTGCGGTGAACATTTTGCCTTTCCAAACTCTGAAAAAGTTAGGAAAAGGAAAAGCAAAATTGATTCCAACCAGCACATCCATTGCAGGATTTACTGGGGAAAGCCAACATGCCAGGGGAATCATCTCCATTAGATTGGCAGTAGGTGGAATAGAAACTGATACTGTTTTCTTTGTAGTTGACACATATGCTAAATATAATGCTTTATTGGGAAGGGATTGGATTCATGTTAACGGATGTATTCCTTCCTCTATGCATCAGGAATTAATGATTGTTAAGTATGACAAAGGCAAAGAAGTGGGTGTCGAAGGAGTCAAAGCTGATCCACATCCATTTGGTGCCACGACAAATTTTGCTGAAGCAGAAATGTACAAATCGGATGTAGTTCCTTTGAGTGAACTACTTCAAGCAGCCACCTACCCAACCAACGAGATGGAACTGGGGGAATTGGCAGAGCTGAAATCGAAGCTGAAACAAGCTGTTGACTATGAATTAGACACCCCAAAAGACGATGCTGCTTGGATGTAAATCCAAGCGAGAGGCTGAAGAAGAAGCCAACTCATTGGCTTTAGTAAAGTATGTTGCTTTGGGGATCGAACAGAAGATCCAAGAAGAGAACATATGGGAAGAGGTTATGCAGAACAATAACCCTCATGTGAAAGAAATCCAACTCACTTCTGAGGAACGGGTTGAATCACAAGATCTGTTGGAAGAAGTAAGGTTGGGAGATGCACAAAACCCCAATCCAGTGCTTATTAATAGACAGCTTGAACCTGGTATGAAAGCTGAATTGGTGGCACTATTGAAAGCAAATAAGGAATGCTTTGCATGGAGTTACAAGGAACTACCTGGCTTGGACAGGGGATTGGTGGAGCATAGGTTACCTATCAAGCCACAATTCAAACCTGTGAAACAACCGACCAGGAAGATGAGTCCAGAAACTATTGCAGGTGTTAAAAAGGAAATGCAGAGGCTTCTAGATGCAGGCTTCATTAGAACAGCCAGGTATGTCGAATGGCTATCTAATATAGTTCCAGTCCCTAAAAAGAATGGAACTATCAGAATCTGTGTTGATTTTCGAAACCTAAATACTGCGATTCCTAAGGATGAATACCCAATGCCTAATGTGGATACACTTGTGGACAGTTCTGCTGGCCACAAGATATTGTCCATTTTAGATGGGCATTCAGGGTACAATCAAATCTGCATAGCAGAAGAAGATGTGCATAAAACAGCATTTGCCTGCCCAGGTAACATTGGCATCTTCGAATGGGTTAAAATGCCATTTGGGCTAAAGAATGCTGGGGCTACATATCAGAGAGCAATGAACACTATTTTTCATGATTTAGTGGGAACTTTTCTGGAGTGTTACATAGATGATATCATTGTGAAGTCAAACTCTGATGAGGATCACCTACAACACTTAGAAAAGACATTTCAACAAATGAAACGCTATCAGCTGAAGTTAAATCCAGAAAAATGTGCTTTTGGAGTATCAGCTGGGAAGTTTCTAGGGTATCTAGTTCACAGTAAAGGAATACAGGTTGACAAGAACAAAGCTAAGGCCATCATTGAGGCTAAACCACCTTCTTCTAAGAAGGAGTTACAAAGGTTTCTTGGTCAATTAAATTTCATTCGAAGATTTATATCTAATACTGCAGGAAAAACTAAAATTTTCTCTTCTTTGTTGAAACTGAAGGAAGGGGAAGAATTCAAGTGGTCAAAGGAGCATGATGAAGCCTTCGAAGCCATCAAAAGATACTTAGCCAACCCTCCTGTATTGGCGCCTCCCATTGAAGGAAAGCCAGTAAAGTTGTACTTAGCTGCAACACAAGACTCAATAGGTGTTCTGTTGGCTCAAGACAATCAGGATGGCAAGGAAAGAGCAGTTTATTATCTTAGTAGGTTTTTAAACTCTTGTGAATGCAAGTATGCTGCAGTAGAGAAACTATGTTTAGCTTTATTTTATGCTTCTAAGAAACTCAGGCATTATATGTTGCCTAGAATAACTTATATTATTTCTCAAACTGATGTAATTAAGCACATGCTTTCTAAACCAGTGCTTAGTGGGAAGATTGGGAAATGGATAGTGTCTTTAATTGAGTTTTGTCTTGAGTATGTGCCTCAAAAGTCGATAAAAGGCCAAGGCGGCCTGAATCAGAGAAGGATTTTGTGGGACCCCCCTTCGAAGGAGGGTAATAATTCTTTTTAAACCCACCTTCTCTAAATCGTCCGACTTCGCAGCTAACATACGAGTGGTCCATATCTTCCAGTCCTTGTCCAATGTGGGCCAGCAGGGGAAGGATTTCTTTGGGAAATTTTGCCAATCGAGGCTCAAGCAAGCTCGAATTTCAGCATCTCCCAATCGAGGGTAATAAAGAGAAAGAGAAGCAGGAATTTCTCCTATAAATTGAGGACCCAAAATATAAGTACCTTCTTCGCTAGGGTTTGGAATGAAGATCCTAGCATCAAGATAGGGCTCTTCAGTCGGTCCTGGTGTTTGTCCTGACACGAACCGTCTCAAGGCCAAAGAGGGAGTAACATGTTCTCGAGTTGCTGGATTGCTGGAAGAGGCCATTGATTCAGTTTGGGTTTAGCGTTGTTAAAGAGGAAAAGGAGAGAGGGTTCTGTTCTTGAGAGTTTTGAGTTTGAGAGAGCTTGAACGCATTGAGTGTAAGGGGTGGTTTTGAATGAATTCCGCTTTTATACTCCTGCAAGTGGGCCAGGCCTGTAGTGGGCCCGTACCCTGGGGTCCGCTGGGTTTGGTTTTTTCTCTTTAGTAGAGTTATTATTGTTAGAATTTCTATTTTAACAATAAACCCAAGTCCAGCGTGGATAAAAAAAAAAGGGGAAATTTCATTGAATAAACCTACTGGATTACAAAATTGAAATTTACGTATTTACAAAAGGAAAAGAGCAAAACAAGGGAAATCCTAATTCCTATGAAAAGAAATACAAATTAGGCCTTCGAAGGGCCTGGGTGCTGAGAGGTTGCTTTTTTATTCTCAAAGTAATGAGGAAAGGACCAAGTAACGAGGCTATGGAATTTGTTCCATGCAAACTGGAGGAATTTCAGCTCCATTTTCCTCATGTCTTCTTTGGAGTCTGACTCCAATTTTTTCTCCAGCAAGGGCCTAAAGCGGAGCACCAAAGCTTTGGCTTTCCTTCGAAGCCGAGCCTCCTTTGTTGGACGCTTCATTTGTTGTCTTTTGAAGCGCCTTCGAAGCTTTTTGTCAGCATGGCCAGGCACCACTTCGAAGGACTCAGCAGTGAAGTTATGGATTTGGTCATGCAGTTTCTCAATCCTTTCTTTAGTAAGAGCATAATCTTGAAGGTTTTGATCGAAGCAATACGCAGCGGTATTGGCTTCGAGCCATGACTTGATCACTGGTAAGAAGTCCAGGAAGCAGTGGATTTGGTAGGAAACCGTGGAGGGGATGGAACATAGCACCAGTGTCTCACAAGCCCACTTAAAATTGGTTAGTGGAACTTGTTTTTCCAAGATAGAAATATCCAGGAAAGAGAAGGCTGCCAGGAGTTGTAGAGCTTTACTCTTGTCAACAGGGTAGATGGAATAACCATATTGCCATTGGAAGTGAGGAGTATTGGTGGCAAGGTTATTCACCTCATTGAACCAGTCAGGCTCTTCAGAAAGAGGAACCAGCTTGTTGGTTTCCTCGAAGTCAGCTGGATAATGTGGGGTTTGCACCTCTGTGAGCCAGAGGGACTGTTGGGTTTGAGCCATGCGTTTGAAGTCGCAGTAAGGGGCGGGCCCCAGGTAATTTTCCTCTTGTTTCAGAAAAGGGGAAAATTTGAGAGAAGAGTAGATGGATTCGAGCATACCCATGTGAACGGTGTCGTTGCCACTCAGGGGTAGGAATTGGCTTGCGAACAGAGTTCGAAAGTGATGAAATTTATGAGGTGTAGGATCAGGCTGATCGAACCTGACCAGAATGGTGCCAGTGTTGGTATTAGTAGAGTTTTCTTCCCATGAGCCCCAGTTGGACCCATCGAACGAGTTCGAACGGGTTAAAGAAGAGTCCCAACCTGTGGGAGATGGGTTGGGGGTGTGAAATGTTCGATCCGAAAGGATTTTGCTTGCCAACATTCGAGGAGAGTTTGGAGGAGACATTTGAGGAAAAGGGGTTTGGCAATCGAGGTTGTCTAAAATAAGATTGATTTCTGGAAGAGAGTCCATAAACGTAAGACTTCTTAACGGAAAAGACTCAAATTCGAAGGGGTTTATGAGGGGTAATGTAATTCGTTAAACCCTATCATTAACTGCCATTTATAGGGAAATTATTGTAGCTATCTTTGGGGAGCTCAATAGACGTGCATGGGAATGAAATCCTGTCATGCTTCGTGCATCCGAAGTTGAAGGGATATGGGCAGAGAACGTGTGCCATTAACATTTATTTAGCATAAATAAAATGTTAATGCGGGGGGTGTGTTTACATCCTAAAAAGTGCCACCCAATGAAAAAATTCCACGTGGCCCCGAACGGTACGGCGGTTGCATAAAACCTGTCCCAATCGAGTACTAATTACAGAGGATTGCGGGAGTTAAAAAGGACACTGTTTTATGACAAACGGTGTCGTTTTAGAGTGAACCGATGTCGTTTGAGTAGTAATTAAACGATGGTTTGAGAGGATATTGGATCTAACCATTAATTTGGACTTTACGATCATCTAACGGTGTCCTCACTGCCCTGTTTTATAACTGAAATTAGATGCAATTGCAGGGAATCATTTTGGAAGGCAAACACGTTGCATTGATTTACGTTGCTTGAAAATAGGAACCACGATCCAGGAAGTGGCCATGAACACCATGATCGAAGCAAGCAGGGGAAGAAGGAATTCTGGAAATATCGGGGTAACCGTTCGAAGACCCCCCTCAACCGTTTTATGTGGCCAACGTGGGTATCAATCGAAGACGTGGGGGTCGAAGACAAAGTTCAGCGTCTATAAATAGAAGAAGCAAGTGAAGAGAAAAAGGACACACAAAATCCATATCATCTGACAATTCATACAAAATGATTGCTCAGAGATCTATCTTAGATTAGTTTTTAGTTTAGAGTAGAATCTTTTTTGTAAGTTGAAGGCTTATTTGCATGTAAGACTACTTTCGATTAAATTCAAGTTTTCTTATTTCCTTTAAGTTCTTTCTCTTACCAAAGAATAGTTGTTTGCAAGTTCGCTTTTGATTAAATTCAGTGTGCTTGCATTTCTTTATTATTCTTGATAGAATCTTAAGAGTGTTTGTATACAAACTTACCTTTGATTAGATTCAGGTTTGTTTGTGTTCAAGCATCTTTTCTGATTTCGAAGCGCGTCAATCTTTTATTTGGTTGATACCTTAAGGAAAAATCCTCTTAGTTGAGGTAATCGAACGGATAATACAATTGCCTGATTGAAATTATTTCTTTTCTGGCACGCCCGCACACAATTATTTGTCGATTGATTTGAGTTAATTCAGCCCAAACAGCAGGTCATATTCCTTCTCGATGATTTTCATTTCTCTCTTCTGCTCTTGGTTCATATTTCCATGGCAGTTCTTTCTCCATTAAGATTTAGTGTGGTGAATGTTGGGTGACTTGAATCTTTTATTCCTGTAGTGTTTGTGATTTCTCTGGTTTTTATAGGTATTTCATAGTTTATGTTTTTAAGTCTAATTAAATTTGTGGATTAGTAGTTTGCTGAGATGTTTTGGTGTGTAATTTTAACAAAATAACAAACTTTAATTGTTACTGATTTTGTAGATGTTGTTAGTTAGTTTGTTTATGTGCTGATTCAAGTTAACTGGTGGATATACTTGACTTATTCTTTTTGTGGAGTTGGAATTTTGCGAATTGACTTTCAAGAGGTTGGAGGGACAAAACTAGATAATTTGTTGAATACCGATTTCGAGGCATGCGCTAGTACCGAAATAAATTATAAGTTTACAAGAACACAAATAGATCTTAAGACAAACTTATTAGTGGAAACTCACCCTCATTAAGCGCAATTGGATATCAAGTAATACTCTTGTGTCCTTGTAGTAATACGTAATTTTTAACGGAAGCCAAAATATTCTCACTCATGAATCCAATTGACGTGGTTCTTGTTTTTATACGTAGTTCAATGCTATTTGAATATAATGCTCTCGAAAACTCTCGAAACAAGAAAAGGAACGAATGGTAGTTCCATTTAAGCCAAATCGTTGCTTGAACAAGACAAACTAATCATTGTGATTTTATAGTTTCAAATTCTTAAATTAATAAGTGATTTTCATGGGTTTTTCTTTGAAGTTATTTAATTTTTTTAAGTTAACATTTTATCTTGTTGAATTTTATTTCTTGAAAAGCAAAGAGCTCCATTTTGAAAAATTCGCCTTAGCCTCCAAAAAACTAATGGCCGGCCCGACGCCAAAAACGTCATTGTAGAAGGGTAGGAGAGGTTTGTTATTCTTTATGCTTAAGTTTAATTTTGGCATGACATTTGGCAACTGGTGGACTTAAAACTCTGATGTGGCCAATTTGAATTTGTGAAACTTGCTGCCGGATTTGACAGCAAGAATAGCTTGCTAAAATTAGCCCAATTGGGCTATGCTGTAGACTTGCTCCAATAAGTTTTTCGAATGGAAGTCTACCTCATGGCGCCTGCCTTTATTTATTATTTTTTATTACAATCAAGATACTCCTAGTTAAGAAAAAGGAAAGGGTACGACGAAAACAACATACAACCAGAAAAACAAAACAAAACAAAAATAACAATAGAACAAAACAAAAGATACAACGGTGGTGTCGGAACTCTAGGATGGTGAAAAGGCCATGAAATCCGCCATGGAATTCAGAGAGGAAAATATGTTCTGGCTACACTAAAGCTACATCTGGACCGAAAGATCAAAGCTGGATCAACTGCACACGCTTTCACCGTTGAGGTCGAAAAGCTTGAAAAATTGTCGCCAGGCGGAGTAGAATCACAAATCAAAACCCAAATTGGGTATCTATAGTCCAAAAACGAAGGAGAGAGAGAGATCTTCCTCAACCATCTCTTTTCCATGAGCAGAGAGAGGAGGAGAGGAGAAAGAGAGGCTGGAGAGAAAGGATGACATAAAAGGGGAGAGGAAGGAAGAGAGCAGAACAGGGGGAAAAAAAGGAGGAAAGCAAGGGAGGGGGAGCCGGGAGGTGGAGACAGAGGGGTGGGACGGTGGAAACCCAACCGAGACTCTGTCTCTCTAACTCTCTAGAACTCTCCGAGACAAATAAGTTGGTGCATACTTTGATAGCCTGTCCATCATTGTAACTTTGAGTGTATAATATATGAACGGAACGGTTTCGGGGACCCTTAAAAAATCATACAAGTTTCCGATCGAATTTTGATGATCCGAGCCGCTCAATGTAATCAGAACATAATTTTAAGAGAACTCGCCATACATCAGCAAAAAAATGACCGAGAAGGGTTTCATCCGAACAGTTTTTAATTGAACTTTATTGAGCGGTTCAATAAAAAACTGCACAAATCAAGCCCTTCCCGGCTATTTTGTTACCTAATTTTTTGCGGGCACCCTTAAAATTACGTTCTAAACGCATTGAGCGGCTTGGATCATCAAAATTTGATCGGAAACTAATGAGATTAAGATTTGGAGGGTTTTTTTTAGAGGTTTTTAAGGGTCCCCGATATATGAATATAGAAATTAATTTCCACACTTGTATTCAAATATCTGCCAACTTGTCTCCTTTTTTTCCCTTGCAGAAATTTAACTTGTGTTTCACAGATATACAATTGGAAAACAAATCTACTTTTCTAATAGACGTATGATAAAATTGCATTACGCGTCATGAAATAACATCTATCTCATTTTAGAAGATAAAAGATTTGCACAGAGTGAACATAGTGACCAATCAAATGAATGATTGTGTAATTAGTTGGTTTACTTTCAACCTATGGAGGTACAAAAAAAAATTGTTTTCATTTGAAACAAAGAATCCCAAAGATCATAGCATGTGCTAGTCAATAGAAATTTATTAAATGGATTACATGGAATTAATTAAAACTTTAAATATATGCCATGGTACGATTTCCGGCTTTGCTCATGAAAAGTCGTTATTGTAGATAGCTAGAAGGACAAATAAGAGGGACGATTTTTAAAATAGAAGGACAAAATTGAAATTTCATGCAAACTATGGGGATTATTGCTCAGAATTTTCCAAAATCCTGTAACGACCATGATTTTAGGTCGTTAAAAATTTCGTTAAATATTTGAATTTTATTTTAATATTCTTGTGGTTTGTCAAAATTATGTTTTTGCCCTTCAAATTTGATTTCTTGCACTTTAGCCCATTTAGCAAGCCTAGTTAGCTTCTAGCCATCTGGTTGGAGTAACTAAGCTAGAAAGCTATCTAGTTACTTTTCCCTAACCGCAAAATGACCATTTTGCCCCTCATTGAACCTTTTGAACCTTTTTAACCCTAAGATTCTTGAAGTACCTTAATTATTTTGTATTAAGGTTTTGATCTTCCTAGATCACATGGTACATATGTTTATATTATTTTAGTACATGGTAGACTAGAATAAGACCTTAGTACACATGTGCCAATTAGTTGGCAAATCTTAGCCCTTAAGTTTCATTGATCTCTAGTACTAAAACTATTATTATTTTATTTCTTCTCTTGTACATGGTTGTATATATATATTTGTGTGTATGTGTGCACTTGAGAGAGAGGGAGAGATAGAGAGGAGAGAGAGGCCGGAGAGAGAGAGAGAGAGGAAGAAAGAAGAGAAAGATTGAGTTGTACCTTCCTTGATCTTTCTTTGTACTTGAAATCCATGGGGAAGCTTCCTTCCTAGCCAATATCTAACCTCTTTTGTACTTCTAGGATTTGTTAGGACCAAATCTTGTACAACTTATTCCTCATTGCCCACCAAGTCTTACAAGATTTCCCAAGATCAAATCCTAGCCATGCAAGCCTAGGAATTTGCCTTTGATCTTCTAAGATTCATGCCATGTGTCAAAGTGAGACTTAGAGAGAGAGAGAGGAGAGGGCCAAGGCTTTGCCTATAAATAGAAGGCCATTCCAAAGCTTGAACTCACATCTCAAAGCATTTGCTCTTCCTTCTCTCTAGAAATTTCGGATTTCCAGTCCCAGGCTGCCTACTGCCCTTCGAAAATCCTCATTTTTCTCCTGCTTAGAGTAGTTTTTAGGACCAACTTCCTTCTGGAAAGTTGTAGAGCACTTCGAAACCTTCAAGTTAGACCCAAGAACCACCCCAATCGGTTAAGAAATGACAAAGATATTGTCATCCGAAGTTCAGTAAAATTCTCGGATTTCTATTTCCAGACAGCTTACTGTCTTCTCCTTTATCGCCATTTTTCTCCAACCTAAAGTAGTTTCTAGGATTAACTTCCTTCACGAGAGTTGTAGAGGGTTTCGAGATCTTCAATTTCAACCCAAGAACGACTCTATTCGGCCAAAGATTGACCGAGTTACTGCCATCCGAAGTTCGGTCCAGATTCGCGAGAAATTCCAACTAGCGTATTCGGCCCTGACTAGTTTCGGATCAAGGTAGGATACTCTTACTCCCATCCCTATGTATATATAGTTTATCTTGAATTACTTTTCTTCTCAAGTATTTGTATTTAAGATGAATATGAGCATGCGTATATGAATTGCTTGTATTGCTTGTGGTATAGAATAGAGTTGGACGATCTTGTTGAATGATTGTTGTTTACGTATGTTCCACCGCGGAGTTTTTGCATGTAACGAGACACGAGAATCGAGAAAGTAGAAACATGACACTTAGGGTGTGGTTAAATGGGAAAAGAGTTCCGAGGACGGAAATATTTTTGAAACTACATAATGACCGTTTTTGGTGGCATTATGTGTGTGTGTGTGTGTTCCAATGGGAATCCGGAATCGCGGAACCATTGTGAGGTTGTGTGTGTTCCCATGGGAAACCGGACCGGCGGAACCATGGTGTTTACACCCGTTTTTGGCACCCAGTCCTGGACAAGCGTTGGAATGCCATTTAATTATCTTTTAATTAAATTGGGCCAAAAGATAGAGATGTATTGGATCAAAATTATTGGGCCAAACCCATGCTGACTAGGCCCAAGTAATTTTAGTTGGATTCGGGCTCAGATTTAGGAAGTCGTGGGCCTATTTACAAAAAGAAGTCAGCCGGCCCATGGCTTAGTTAAATTCGAGAAGTATTTTTGTGGGTTAAAATGTTAAAAGGCCATTTAAATTATTTAGATGGCCCATTACCTAAGTGGCCCATGAAAAGTGGAGGAAGAGAAAGACATGGATGCCGGGCAAGGAGTCAAATGGCTGGTGATTTTTGCAAACCCACGGAAATAAGGGTGATGTGGCCAACTACCCATGGAAATAGGAAATGGGGAGAGAAATACATGGCCCATGATTCTCTCAACCACCCATGATTAAAATCGACATGTGGGTAATTGTTTGTTCACCTTCAGTAAATTCCCCACGATTGGAAAAAAACACATGGGCAATTTACATTAACTACCCACTATCCCATGATCCCATGAAGTGGTAGTTACAAGGGACATGTGTCATCACAAGAGAAGGCCAACACATCCGCTTTGCATGCAATGCCGTGGCCTATAAATACTAGAAGACAAGAAGGAAAAAAGGTCCACACACCAATCAAGCTCAACGCTTAAAAACCAAAGCCTTCCCAGCGAAGCAATTATCTCATTTTCTCACCTTCACTCAATTACTTCTCCAAGTAGTTCGAGTTTCTCTCTCTCTCTTGTATCCTAATTTTATTCATATCTCTCTTATACCCCAACTTTGTTATTACGATATACCAAAGTTATTCTACGTTGCTACTTCTTTTCCTACACGGTTAGGAAATTATTAAGTCCTCGCTCGTAGAGGCAAAACCACGAACCATCACTGCAATCTAGCCCTTAGGTTTGCAGCACTATCGCCCTCACAGATTCGAAGTCAGAAAAGAGACGCCCAGCCCTTACGTTAGACGCGACAAGTCTTGGCACGCCCGCACGCTCAGTCCTTGAGCCATTTTCGTAGCCGAACACATGGTGAGGTATAGCTTGGTTATCCGCGGAGAGGAGCCAATGCAAATGTGTGCCAATGGGAACCCGGTGCGGCGGAACCATTGTGAGGATACTCGGGAACCCGGAACGGCGGAACCGAGGTTGGGTGTGTGGCTTTGTTATCCGCGGTACGGAGCCAATGTCAAATGATTTTTGAAAAGTTGTGTGTGTGGCTTGGTTATCCGCGGTACGGAGCCAATGCAAATGATTTTGAAAGATGTTTTTGTAAATGGAAATGATTGACACGGTCTACGACGAGTCGCGTAGGAGAAACAAAGAGAAACTTGGACACCAACGTTAGATCAAGAATGTGGATGTGTTATCGTTATTAGTTTGATTCCTATGATCGTTTGTTTGTAAGTTATGGGTTAGCGGGTATGGGGTTACTCTATTGAGCTTTCGTAGCTCACGGTGTTGCCTTTTTGGTGACCCTGACATATTATATCGGTGGCGACGCTGGTATAATGTGTCAGATTTTGTAGATGAACAGGACGAGCCGTACACCTTGGAGGCGTTCGGAGCCGAGGAGCTGGCTAGGATGGAGAAGCAAGAGAAGCTGTAGATAGGAAACCCTAGTTATCCCTCTCTTTTGTAATATTGAACTCCTGTGAGAGTTTTGTTGTAATAACGAGCTGGACTCGCTTCGTTTTTATAATAAAATGTTTTATTTAACGTACCCTAATTTTGGGGGCGTTACAAATCCATTCAGAAGGAGATCCTCAATTTACGACTTTAATCTAAATAATGCTTGAAATGCATGTAAAATAAACGGAAAGGATACCAACACCATACCGATGGCCACGCGGGGCCCGCAGTGGGCCCCGCACAGAAAATTTGAGCCATTTTCTGCAACGCTCACTCGGTTTTGTATTTTAAAATTATTGAACGGCTCAAATTTTTCGTGCGATACCCTTATTGGGCTCCGCGTAGCCGTTGGTACCTATAGTAGTAAATGAATTAGAGCACATCATTTAAATATTGAGTGAGTGTTACTAGGACTAGTAAAAAAGAACGAGTTAAGATGGCGAGAGATATCTATCTATCACCAAAGACTTTGGAAAGCTTTTAAAATCACCAAAGCCAACTAAGAAACAGCCCAAACGCTGTAAGACAAGAAAACAACTCCACAAGAAATCTTGGAATCCCCCCTAACTAATAAACTTGATACTATATTTGGTTCATGTCTTATTAAAATTTGCAATTGGTTAACCCCAGGCTGTCGCTTTCCCAACAAATTTGACCAAAATTTAAATAACTCTGATACTTCCAAAATAGAAAGTGAATTTCGTTTATCTCGCCCGTGTGTTGCGAGATTTGGTCTTGTTTAACAACCAGATACTGTTGTCGGTTGATGAGAAAACAAGAACAACCGAATGCTGAGTTCAGGGCTGCCGAGCTAATGCGGACAGGCCGCCAATTTAAGTCTTCAAATTTTGGCTCAAACTTAGGGTCTCAATCCCAAATAGGTATAGCAAGGTATGTAATATATATATATATATATTGTCAAAAGTTTAGAAATTCATTGATAACCAATAGAGTACATTAAAAAATGTATTTGTCCTTGGACAAGGAAAGAATAGCCACCCAGGAGGATAGGCTTTGATGAGGAAATACATACATTCCAAACTCACACCACCAACATCAAAACTCACACCACCAGCATCAAAGAAAGAAAAACACACTACACCCAAAAGGGTAAGGAAGACCTCCCGACGGGGAGAAACACCCGCAAGTGGGGGACATCACACCAGAAAACTAGCAAGAAAAAAAGAAAACCAGACAACCCAACCTTCCCTTCTCCAAATCAACTCCAAATCGGACCCTGCTCTTCAACCTCTTCACTTCGGACTCTCCAACCCGACCCCCTAGCTGGCGGAACATTTATAGCAAAAGTCGTCGCGGCTGGATGTGTACTGGGTCTCGGTTGCGGACGACTTCGAGCAGTCGAGGCGATCTCAGAGCTTCGGGATGTTAGGGAAGAAGTTGCGCATAAGGATCTGTTTGATGGCGGCGATGGAGTCGGGTAGAGGGAGGCAAGACGACGAGGAGGCGGTGAAAAGAGGACAGTAGAGGAGGTCGATGAAGATGTAAAAGGGGAGGCAGAGGAAACGTTAAAGGGGAACACCCCCCTCCCACCGCCCATCTAGGGTGAAAACCCTTCGGGGAGGGAGGCGGTTAGGGTTGGGAAGTTCTAGAGAGAGAGAATCTCTAGAGATGACTTCAAAAAAAAAATATAATATATATTCAATCTAGCGCTTATATAACAAATGAGATACCTAGCTCAGTGGAAAAGCTTAGTTTTGCTATCCAAGAAGCACATACGACTTGAACCCATGAGAAATTTTTTTTTTCTGCTCACAATTTCATTTTAGGCCCCGATAATATCAGGGCTGGCCCAGGCTGAGGGTTTCGTAATTGGGATATATCTCTTCAAAAGAATTTTTCATGTTGTGACAATCATGTGGTGTGAAATATAAATCATTATGAGGTTATTTAACAATTGAACTTATTTATTTTGTAGATTTTGGTCTTTAAATTAATCAATAAGCCAAGATGATCTGATATGGTAATACTTGCTTGAATTATATCTCTCGTAAGAGAAGAAAAAGTTAGAACTTTAACCGTAACCGTATGTTTTTCTTTGAATCAATAAAATTCGTTCAAATCGATATTGTTGTCTAATCCACTTGTTGTTTTGCTAGGGATGATGTACATATCGAGACTAATAACATGAACAATTTGGTCCATCTTTAGAACCACGATGAATCTCATTTTACGGCATATGAGAAATTGTCACGCCCTCGACTTTCAACATAAATAAATAATCTATTTCATTAAATGATCCTCGCATAATATAGATAATACTCAAAAGAGAGAGTTCCAAATGATCATTTACAAACCAATTTCCCAAGTTTAAAGATTTACAACATTGGCACTATGGTCCAAACTTCATAGCTAGTCAAAGAGAGAAAATTTAGAGGTTACATAATATTTGAAGTTAAAAGAGTTCAAACAAATTTATAATTTCATTCCTTCAAAAGATCGAGCAAAAGATGATTGAATCACTCCCAATGACGGCTTTCAAAGACATGAAATCAAGTACGCACACCATGCACTCCGAGTCAAATCCTTCAGATGTACCTGAAAATAATAAGTTGAGCTACACTAGTAATAAGCACCCGATAATGCAATATAGGGTGCGCTAGGTCTTTAGTTTAGTCTAATTTCATTGTTAATTTAGTTATCTTTAACTGCTTTTACTCGTAAGGCATTCTAGTTTTGTTTTGTAGAAAACTCGTCCAAATAAAAGAGTTTTAAAGCCCAAAACTTGTCAAGATTATTCAAGGTGCAAAGATGGTCAAGAACGGAATAGTCAAGTCCCAAAGCCTAGGCAGAAAGGACCCGAAGGTGACCCGATGGCTCGCCAAGGCAAGACATGACCAAGGCAAAGATAGCATCTCGGCATCGATGGGAACCGATTCATCCAATCGGTACCAAGTGTCACCAGCTGCGGCCTTGAAGCCACGTCGACATCGATAGAAGTCAAATCTTCCAAAATGTATCGAGCTTCAACAAGCGACGACCACTATCCACCTCAGCATCAATGGGAAATTCCAAGATCAATCGGTACGGAGCCCACTATCATAGCAACGTAAGGCCTTTGCCATTGGTACCGAGGACTTTAGGAGGGGATTTTTAGAGCATCTTGAGAATATTTCGTGCGCGTACTTTGGAGAATAAAAGCCTCTGATGTCATTTTGTACAAACAAGTAGAATAGATTGGGTTGGATAATTTTTAGATCTAGAATAGGATTTACTTGCTTTTTGAATTATTCTTCATAGTTCTTCATTTCCAGCCCTTTAATATTTTAATTTCTGCTTTAATTTATTAGTTTTTGCTACTTGAGCCTTCATTAAAGTTGTAGCTACACTTCCGATCTATCATAATCTCTAATTATTTCTAGTGTTGTTATTTCAATTATGTTAGTTAGATTTTTGCTTGCTTTTATCTCACTAGATATGAGTGAGTCGTTTTCTAAGGTTAGGTCATGGGGTAATTAGCACCTCATGGCTTGAGTAAAAAATTGCATTTTCACCCATAAAGTTTAAATTTTTGGTTCGAAAATTGATGTGGGGTTTGAGTTTGTTTGTTAAATTGCTAAGGTGTTAACCTCTTTAATCATGTGTAGGCAAAAGCATCACCTACTTACCACACATGATGCTTGGAGTTCTGTCGCTCGAGGTGTTTGCCAAATGAATTCTAGAGTTAGCTTGGTAATCGAACCATTTTATCTTCCGGGTTAAGAACCTTAGTGGCGTATCGTAAACCGTGTAATTGGGTGAGAAATGTAATTTAACTTGAACCGTGGGTGTTAGTGATTCCTAGACCTAGCCTGCTTTTTATCCTAGTTTATTCGATTTTAATTTAGCCTTTTTATTTTCCACCGCATACGTAAAACAAAGTTGACTGCCTAAAAGCCGAAAACCCGTGCTTACATCTACAAATCTAATCAAGCTGTATTAATTATTCCCGTGGGCAGTGACGGACCCAGAAATTTTACATAGCGGGGGCACCAAATTTTTTTGTAACAGTTATTACGAGTTATAGTTAAGCACATTTACTCTAAAATAATTTTAACATTCATGATAAATTAACAATTTTAAAAGTATATATGTATTTTAATAATTAGCTACTTGGGCAAACTTGCGCACCTTGACTATATGCATTATCACATGTTCATCGTCTATTTTTCTATTACTAACTCTACTATTACAGTTTTGGGAACAAAAAGTATATAAATGGAATGTGGAGGTAGACTTGAACCCATGAATAATATAAAAATCAAGGTACACACTACTATTTTCTATTGCCATTTAGAGAGAGAAAAAAAAACACATGTCTCCCAAAAGGCGGTGACTTACCCACACTCCGACAACCTCCAGCAGCACTTGTTGACACTGTAGCAGATCCGGCGACCTCTGTTACAGCTCCGACTAACCTGTCTAAGGCAGATTGGTACTCCGGTATTCTGTTTTGTTTTTTTGTTTTTGACTGCGTTTCTCTATTAGCATCATGTCTGGCGATAAAAATCAGGCTATTAGTGTTCGTTTGACCAGTAACAACTACTCCTACTGGGCTCATGTGATGAAAAATTTTGTTGTTGGTATAGAAATGTGGGGATACGTAGACGGTTTTACACTACCTCCTTCTGATCCAAAAGACCCAGGGTATGCCACTGTCTTGGGAAAATGGAACACAGGGAATGCACAGATTTTGACTTGGTTTCACAACTCCGTAGAACCAAGTGTTGGCATGAATTTTTCGAAATGTAACACAGCAAAGAAAGTTTGGGATTATCTACAAGCACTGTATCTTGAATCAAATTTTGCTAAACGATATGAGCTTGAAATGTCCATCCGAAATACCACCCAAAACAATAAATAGATTACAAGATTTGATTACGATATGATTACCCTATGATTATGCTATGATTTGATTACGATATGATTACCCTATGATTATGCTAGGATTTGATTACGATACATGTCCTAAAATAGCATATTACAAGAAGATAGAATTTATTAACCAAGCTTGGGTGGCTTAGATGAGCGATGCGGGACAAGTCTAACACTCCCCCTCACGTGTAGCCCGGATGCACGTGGAGGTGACTGACCAGGAGCTGACTGACTGACTCGGGCGACAGAGATGACAGAGACTTTACCACGAGAGGTGAGGCCACCCAAGACCTAGCTCTGATACCATGTTAGAAAACAGAGACACAGAGACGGAAATACTGATATTATTTTTGAATGAATTACAATGAGGTGAGTACATCTTTAAATAGAGTAAACGGGGGGGGGGGGGGGGGAAATATCACATTTTTACTCTACTTTTGGGAAAAAGGCATAGAGAACATACAAGAGAGAGTCTCGAACCTACTACATCGTGGTTAAGGATGAGGGCACTTAACCATTGCACCAACAGCCTGTTCCTTACATACATTCAACATAAATAATATATATACAAAATCGCAAAATTTTTTTTTATTTTTTTTAAGGCGTGGGGCCTGTGGGGGCACGTGACCCCACGTGCCCTATGGTGGGCCCGCCTATGCCCGTGGGTACAATCCCAGTCTTTCAGATTATTATGCTTCAATTGGACGCTTATACCCTACGCTTGGGGTGACCTTATTTCTTATATCGAAAGAAGCGAAACAACTAGCCCAATAGAGAATTCTATACCCAAGTTATATGTAAATGTGATGAAAGATGCAATGAGAATAGTTGATTTTCCAATAAACGAGTAAGAGATACAAAGGGACACCATAAAGAATCGATGGACAATGACTACGGAATTCAAAACGTTTTAAAGATATCCTTAATCATTTATACATCAACTAGGAGCCGCATTAACCACATATTAATCTAAATAACCCACGATAGTTTATCAAACCATTTTAAGACCCCACAAATGAATGCCATCATTAATCTCCTAATTTCTTACCATTTAAGATCAAGCCTCTTTTCATAAAAAGAAAACATTCCCCTTTGGTTGCCAAAATAACTTGTGAAAACTCTCGACCTTTACAGGTCAAGCTCCATTGATTCACTTGAATACCGGAATCCGTTAATTTGTGCCCAAATATCGGAACCGTTGATTCGCTCAGGAATACCGACGGATTTTTCATAAAAATCTTTTTTCCCAAAAACTTTGATGAAATCAATTGTTGTTTCCCTTTTTCAACAATTACATTCTTAAGCAATACACAGCCCAAACAACAATATGAACTTCAATAATCAGTCATAACTTCCTTCATCATGCAAGACATTCAACTGTATTACCACACCTTGCGTTACAATGAATTTTTTCCACTTGGGTTTTCGTATTACCACACCTTGTGTTGTAGGACTCTCATTTCAAAATTCACAACTCACATAAATACATAAGCATTAACAATCCGAATACCAGAAGACACCACTTCCCAAGGTCACAGTCTTTCATTCATCATCATTCAATGTATTATAAACTCACAAACTCCTTTTGTACATTACTAAATACCTTAGGTTCACGTTATCCCTCAAAGTTTATCACGACGTCCTATGTCACGTACTGAACGCAAAAATGACTCCATGACACACCATCCGCTAGGTTCTAAACGAGAATCTTATAGATTGGGTGCCAAAGGAACCAAGGAAGGTCAACATATGAGGCACGAGGATACGGGTTACCATATTCTCATCCGGACCGCTAGGAAAACCCCCACCGACCATGTACCCTACGATATACTTTATGGCCTATGACACTCAATAACACCTCCATAGTACATTTCTCAATTCACCAATCATCATGTCATGTTATAACACTTAACAAGTCTATATCGATCATTGAGACATACCACAACATCTACTTCAATCAACCAAAAGCGTAAATAATATACGAGTATCTTAATCATTTACTTCTACACTTTTCTAAGCTACGACGAAGGCCCAAAGAGATTGATTGGTCAATGAATCTTTCCTGGTACGAACAATTAAGTTTAGAAGTGATTTGAAGCTATTCAAAAGGTGTTTGAAGTGTTCGAAGTTCAAACGAGCACGAGAAGAAACAAATGAACCAAATCTGTTAGGAACAGAAGGGGGTATCAATACCCCTGATAGAGGTATCAATTCTAGGCCAGAATCTGGTCCAGAGGAGAGTGGGGTATCGATACCCCTTTTGAGGGCATCAATACCACAGAGTTTTTCTGCAAATTTTTAGCTTTTTAACAACGAAACCCCAACAACAAACAACGAACCAATGCACAATCAATGCACATAATCAACCCATAAACACATAGAGAGACTAAGAAATTCCTACCTCATCTGATTTGAACGAGACCCAAGCGATTATTCGAAGTCCAAGCAAGCCCTAGACCTCCAAAGCTCCAAAATCAACAAAAACTTCACTCCAAACTTGACCCATGAAATTTCAAGCTCGAGAACGCGATTGGAAGGCCGAAGGAAGGTTGATCTTTGAGGTTCTTGAGGTCTTGGAGGAGTTTTGAGTGAAAGGAGAGGAGAGAGAGAGAATTTCGGTAGAGAGAGAGAAAAATGGGAGATATATAATCTCCTACACCCACACCCACCCTATATATACTTCTATATCCTTTAATCACACACCCACTCCCCCAAGTTTCAAACTCATCATTTCAATCCATAATTCAAATAGCCACCAAATAAATCATATTCTCCTATTTATCCAATTAATAAACATTTCAATAATTAAAATTTTACGGATCTCTACAGAAATCGTCACATAAAATATTCGAATCTTCTCGTAAACAGTGTGCCCCTCATATATAGATTTCAACCGAACGCCATCATTTAAGGAGTTGTTTAAACCATACGAAAAAAAATTGTTTCTGGTGGAAAAAACATGTACTTTCATATTTTGAGATTCTAGACAAAATCATCAATAAACAACAATTTTGCATTGAGTGGGGACTCTACAAAAGTAATTCAATTCATATATAAAAACTAATGTACAACTTTTTGGTAGAAAATGGCATGGTTGTTTCATTTCAAACCAAAACACTCATAAGTTTGGCAAAATAGTCATTTGACTTTTTTTTTTTTTGTCTTTATTCAAAAAAATGGCATGGTTTATTTTTATAAAAAAACACTTATATATTGAGTCGTCAAGAATCGGAAAAATAACAAATTATGATCGAACCTCATAGTTTTTTTTAATAAAGACAAAAATAAGCCAAAATATGTAACTTTTTGGCTTATTTTTTGTTTTTATTCAAAATATTTTGAATTTGGATTATAACGTTTTACTTTTTTTATTCCTCTCATCAAGATGAGTTAATAATCCACAATAATTTGATGCAAAATTAAAAAATACGATTTTTTTGGATAAAAATAAAAATAAGCCAAATGACTCATTTTTGCCAAATTAGCTATCTTATTATTGTAAGCTGAGCTTCTCACACAATCTGGATCAACCCAGTTGAGCTAGGGGGTCCACCTTATGCCCAAATTAAAGATAAAAAATATATATATTGTGAATTTTTATTAGTACATCATGTATGAACAGAGTATGCTTGATTTAAGAAAAAATAAGCACTAGTATTATTTTACCCAAAAAAAAAAAAGAGTATATTTGATGGTCTATTCTCGAAATTATACCTGCATCTATATTACTGTACTTGATAAATTAGTGAAACCAGGTCAAGTGACTGGAACTGTCCACTCCACCCTTTTTTTTTAAAGTAAGTTTAGAATGATTCTTTCAAGATAAGCAGCTCATTTATCATCATTGAAGTAAAGTTCTCTCAAGCCAATAGTACCATCTAATTGGAGATGATGTGCCTTTCATTCACATCATAATTTTGAAAACAGAAATATCACCTTATTCTGCATAATTCTACGAACACAATTTTAAAACACAATTCCAGACACAATTGCGTTCGGACCCATTCGATCAAGGTGTACTCCTATGCTTGAATGGTTTCGAACGCAGTTATGTCCAGAGTTGTATTGATAGCTTTTGCTACATTTTTAACGAAGTTTTTCTTGTATATGTATTTTCTGCAAATTAAGAATGTGTGAAGTTTTTCTTGTATATGTATTTTCTGCAAATTAAGAATGTGTGCATATCCTTGGTTATCTTTTCTTTTCTTGATGGTTGAGAGAGCTAGTTCCAGAACACCTTCTCAAAAAATAAGTACTTATTTCACATTTTCAAACTATTAAAAATAATCTAAAAATATGCAATAAGTACTTATTGCATATTTTTAGATTTCAGTAAGCTCATTATTTTTTAGCTTAAAATTACTTTTTTTAAAAATATGCACTAATTTCCAGTTCTGGAACGGGCTGAATGTTGATAATGAGAATATTGATTCACTATCAAATATTGTTTGATATTGGTATAATACCTACGCTACTCTACCCTACTCTAACAGTTTGATGTTTCATTTTACTGAGTATATTTTTTCGGCCATGCGGTGGGAAAGGTTGTATTTGTATAAGAGAGAATTAGTTAAGAATAAGGGATTGACTAATAAGAGATTTGTTTAAAGTTGACATGAATGGATAATAGTGCGTGGATAAAGAAAAATAATTTAAGAATTTACTTAATTGCCCCATAAATTCTTGCAATGAGAATACAAAAAAGAGTTTGCAAAGGTTTGAGCGTATGCCGATAATTGCACCCACCTGGATAAGCTAATGATGTGGGGTTGGGTGAGTTTTTGCAAGACCTCTGCAAGTTCTTAGGCCGAGATTTGTGGATTAACTGCCTGGGATAAGATTAACTGTACCTAATCTCAAGTAATCTCACGTTTGATTCCCGAAATGATTGGCGGGATTATCAATCCCGGTATTAATTCCCTATATGAGGCACTAAATAATCCCAGGGGGGAGGTGGGATTGGGTAGGATTAACAAAGAAGGGATTGTTGTAAAAATATATTCGGGTGATATTGGAATTGTTCTTAAAAAAGTACTTTCAAAATTATCTTTTGGAAAAATTTATATCGAAAAAATGTTTTTCAAAAATATTTCTAATAAAAAAAATTTTCATAATTTTTTTCGGAAAATATTTTTCAAAACTTTCTTTTTTCAAAAATAATTTGCAAAATTGTTTTGAAAACTTTATTTTTTCAACTAGTTTTTTTTTTCAAAAAATATGTTTTCAAGACTATTTTTCCAAAAATGTTTTTCAAAAAAGTAGTTTTTGTAGAAAAATCTCTTTCCAAATTTTTTTCGTAATAAAACTGTTTTCTTTAATTATTCTTGAACAATTATTATTTTTTTTGTTTTCAAAAGTTTCTTTTTTCATAAAAACCATTTCCAGAAAAAAAAAATTTTAATTTGTTTTAAAAAAAACTGTTCTTTATCCCATATGTAATCCCATGCAAATCAAACATGGGATCGGGTAGAATTGGAGATGAAATTAATCCTAGGACAAATAGTCTAGCGAGTAACAATCCTAGGACTATTAAAAATATTTTATTGTTTAAAAAAAAAATCCAGGACTACTAATCCCATAGATTTTAATCTACAAATCAAACAAGGTCTTAGTTTATTCGCTCGATAAGCAGTCTAGGAAAACTGAGAGACACTAAAAATCAGATAAGAGGGGTCCTGGATTAGCTTATCCACGAAGACCCTTATCTCCTCACTCCCCGCCCAAATGGGCCCTAAAGGTGAGAAAAGGGGAATATGTAGAAATTCAAGTGTGATCTCTCGAGTAGGAGTGCTCAACAACTAAATTAACTAGGACTGTTAATAATATTTATTGTTTAAAAAAAATCAAGGACCGTTAATCCCATAGATTTTAATCTCCGAATCAAACAAGGTCTTAGTTTATTCGCTGGATAAGCAGTCTAGGTGAACTGAAAGACACTAAAAATCAGATAAAAGTGGTCCCGGATTAGCTTGTCCGCGAAGACCCTTACCTCCTCGCTCACCGCCCAAATGGGCCCTAATGGTGAGAAAAGGGGAATATGTAGAAATTCAAGTGTGATCTCTCGAGTACGAGTGCTCAACGACTAAATTAACCAATCATCAGAAAAAGGTAAATAAACAATCATGTAAGATTCGTTGGGCAATCCTTGTTTATTTATTTTGGCTTGTAGGAGACTAGGAGTATAATGTGTATTGCTCATTTCTATTTTGAAAATTAATAATGCTAAATTAGTTCGTTAATGTCAAAAATTGAACTGCATAAGACCTTATACTTTGCACATATGTGGGCACACGCCCCAAAAATCTCGCAAGATAGGTGGGTGCGCGCCTTTTAAAGATCGTGGCGAAACGCTCAATTTAGAGTCGCCATTTGGGTTTGAAGGTCCGCCACCTAAGGAATCGATTTGAAACGTAACTCTGTATTTGATTTTGAAAAAGGCTTGTTTGCGGTCCGTCGTCACTAGAATATCTTAGGTTCGGATGCCAGGTTACGAGAAGAGAAGGTTTTTAAGGCACCCCTCTCGCCCAATCCGGAGATCGGTCTCTACTCGGGCATTTGTAAAACATTTGTGATTCTATTTTACTAATCAAGTTTTAGCCATTTAAGGTGGGGAACAGCTTAAGGGGATTAAAACTGTAACAAGTTTGCAGGATGTGATAGATGGCATGCTCGCTCGAAAAACAATTAGAATAGGATAAAAGTAGACTCCTATGGGATTTAAACAGATTTGGAAGGCCACTGTTTTGGAGTGACGTGCACAAGAAGAAACCAGTATGTACTAACCAATTAAGTCACTGTATGCAGATCAAACATGCGTGTATTAATCCTAAACCAAAGCGCACTAGATAGGTTTAAACCCACAGTTTTTGCTTTCATCCCTCTGGGCTCTGAAAGGACAAGTGCATACTTAGGACAAACCACGCAGTTCAATGGCAGTTCAATATATAGTTACAGACGATTGAATGGGCCTAGAAGGCCAAATGAAATGAATAGTACACCCCATAAACAGTATGGGAATAAAATAGGGCTTAAAGCCTATTTACCCATGCAAAGGTCACTCACTGGCCAAGGATGAACCATCGCGTGTGGGTCATCCATTGGCACGCGCTAGTTTGAGCCATCCTTCTAGTGTTTGGTTTTGCATGTCCTGGGTTCTAGGACATGTCCAGAAAGACCCTAGGGGTATTCTATTGAAACAGAAATCAGTATTGAAAGACAACTAGTAGTTTTAACATAGAAAAACAGTAAAATAAATTTTTTTTATCATGCTTACAGTGGTGTTTATATAAATAACAACACAAAATAACAAGGCCCTAGTCCCAATACAAGATCTGTGCGCGCGAGCTATGGACCGGCGCACTGGTCCTTGCCACTACGATTTTTGAAACTACGCTAACTTTAGGGCCAGAATTGGTATTGATTACCAGCCTTGACCCTGCCAGTCCCCCTTAGGGATTAGAATGGAATGCAGTAGGTGTTTATACCTTTGATTTTTAGGTTTGAAAAGTGATTGAGCTTGAGTTTGAAAGGTTGATTGGATGATGTTTGAAGGGTGGTTGTGACTTGGTGGATGAAGAACAAGTGTTGTGTTGCTTGCTTCTGAATCCTTAGGGGTTGTTTGGTATGCTTTTGGTGTGTCAAGATGATAACAAAACTTGTAACCCTTTGCTTGTGTGGGAGAGGGGTGTATATATAGAAGAAGGAGTGAGAGAGGGGTTTATACTAGCCAAGTAATGGCTGGCTTGCCTTGACAACAAAGTCTCCTCTCATTAAATTGGGGGGGAGGGCGGGGCGTGGGAAGGTGATGGGAGAGGATATGAGAGGGAACATCCCCTTGTTTGGTGATTACATTCCAGACGGATAATAGGTTCCATGAGTGCCTAAAAGTCCTCTGATTAAGGTAAATGTAGGCTATAGAAAGGTGATGGGACAAGGCTTGACCAGCACGCGCTAGTTGTGGACTTGCCCCTGCCCTGGTCACTGGTCCAAGCTGACCATTAACCATAGGAGGCTCATGAACCAGCGGACACTTGGCTTTAACCAACGCGAGCAAGTAGGGTTCTGGTTAGGTTTGAAAGGGTGTCAAACACTCAAAGCTCAACCACTCGACATTTTCGAGGTGTTCTCAATATGTTTCATCATTGAGGAATCAAAAACCGAAAGTAAACTAATCTGAAAACTCAGATTGGGGGGTGTCTACAACATAGTACATGTGTTTTATGTCGAAATTTTTTGGCATCAATAAATAAACAAGCAAACTTGAAGGACCCAAAGAAATTTACAAAAAAAAAAAGGACCCTAAATCTCCATCAAAGCAATGAGTAATTTATTTCCTCAGGGGGATTAATTATTGGGTGAACTAGTGTTTCTGCTAACCAACGAGTTGTGGATAGCTTTTTGGTTTTGTTTTTTATTTAAAGTTTTTTTGTGTTTGTTAATTTTGCGCCAAACTTTTATGGAATATTGGTTTGTCTCGACGAGAGGAATAAAAAAAGTCAAAATATTTTTTGGGACTTCTCTTGTAGTGACTTTGCTCACTATAATGGTACAAGGCCCCGAGATCCTGCTCAAACACTCCCTAAAAGTTTATTTCTCCAACATGTGAAAGTGTTTTGGGTTTTACCTAATGTATGTACCCCATGTGTGTAAGGGCGTGTAACAACCCATATTTTTTTCCCATTAATATTATTATTAATAGCTTTAATAATAATAATAATAATAGAATTATTTTCTTAATATATTTTCTTTATTAATACAATTATGCATGCAATATATACACGAATGCAATTTTTTTTCCCTACACACTTGCATGCATACACACCACTCCAACTCCCTCACCTCACTCTCCTGCAGTTTCTCTCCCTCCCACAACTCCATCTCTCTCCAGCAATAACTCCCTCCACTTCTTCTCCTCCAAGAAAAACCACATTCATTCCCCTTTGCGAAAACCAAAAAAAATCCTTCTTCACCAAGGAAAAATCCGAACGTAATACATTCTTATCCATCTCTGGCTCTCTCTCAAATCCCAAAATCGGCCCCAATTCATCCATTCCAAATCCCATGAACCCAACTTCATTAAATTCAATCTTATCATTTCCTTCCAAAATTCTCCTATAAATACCCATCACTTCGACCCACGAGCACATCACGACACTCCCCACACTCCACCAGTCCGAAAAGGAGAGAAAAACAGAAGAAAACGAAGCTCCAATCCATGGAGTTTTAGAGAGAGAAAGAAAGAGTTTCATAGTTACGACCCACCGAAATCCAAACCGACCATTCCAAACACTTTCTACAACTCTTAGCATCACCAAACAACCATCAATTTGAACCCCAGGTTTCCTGATCGCCAAAACCGAAGTCACCTTCTCAAAAATTTTCAAAGTTTCATTTTTGATTCAATTCGATCCAAACCAAGGTATTATAATCCATTCAAACCTCTTCTCTATGTATAATTATGTATTTTTAGGCCTTAGATATAACCCATGTGAGCCCATGCACCAAAAATCGTGAAAAACAAAAAAAAATTCAAAACTGACATTGACATTGCGGCCGCAAGAACCAGGTCTGGGTTTGTGGTGAGATGCACCACCGCAAGGTTGACTGGTCCAACCTTGTGGTATGTACAGTTTTGCTTCGAATCGATTTTTCGACCTTCTGAACATCATTTATGACACTCGGAACTATTTTTCCTAGACTTTTCACACCTCAAAGATCATACCTTGTTAATATCATTTTTTTTAATTTTATTATATATTTATTAAATTTTTTACTTGTCTTCATTCAAAATTTACATACGAAAAATCTGTACGACCTTATAAATCATGTTATCGATGCCCGAGTAATTTTTTTTAGACTCTTTATATTCCGAAGATGAAACGCTGTTAATCTCAACATATTTTATTAATTAAATAATTTATTATCCATTTAATTTACTTTCGACAACTTTTATTAATATCTTTATTTAAAATAATCCTGCGACCCTCCGAACCCAACTTTTGACACTCGAACATGTTGCACAGGAAGTTTAGGATTCGTATTAAAGTCATAATAATTATTCTAATATTTTTACTTAATTAATGTATTTAATTAGTTTTTAATCAATCTAATTTCTTAAGAATTAATTAATGAGAGCCTAGAAAAAAATTTTTAATTTTTTTTTATAAAAGTTCTACTTTATCATTGACATCGTGGCCATACAAGACTAAGAGCAACGGCTCATTCATAAAAAGTTGTGTGATCGCATTGCTTGTTATTTGTTTTAATTATTATTTAATTAATCGTATATTGCATCGATATTTGATTTTGAATGCTAGATTGGACCTTAGACACATGGTGTGGTATGCGAATAGAATTCACCTAGACGATACTAGGTAATGGATAAATTGGAAAGTTTTTATTTTTAGATTGTCTGCAGGAGGGATTTTGAGACGTGCTGTGTGGATGTGATGATTTGAAACTGGCAAAGTAAACCCAGTGATGAATTGAAACTGGCGGGAGTCCAGTGATGATTATGATGATTGTGAATTGGTGATTAAGATAGGCGAACCCTAGTTCTGATTCAGGCATGATAAGCTTCATTTTGTTGTAATGAGAGGGATACACGCTAGGTACATAACTTAGGTGCAATTCGGACAGCAAAAGAAAGTGATCTCATGGGACAGGACATAGCTAGCGGTTGGGGAGGAAAGATCTCGTGGATGAGATCTCAGATTTCACATTAGGTTAATGGACAGTAATCAATCGGTTTATGTGGAAAAAGCTCTGCTTTACTTTATCGCATTACTATTATCCTGTTGTTTGCTAGCTCTAAAGTAAGAGGGGTGATTGGGTTGAATTATACTATGGGGTGAACTCTATCACTTAGGTACAGATTATCTGGCATCCTTGCCAGATTTTGCAGAAATTCAAGAAGAGACGCAGAATCCCGAAGGCAAGCAGTTCTATACGGAGGAGAATCCAGAGGTGGAGCCGAGCTAGAATATGCTTGGAATCCGTATCAAGCCTAGGAGTCGGCTCTGTATTTGTCTATATCTTTACCACAAGGACTATTTTGAGTATTTCCACATTGGCTTGTAATAAATGAATCTTTATGTTTAATTATCTATTTTGGATTTTGAACTTTCATTTAATATATTTTTCAGAAACTAATATTTAATGCCTTCGATTTTATTTCTGAAAATTGGGGCGTTACAGGGCGGAACCAGAAATGTAATCTACCATGAACTAAAATGGGTTGTTGGGTGGAATGCATTGGACTGAAATTATTTGGGCTAAATTTTACAAGGAAATTTTTTGCTTTTTTCAAAGTTTACAAGGGCTACAGCCCACCCTGGGACAGGGTCCTGTCTAGTTTACTATGGCTCAATTTGGTCCGTTTGTGCATCGGCCCTAAGGGACAAGTGGGGTCTAGTGACCCCACTCACTTTGATTTTGCAGACACCCCAATTTGGCTTAAAAAGTATTTCAAGTCTCATCTTGGGAACGATCCTGATGATAAACAGGTTTTCAGTTGTTGTGGTTAACCTCATGAAAGCCTTAGGAACTTTGTGGAACTCTTAAGGGATGAAGGAGCACTTTGGAACGAGGGGTACGAGTGCCAAACGACATTTAGAGTGGATAGAAACGTGCTGACACGTGTTTTAGCCTTAATAGCACCGTTGATCTTCAATTAAGTTTGCTTTCAGCCTATTTTTTATAAATAAAACTTCCATATTTTTATAGTTAGAGTCCACCATCATGTAGTGCTTTCAAAACCCTCTTTATTGATATATAAAAAGCCTTAATCAGACTTGAAATGAGAGAGATACAAGGATTTTACCAAAGCAATCTATTTTCTAACCGCATTAAGGGTATAATCGTCATATCTTTTGATGTACAAAATATTTTTGATCCAAATCACTTGCGTTAGAAAGTAGACTCAACAAGCTTTCCAATGATCCAAAGAACATGCAAAATAGAGTTCGGGAGTGTCTGGAGCGAGCCTGCGAAGTTTGGTCTCCTGCCAGGAAATCCATTTCTCGGCCGAAACATCCTTTCTTCGGCCAGCAGATCGATTATTTTCAAATTCTGGAATGTTCAACAGCTTTTTGATCCATTTGCCCAAACCCTAGCAGCCACAAGCCATTACTTCGGGGCTACGAATACACTTACCATAGAGGTCTTAAAACCTTAAACTTCCATATCAATTTGGTTAATCTCGTCCGTTTGATCGGCCATTCGAAACCTTATAAATAGGAGTCCTCTAGAGCTCTGAAATACACATCTCTCCACTCCATCACCTTTCCCCAAGTTCTACAGAAATCATCTTCTGTTAATCCTCTGTAGAAGCCCTAATGTCTTGTGAGTAGTCGCATCCAAGAGTGAAAACCCCCAAAGAACCCACTTTGTTCTAGGGTTTTGTGAAGTTGACCAATACAATCAACCATCATTATCCGGAACCAATCGCAATCAATCTCTGAGGGATCAAGGTGGTGAGGCCCCTATGGTTTGATTTAATTTCCGTCTTTTGCATTTAATATGTTATTTCTATTAACTGTTCATAATCTGGTGTGAGGAAGAATACTAGTCTAGACTTTATTTAGTTGGTCGGTACATTAATCCAGTGGGATCCCACGGCCGTGACATCCATTCACCGGCCGTGGAATCCATCTGCTGGGACAGATTTTGCTTTCATTTGTTTATGTTGCATATGGTTTAATTACTGTCCTGGGTCACCTCTTAAAGTGTTTAAAAACTTAAATAATCAGTTTATTTGTGGAATTAAATAAAGTAAATATTAATTATGTGTTGAATGATTATGGGCCAGTCTAGCGACCGGGCGAAAAGGGGTGCTTAACAACCACGATTTCGTGTTTATGGCAAGGAAACATGTAGCGAAGATATCTGTGTGGTGATGCCCCTTCGGGATGGTGTCCACAGATTTTTCACAAGAACATTTGATAGTTTGCAACCAAATTTTACTATTTTGACCCTGTAAAAAATCTCAAAATTGCACCAACTTATTTTAAATGCATAGAAATTCAAAGTATTCTCTTCTTTTCGAGAGTTGATAGTGCTAGAAATGAAAGTATCATATATTAATTTTCAAATATAACAAATCTTTTGGGGCCAATTATGAGGCAAAAATGAATTATTAGTGCATATCAATCTTATAATTAATCTCTTCATTTAGTTATTTTTGGACTTGTGTGTAGAAAAATATAGTGCATATGAATCTAATTTTTTATCATACTAACCAAAATTCCTAGCTTTGCATCTAATTTTCAACAATGATTGGAGCCGTTCACTTTTTAGGGCTCGTCGAGAACATTAACCATGCTAAAAATCTTGTTAATCGGATATCGTTTGATATGATATCGAAATGCATTTATCTTTAGATAATTGTGTCAAATGAGTTGCAATCTAATGTTGCACACTTTTTCTTACAAACTTAATACATTTAAAAATCATATCAAATGATATCCGATTAACGTGATTTTTGGCATGGTTTATGTTTTCGACGAACTCTAAAAAGTGAACGGTTCTAATCATTATTATGAGCTCAGAAAGGACTCACAAATAGTCCAAAACTGAACCAAACTGGTCCATAGTTAACTGGACAGAACCGTTGCCCACCCCACCCAACCCCACCCAACCCCACCATGCATGATGCAAGTACTCATAGCACTGCCGAGGGTAAAAACAATAGAAAGAACATTTATTATTTCTGTTGCATTTGGTTAAATGTGTTGAGGGGCAATCTGGATATTGACCATTTAGAAGTTCGTGACAGTCGGCATATTTATTGAAGTTGCCTAACGAATTTCGAATCTAAAGGAGGCCAACCTCCAGTTATGCTTGGTCACGTTTTGAAATTAGTTCAACTGTGCGTAAACTGACCTGAATATCGGGGTATCAATAAAAAAAAAGAAGAGAATATATCCTCCACTAATTTCAATATTAAGGGATATCAAAGTAGTAATTTTAAAACCAAAAGACAGACCAGTGTATTTGTCGAAACTCGAGGGAAAGTAAGTGTAATATATCCATAGTTATTTGATGGAAATAGCGATCAGAAATAACAAAAAAGGGGGAAAAATTTTCAGCATTGAGCGAGTACCACGTGGTATCCACTCGGTGCATCTGGGCCATCCATTTCAGTTTTGGACAACTCAAAAATTTGGATAGAGAGTGTGAAAGTGAGAGGAGAGGGAGGGAATGTTTCAATATGGACCGTCTAGTACACTTTTGGACGACTCAAATGTGTCCGCTCCAACATCATATAAGCCGAATAACACAGTACCCCTCCGACACTGAAAAATTTCTCAAACAAGTGAAGAATAAAAATCCGATTGCCCACCAATATGATATGCCCACAAATACACGTTCAAAATAAAGGCTCCCCCACCTTCCACTCTTCCCTTCATTGCTGTCCCCTCTCTCTCTCTCTCTCTCTCTCTCTCTCTCTAGAATAGGAAGCAGACAAACACAACATATAACACCCCCTTCGATTCCCTCATCAGATCCCTCAGCTCTCACACATTTCAGCGGACACCAGACCCAGAAATTCCGCAGCGGAGAAGCCCAAGTAGAACAACATCATACTCCCACCGATATTTGGGAATACTACCCGGAGTAGTATACTAAGTAATTCACATTCACTCAGATATTTAAAACGCACACAACACATACATACATATGTACATACAGGTAACATAAGTAGAGCATACAAATGAGGTGTAAGAAACACCTCACCGATTTCAGCAGCAGCATCGGCGTCTGCGCTTCATGTCTCCGTGAACGCCTTTTCATCCTTGTCGCCGCCCAAGCCCAAGACGATCGCCGGAATTCCGACTCGCACCTTCCGCCGCCGCAGCTCCTCTTCCCCCGTTCCGTCTCGCCGCCGTACGTCTGCCGTCAGAATTCCGACTGGAGTCGCCACCGCCAGAGTCTCAAGGATCAGCTATTCTTCAGTACTCCTCAAGTTGGCCCCACTCGCGCTTACGATAGTTCGCCGGCGAAAGAGAAGGTCAAGAGTACTGCTCGATTCTCTCTCTTCTCGCGATTGCTGTTCAGATCCAAAGCGAGGAAGAAGACGGTGGACTCGGATCTGAATTCCGTGAATTCGAGCGCGGCGTCGACGGGGTCTTGGTTCTCCAACATGCTCTCCGGCCATCGGAAGAAGCAGTCGGCGGCCGAATTCGGCCGGAGAATTGGTCGGAACCGCGATCGGGGAATGTCTCCGGCTAGGGTTTCCGATTACGGCCACGAGGCGGATTGGTTCGACGGATCGAGCGTGTACTCGTCGGCGTCGACGCGGAGCTGGTGGCAGACGCCGAGGAGGGCGGCGTCACGGCACGCAGCCGGAGGACGGCTGAGTCAGTCGCGCAGTGGTAATATCTCGGGAATGACGTTCTGTTTGAGTCCGCTGGTTCGTGCGAGCCCCAGTCGTAACTGGAACCAGAAAGGTGTAACGCCGGAGATGGCGTTCTCCGGTGAGATTAGGTTCCCGGTGAACCTGTCGACGGCGGCGGCGTTCTGTGCGAATAGGTCGAGAAAACTCGCCGATTTTGGGAGGTCCAACTACAACCATTAAATGCGATGACTGTTGACTACGACTGCTACCCCAACGGTAATTACGACTGTACAACGAAAGTACGCTTTTGCCCTTTGTATTTTTTTTTCAATTATTTTATTTTATTTTATTTTACTTTCAAGCGTTCTGTCCCATTGTAATATTTGGGTGAATACATGGGACTAGAAAGAAGAAAAAAAAAGAAAGGTACTCGGAGTTTCACTTTTTTGTTTTTCTTGCAAAGCACGGAGTTTCACTTTTTTGGAATGGACTTTACGTTACAGTCCTGATTTTTATAATGTGAATGCATAAATTTGTCCGTCGAATTCTAAAATGCTGTCATCCTGAAGGACCTCAACTCAACCAAGTAGTATACTATAAATTAAACTCTTGTTTATACTAATTCACCAACCACCACCATTATACGCCGCCCAATCTTTTCCCGCCCCTCCACCATACCTTCCAATGTGGGTTTTGCCTGATTTTAATCAAGCTGTCGTTGTTCATTGACGAGATGAGATCTGGACCGTCGGATGGCCGAGCGGACGGCCTGAATTGTGCAAAGCACGGTTCTGTTCACAATTGGTCCCCCATTTCCTTAACAGGTGGACTTGCTCTTATCTTGGATATTTTTAAAAATATTTGGATAACAATCATAATTTTTTATTTTTTGATTCGTCTTGTTAAGACGAATTAATAATGCATAAAAGTTAGTCGCAAAATAAATAAATACAAAAATAATTGAATAAGAACAAAACAAGGAAAAAGTTTAGAAAACCCTTAGCTAGCTTAACTTAGCCAGAATATCATGAGATATCCCATGAAAAATATGGCTAAATTATGGGCCAGTCCATATAATTGATTCATATTTCTAAGAACTTCAGATCAATATAAAAATACTCCATTAAGAAGGTCTACACTTTCCTACATAGACTTGCAAGTAAATAAAAATGGGTTATACTCCTTAATAGGAATTATGCAAATGGGTTATACTCCTTAATAGGAATTATGCAGCAGTTTTTAGACTGACCCGTAATTTATCCAAAAAATAATCAACAGCTTACTTTTGTGTCTTTCTACTTTCAGACTATCTTAGTATTTGATTGAATACATATAATCAGACACCGACGCAAGATTTTAATGCTGTATATGTATTGTTGATTTTGCCTTGCATCTATTAGATTTTCTTAAAATTCTTAAAAATTTGTCTAATAGGACCTACCTCCGTTTCAAAATGCTTATCCAATCCACAAAACGAGGACTAAAAAATAATACATTTCTTTCAAGAAAAAATTCTAACTTTTTTTATAAATTAAAAGAACTCATCAGTATCTAGTGAATTGTTGAAAAAAAATTTAAATTTTTCTTGCAAAAATTGTGTTATTTTTACGTCCTCGTTTTGCGGATCGGACAAACATTATGAGACGGAAGGAGTAATATTTATCAAACATGAACCATATTGTATATAAAGGAGATTATAAATTATTGTAAAAATTGTAGACCAATGTTTCGAAAGTCCATAATAGTGAAAGTAGTTAAACAAATTGGGATGGAGGTATTACAATTTTAACACATACCCTACTATATCTTAATGTGGTATTTCAGAAGTTGGAGGGATCCAGGGATCTTGTAGGGCGGAGGCCCTTCCGTCCTACAGGGGTTGTAGTGCAACGAACAGTCGTTGATCTCATCAATTAATGGTCTAGATCAAAAATCATTTATGACCGGTAATAAATGATTCTTACCGGTCATAATTAAAAATCATATCTCAACCATAATTAATGGCCAATGTGCATCTTATAGGGTGCCTTCTAGGGTCTTGCACTACAAAATTTCCCAATGGAGATAGCCCAACACATTATTTGGGTAGCATTTTCACCACCATACTTAAGCTGCATTTTCCCTTACTTTATTTTGGTATATTTTTCCTTCCTACAAGTGCCAAAATTTCCATCATACTCCCTAAATTATTGACTCATTCTTCCTAAATTTTGTTTTCGTATTTTGTTCATTTTTAGATTCACATTATTATTTTATTAATCATTCATCTCGAAGAGAGAAGTCTTTTAAAAGTAAAAAATTGCGATCAAAAGCAAAAAGAAAGTTTATTTAAGACAAAAAAGTTTGAAACAGTTGGTATTTTGTTTTCTTCACTATCGTCCTCTATGAATTTTTTTCAATTTCAATCCGCAATTCTATACTTTTTTTATTTCTCTCATTGAGACAAATAGTTAATCTCAAAAAATTATGATAAGGAGCTAAACAACAAATGAAGAAAAGTATACATCATAACAAAAAATATCAAAAATTAAGGAGAATGTGTTGTCTTTAGCAGGAAATTAAAATGACTCCAAAAACATCGTTTAGACAAAAATATCAAAATAAAGTTAAGGAGAATGCACCCTAACAGATCCCGTTTGAGTACCATTTTATATTATCGTAGCATATTGATATCACTTAGTATAAGCTTGAAAAAATAAGAAATAAAATCCATCAAGAACATGATCAATAAAGACCTTATATGATAGGGAAATGATTTTCACACACTTTTTATTTATTTATTATGACACCTTTTCTTGTCTTTTAGTGAAAAATATACACACAAAAACTTCACTAAAAGACAAGAAATGAAGTGTCCCAATAAAAAAAGGGAGTGCAGAAATAATTTCTCTATTTTGATATCTCTGTAACATTGCATATATCCTTCACTAAAATATTATTTATGAGTAGTCTTCCAAATCGTAATATTTAATATTTTGTTAACATGTTCGTGAGCCTAATAAAATCGGCTTTTCTTAAGTTTTGGATCGACTCGTTTATGGATCGTGCCGAAAAATGAGACATGGTTTCGTTCGCTAAGTAAACGAATCACATGAGAAAATGGAAGATGGGGACTACCTGAGAGCATCTCCAACCACGCTTCAAATCTTCAAACTCATCCTTCAATTATTCAAAATGAAGAATTGCACGTCTCCAACCATATTGCAATCTTCAAAACGAAGAATTCCTTTTGATTCTTCAAAGCATCTCCTACCCATTCTCCATAACTCCAAAATTTTCTTCATCCCTTCATTTTGGAGGAAAATATCACTCCTACCCATCCTCCATATATATCTTCCTCCATTTTGGAGGATTGAGTTTCATCCTTCATATATAGAGTATGGAAAAAAAATTTGGTGGATCTTCCAAAACTACGTTTTGATTAAACAATATTAATTTGATCCTCTAAAATGGAGAAATAGAAGATGTTTGATTGAAGATGCTCTCATATATACTTACACAATAGAAAGTGTATAGGGATAATTCATTTAAATTTTGTAATCTCGATCAGTTATTATTGATATATATATTTGCAGTGCTTGTTTCTGAAAAAAAAGAAAAAGAAAAAAGAAAGAAAAGAAAGTGTGTAACTTTTTTTTGGTAAACAAAAAAGTGTATAACTTTTACCTTTATCCAATGGTGATAAAATTAGTACCATTAAAAGGCACTAAAATAATCTTTAGAATAAAACCAATGCTGACTATATTTAGTTAATGATTAAAAAGAAATTTTGGAGAAAAATGAAAAATGATTGAGTTTTGAGTGTGTTATTTGAAATGAAGATAAAAATAGATAATTGTGGTTGAAGTATGAGTGAATAGTGACATTCTTTAGATACACTTTTTTACATAAATTAAGAATACTATTTTGATTCTTCGAATTGAAGAATTTGGATGGAGACATTCTAAGAAAGAAGGAAAACTTGTGATGTCGAAATTACCTAAACACCCTCAACGTTTGGTCAAGCATTGACAATGGGATGTTGTGCGCATTAATGCCTTGTTTTGGATTCAAACTTGGAAAAAAAATTCCAGCTCAAAAAACACTCATTATCCCTACTTTCAATCGGCACAAACCTAGAAGCTACCGCAAGGAAGAATGATTAAACCTGCGGTCCATCGCACTTGTGATAGGCTCGGGCTTCTATGAGCTTGATCCTCTCTTAGCCCTTAGCTCAATGAATTCGAACTTGACTCTCATTTCTTTCTCCACTCATTACCCATATATTTAATTATTACCCTAATTTCTCTCTTTACACATTGTCCCAAAAACCAAACCAAAAAAACTCAAATTTAAATCCGAACAAGGCATAGTTCGTGGATGATATTACCTCTATGCATAAAGCCTATAAAAGGATTGTTTGCCGGATGAGGTTTTAGAAATATAAGAAAAAAAGGGTGAATATGTTATAAGGGCTGATTAGTTAAGGTGGGGATGATAGATAGATAGTTTATTTGAGGGATATAGTTAAAAGAGAAATGTGTGCGTGCGCGCGCGCGTATAGGGATGGACCCATACGGGATCCCACGGCGTACGAGTTCCCAATCGATTTTGTAAAATAATATTAATATTCTTAAATATTTTAGTTCTATCCAACATCTATGATAGTGTTCTAATAAAATTACTTTACATTTTTTTTATGAAGATATTTGTCTCATCTGTTTTTTAGAGCACCAAATTTTTAAATCATCTTTTTGCGCAAACACACACTTTTCTAATAGTTATAGGATGAAGTTTTTTGGGTATAAAATTTTTTTGGGTAAACAATTATAAGATGAAGTTACGTAAATAATTACCAATTTGTCATTTAACAGCAAAAAGTGTTTTTCTTAAAAAGTATAAACGTACGGGTTAAATATATTAATTTGTGTGCCCCCACTAATATAATCTTTTGAATCCACCCCTGTATATATGCTTAGTTTGTTGGGTGAATAGGAGTACGTAGATGAGGGATTGGAAGAGAAAGAATAATACTTTGATAATTACGTAGCCGGATAAGAGGGAGTAGTCTGTTTGGTTTGGATTTTGAGGAAAGTTTTTAAGAGTAATAAGTGAAGAGAGAAAGATAGAAAAATTTATTAAGAATCATGCGCAGGGTTTTGAGACCTCCAAACGAACAAACCCTACGAGATTATTTTATCGGGCTTTTCAATCGCTACCAAACACCGAATTAAGCAAGAATAGGATTTACTCAATTGCTTATTCGCCCAAAGAGTCCCCCACAGAGAGCCCCACATATAATAGCAAAAAATAAAATAAAAAACCCATATAGGATAGAGTGTGGGGAGTTGAGTTTTGTTTACTCTCCAACTAAGAAGATGAACATTATCTTTCTTGTTGGAACTGGGATTCGTTTATCACTGGAAATTCGCTACACACCAAAAAAGAAACAATATTAGAAAACTTACTGGACCAATTTCAGGCGTCCGGAAATTGGCAATCGAGGCTAGTATTTATATGGAGAATACTATATCCTTAAAGCAAATTCGTCCTCCACACTAGTGCTCTTGGGTCTCTTGAACGTTTGCCTCCTAGGATTACCCGATTTTCAAAGAACGGAAGTAGCACTCCAATCTGTTCAATGGGCGAACGCAGACTTGTGTAGTACTCTCTCTCAGACTCAACATGAATGTAATGTATGTGCTCTACAATTTTTCGGTGTTTTTAAAAAGATGCAAACAAGCACTATTTATAGAGATGAACGAAGCCTTATGGAAGGGTGGGAACTCTTCGGGTAAAACCAAAATGAAAAGATGCAATGGAAAGCCACATCTTTTAATGGTAAGAACTACCAATTAACTAACACACCTATTCGGCAATTATCGGCACCAATTGATTATTGAACTTAACCAATTTAATCCTCATGTCTTTCCCTTTTCCACATACAAAACATATGTATAACTACTGGGTTGATCAAGCCCAATTTCTATACATATGTTTATCATCTCCCACATTCCTAACCAATGTGAAATACAAATCCCTTCCATACTTCAACCAAAATTCATGTGATTGTTTTGGAGTCAATTTTAATCACTCCCAAATAATTTTTTATTAAATAAAATTTTATTTTGTCCAACAATCCCCCACATGAATAAAATTGGCTGGAAAAACAATGCAAAATAAAATGCAGATGTAGCGAGAGTACAGTAGGAAATTTCCTGTATAGAGTAAGGTAGCTTTTGGCTTTGAACCTCCCCTTGTGAGTTACTATCGGATTTACTAGTTAACCAGTGAACATGATGTCTTGAACTGTTCAGCCGTTTGTGTAAACCAAGACAACAGTAGTCACACAGGATCTTTCCAACACAATTTGGTTCTTACGGTTTTGTCCATTTTGGCCCTGGAACATCGCCTGGTTTCAGAGAGTGCTTTAGAGAATTCAGCCTTTAAATTCTCATAGAAGCGGCCCACTTCGCACTCACATAGGTGATTCTTATTAGGAGTATCCTGCTATACCCCACTTGGAATTTCCACAGTATAAGAACCATTAAAAGCAAAGCTTAACCTAAAACGCTACAGGCATCACTGTTTCACCATAGGAATGAGTCGGAGAGGTATCTCCTCAGTGATTCTCCTAAGTCTCATACAACTCGGTTGTCCCGTTGAACCTAGATCTTGGGATCTCCAGTCAGCTAGGTTGGGTTGCCGTTATAGAGACTTTTAATTGGTAGGCTTTAGCCCTATTCCCCTCGATGAACGAACAACTGACTCTCTTGATAACCCTTTGGTTAGTGGATCCACTATATTATCCTTTGACTTTACATAGTCAATAATGATAACTCCATTCGAGAGTAGTTGCCTAATGGTATTATGTCTACGATGTATATGACGAGACTTACCGTTATACATATTATTCTGTGCCCTGCCGATTGCTGATTGACTATCACAATGTATGCAAACAGCTGGCACAGGTTTAGACCAATTCGGAATATCTTCCAAAAAATTACGAAGCCACTCAGCTTCTTCACTAGCTTTATCCAAAGCTATGAACTCCGATTCCATTGTGGACCAAGCGATGCACGTCTGTTTGGAGGACTTCCAAGCCACAACTGCACCACCTAATGTAAACACATATCCACTTGTGGATTTTGAGTCAATGGTGTCGGATATCCAGTTTGCATCACTATATCCTTCTAGTACCGCTGGATACCGAGTATAGTGCAATCCATAATCTTTGGTAAACCTTAGATATCTAAGTACCCCGATTATTGCCGTCCAATGGTCCTTCCCTGGATTACTGGTATACCTACTCAGTTTGCTAACTGAATAGGCTATGTCCGGTCTTGTACAATTCATTAAGTACATTAGACTGCCTATAATCCGTGAATATTCCAATTGGTGTACACTCTCACCAGTATACTTATACAAATGCAAAGTTAGGTCTACTGGTGTTTTGGATATAGAATCGTCATACTTGTTAAACCTCTCAAGTATTTTCTCAATATAACGCTTTTGAGACAAGACAATTCCCTCAGACATTCTAGTAATCTTGATTCCTAGAATCACGTCTGCTATACCCAAATCTTTCATGTCAAACTTAGAGTTCAACATTCTCTTTATAGATTTAATGATATCATTATTACTCCCAATAATGAGCATATCATCTACATAAAGACAAACAATGACATAAACTTTGTCAATACTCTTGACATACACACATTTGTCACACTCATTGATTTTGAAACCATTTGAAATCATGACATTGTCAAACTTCTCGTGCCATTGTTTGGGTGCTTGGTTTAAACCGTACAAAGATTTTACTAGCTTGCACACTTTCTTCTCTTGTCCTGGAACCTTAAACCCTTCTGGTTGTTCCATGTAGATCTCTTCATTGAGATCACCATTTAAGAAAGCCGTTTTAACATCCATTTGATGTATCTCGAGATTGTTTAGAGCTGCAAAGGCAATTAACATTCGTATGGATGTTATACGCGTAACAGGTGAGTAAGTGTCAAAGTAATCAAGACCTTCCTTTTGTCTGTATCCTTTGACCACAAGTCTTGCCTTGTACTTGTCAATTGATCCATCTGCTTTCATTTTCCTTTTGAATATCCACTTGTATCCTAAAGGTTTACAACCTTGTGGGAGATCTACAAGTTCCCACGTGTGATTTTGCAGAATGGATTCTATCTCACTGTTTATGGCTTCTTTCCATAAAGGAGCCTCAGGAGATGACATTGCTTCTTTAAAGTTTTGAGGTTCAGCTTCTAACATGTATGTCAGAAAATCTAGACCAAAGGATTTTGATGTCCGAGCCCTCTTACTACGTCGAGGCTCTTCATCCTCATCCTTCTCCTCTTGAATTGAGTCCTTCTCAATTTCCATATCTTCAATTTCTTGAACTAACCTGGGCACTTGTGTATTTCTCCATGGAAATACATGTTCAAAGAATTTAGCATTCCTGGATTCCATGATTGTATTAGCATGGATTTCTGAATTTGCTGACTTATATACAAGGAACCGATATGCACTGCTATTGTCAGCATAACCGATGAACGCACAATCAACGGTTTTTGGTCCTATCTTAACTCTCTTAGGATCAGGAACCGCTACCTTAGCCAAACACCCCCACATTCGTAAGAATTTATAGGTAGGCTTATGACCTTTCCATAATTCATACGGTATCACATTGGATTTCTTGTGAGGGATCCTGTTCAGAATATAGTTAGCAGAGAGAATTGCATCTCCCCACATGTTCTTTGGTAATCCTGAACTTATCAACATGGCATTCATCATCTCTTTCAGAGTTCTGTTCTTTTGTTCAGCAACTCCATTAGATTGCGGTGAGTAAGGAGCAGTCGTTTGGTGAATGATCCCATGTTGGGCACAAAATTCACCATAAGGTGCTTCATATTCACCCCCTCGATCACTTCTAATTGCTTTGATCGTTTTGCCAAGTTGATTCTCCACCTCACTTTTGTAGTGGATAAAGAACACATAACAATATCTTGTGCAATTGTCAATAAAAGTAACAAAGTACTTATGACCTCCTCTAGTTTGAACAACTTTCAAATCGCACAAATCCGAATGGATTAAAGCAAGAGGTTCTGTACTTCTTGCAACTTTATGAAAAGAATTCCTTGCCATTTTAGCCTCCACACATATTTCACATTTATGATCTAAGTTTATATCAAATTTAGGCAAACAGTCCAAGTTAATTAAACGGCGCAAAGTGCCATAATTTACATGACCTAATCTACCATGTCACAATTCAGAAAACTCAAGGATATAAGCAGAAGATGTGTTTATCTCATTGATACCCGGAGAGGCCGGAACCTTAGTCAGTACATTCATTTTGAATAGCCCATTACACATGTAGCCCCTACCAACATAAACCCCATTTTTAGTTAGCACAACCTTATCGGCTTCGAAAACCATACGAAAGCCGTTCTTGACCAAGAGTGAGCCAGATATCAGATTCTTGCGAATTTCTGGCACATGCATCACATCATTCAGAGTGAGCACCCTTCCAGAAGTCATCTTTAGCAGCACTTTCCCTTGTCCTTCAACCTTGGAACTGGATGAATTCCCCATGAAGAGTTGTTCGCCAGAATCCACCGATTGATAGGTGCTGAACATCTTCTTATCTGCACACACATGGCGAGTGGCGCCAGTATCCAGCCACCACTCCTTGGGATTAGAACCCACCAAGTTAACTTCTGAAACCACAGCCGATAGGTACAAGCCATCAACCCCATCAGAGAGAGTCTCAATCTCCATCTCAGTCACATTGGCCTGCATTGGTTTCTTGTTCTGATTACCTTGCTTGTCACACACAAAGCATTTCCCATCAAACCTGGGCTTCTTAGCATGGTTCACTGGCACCATGGCGGGAACCAGAGTCACAACAGCAATAGGGGTTACGGGAGGGTTAGACCCAAAGGTTTTTCCACTTTCTTTTACAATTTCAGTAGTCATTTCTGTTCCACAACAGATGATCGACACAATAGTAAATAATTGAACCAATCAATAAAATGATACAACTGAAAGTAATCTGATTAATAGTTTCAAAAAAAAATATTTGATCCCAACAAATAGCAGATAACTCACCGTGAGCAATAATTCCGAAACCGAAACAGATTACCAACTACACACATATAATTTTTGAAAACTTGAAGTTCAATCAAACTATAGTATAAAACAAAAATTACAGCCAACTGATGATCAAACCGAGATCACCATAATTGATACAAAACTGAATGGCAATTGTTTAATACCCACTAATCACACGACTTCGAAAACGAAATTAATGAAACTACACGGATTAAAGTATTGATCTCAGTTTTCTAACCTTACTGATTTATCAACGACGAAACTAATTCGAAACCAAAGAATCAGTAAGATACTACCGCAAAATTTCCAGAAATAACACAAGTAATAAAACGAATTTGCTTTAAGACTGTTGGAACTGGGATTCGTTTATCACTGGAAATTCGCTACACACCAAAAAAGAAACAATATTAGAAAACTTACTGGACCAATTTCAGGCGTCCGGAAATTGGCAATCGAGGCTAGTATTTATATGGAGAATACTATATCCTTAAAGCAAATTCGTCCCCCACACCAGTGCTCTTGGGTCTCTTGATGTTTGCCTCCCAGGATTACCCGATTTTCAAAGAACGGAAGTAGCACTCCAATCTGTTCAATGGGCGAACGCAAACTTGTGTAGTACTCTCTCTCAGACTCAACATGAATGTAATGTATGTGCTCTACAATTTTTCGGTGTTTTTAAAAAGATGCAAACAAGCACTATTTATAGAGATGAACGAAGCCTTATGGAAGGGTGGGAACTCTTCGGGTAAAACCAAAATGAAAAGATGCAATGGAAAGCCACATCTTTTAATGGTAAGAACTACCAATTAACTAACACACCTATTCGGCAATTATCGGCACCAATTGATTATTGAACTTAACCAATTTAATCCTCATGTCTTTCCCTTTTCCACATACAAAACATATGTATAACTACTGGGTTGATCAAGCCCAATTTCTATACATATGTTTATCATCTCCCACATTCCTAACCAATGTGAAATACAAATCCCTTCCATACTTCAACCAAAATTCATGTGATTGTTTTGGAGTCAATTTTAATCACTCCCAAATAATTTTTTATTAAATAAAATTTTATTTTGTCTATTGATTGAAATTGTGTGAATCCTACTACAAAGTGATGTCATGCTTACTAAAAAGTGCATTACAAGTTAAGTATGACATCATTTTATAGAGAGATTTATATTATTTCAACCAATAGAAAAGAGGATAATGTTTATCCTCTTTTAAAAAGGGTGAACAAAATTACACTTGGGTGGGGCCAATAATTAAAACTTAGATCGAAGGTTGGTCGTCGGGCCAAGTAGCTGATGGCTACTACTGAGGGTGGTACAAGAGACGACGACGGCAGTTGGGCATTTGTTTCATTGCCAATCTGGTCCGTCCACTCTGTTGAAATAAATGAGGTTTGGGTCGCTATAGGAGGAAATATTAAGAATACTGCTATTGGTACCGACCTATAGCGTAGGGATAATGCACCGACGGCCGCGTCGGGCCGTCTCTGGCTACAGGATGGTCGATTCGAGTCGTCCAAAAGTTAAAAAAAAAAAAAACCGAGTGGGTTGACGCGGGAATCAACGGCATCAGACATGCGTAGGTGCTCGATCCAAACACCTATTTTTTCGTATATACATGTATACAAGCCGGCGCGGCCGTCGGTGCATTTTTCCGTCGGTACCGTCGATACCAATATCATTTTCAAAATATTAAATGCTCTAGAGTTGTGAGCACCCGTCACGTGGTGCTCCTGTTTCAGAAAGACAAATAAGTATATTTTTAAATAAGTACTTCTTTATAATTTTTAAACTAAAAAATAATGAGTTTATTGAAATCTAAAAATATACAATATGGATCTTGTTTGAAAGACTCAATGAGATCTTTCAAACGATGCCAAAAAATTAAAAAATTATTTTTATAATCCCATTATTTTTAAACTTGAAAATTGTAAATAAGTATTTATATTTTAAGAAGGTTTGTGGAACAAGTTTCAACATTGATTCCACACCAATTACAATGAGTCGCTAGGAAGATCTCTAGAGCACGTGCCAGGACTCTACTTTTTGACGAACAAGATCATCCCATATTATTATAGAGCACGTGCCAGGACTCTAGAAACACTGAATAACCACTTCTTGATGGACGGGAACCCATCTATTTAAGTTTATTTTTTTTGGATATATAAGGCCCCATTTTATTTTCTCAAATAAGTACTTAAAAAATAAGAATCTATTTTTAAGTTGAAAAATAATGAGCTTACGAAAATAATTTTTTAATTTTTTTTACAAGGTTTGATAGATCTCGATGAGTCAAACAAGATCCATATTGCATATTTTTTTATTTCAGTTAGTTTATAATTTTAAAGCTTGAAATTGCAAATAAATATTTATTTTTAAGGGGGTAAATTGAAACACACTTACGTAAATATACAGATAGGTTACTCAACATATTCACCGTAGAATGTTACTCTTAGCACCACATACCCATCTAAAAGAGATTCCGCCACACCTATGTCGGTGCCTAATCTAAAATCGCACCCCGTTTTTCAGGCACAAATGAGTATATTTAGCCAAGCCGTGCTATCCACATAGATTTTTTTGCACAGATCGTGCACAGATTTCAATGTGGGATCCACTGCGGGTCCCATACAAATAATCTGAGCCGTTCATTAATTGCAAAACATTTTTTCAAAGTTCCATGTTAAAAATTAGCTAAATCTGATACTTATAGAGGCTCGATCCAATCATCTAACTTTTCGTTTAGATTTCAGGATAATGAAAAGTTAGATGATTGGATCGAGCATCTATATGTATTGGGTTGAGCTGATTTTTTGTGGGGGTCCTTGAAAAAGTATTTAATATTTCATGAACGTTTTGGATCATTTATGTGGAATCTGTAGTGGGCTCCACATAATTATATGTGCATGATATGTATATGAAAAGTCTGTGTAAACAGACTTTTTGAATTTAGCCCCATAAAAATTTTAAAAAGTTAAATCCAAACATTCAATGAGGAACTCGAAATACTTACCAATTGAGCCAACAACTTTGAGGCCATCCATTTATGTATACATACTAGTGTATACCAGTGTCTGAAGGCACAACTTGTAATTGATATTTAACAAATTATCCAATTTTGTCTCTCTAACTTCTTGAAGGCCAAGGCTCCGTTCGCAAAATTCCAACTACGTAACAACTCATGTATGCACAGTATCAAATGTACATTGATCCTAAGTTGTATTGGGGTTAAAATGCATGAACTCTTTTCATGACAACTATATAGTGCATAATCGTACTTGAACAAAATTTTCACATTAAGTGATCAGTACTTTATAGTTTGATTACAATATGAATAAGGATTTTTTAGAAAAATAAATTAATTGTCACTATATATGATTCTCTTCACCCTTGGTAGCAGGACAACACGCAAGAACAAAAGGGGACTCTTATCGAATAGTGCCGATCTTGAATTTCCATCACGACTCCGAAACTTATGCAATTGAACGATATTAGAGTTGTTACACTAAATAGCCAAGCACCACTGGATACAAGTTATAATCATATTCTGTAACGACCCGTAATTTTTACAATTTATAATATCATTAAAAAGTATTATTTGTAATAATAAAATTTTCTTAAGTATAATTACTTAGTAGATAAATACAAATTAAATTAATTTAGTCTTAATTATCTTACTTTTATATTTTTATTAATTGCATGCATGCATCCCGACCATCTCTCCTTCTCCTACTCTGCCTCTAACTCCTCTCGGAGCATGAAAACCGTCCATGATTCGTCCATTTCGAAACCCGATAGAATACAACCTCTTTAAACTCCAATTTCAATCGAAACTCTTCAATTCTCCTATATATACCCTAGTACGTCGACCCTAGGGCACACCACGAAAATTACCACGCCCCACCAGTCCAGAAAAGAGAGAAAAACAGGAGAGATCGAAGCTCCAATCTATAGAGTTCTAGAGAGAGAAGGAAAGAGAGAGAAAAGTGGGTTTCATACCTACGATCAACCGAAACCCAAATTGATCATTCCAATACCTTCCTACGATCCCTAGCATTACCGAACGTCATCAAATTCGGTCCCAAGGTTCCCCGATCGAAGAATCCGAAACCTTCTTCTCAAATTTTCAAGTTTCGATTAAAAATCAATTTGATCCGATTCGAGGTAGTATAATCTCTCCTAACCCTCCCTCTAAGTATATTTAATGTTTTTATGCTTAACCCCATGCCCCAAACGGACCCATGCATCAAAACCATCACGAAAAACCAAAAATACCGAATCTGCCCCTGACCTTGCGGCTGCGACCTTCGGGCCGCAAGAACCAGGCCTGAGGTTGCGGTACGCTGCTCAGCCGCAAGGTTGACTCGGTCAAACCTTGCGGCAAGTTCTGTTTTGTTTCGAAATCGTTTTGCGACCTCCCGAACACCGTTTTCGACCCTCGAACTATTTTTCCTAGACTTTTCACATCTCAAAGATCATAACTTGTCAAGGTCATATTTTTTTTATTTAATTATCTATTTATTAAATTATTTATTAGTTATTGTTCAAAGTTTACAAACGAAAATTAGTTACGACCTTCCAACCAACGTTTTAACATTTAAACTAATTTTTTTTAGACTCTTTGAATCTCAAATACAGTAACTTGTTAAATTAAATATTTATTTTATTTAATTCACTATTTATTATTATTTTTAAAGTAATTTCAATCAAAATTACTTTATGACCTTATAAACCTTTTATTAATGCCCGAATAATTTTATTTAGACTCCGTACATTCCAAAGATGAAACTATGTTATTCTCAACATATTTTTAATGGTAAATTATTTATTATCTATTTACTTCACTAATGGCCACTTTATTTACGTCTTTACTTAAATTAATTCCGCGACCCTCGGAACTCAACTTTGTGACACTCAACTGATGACATAGGACCTTTAGGACTCTTATTATGGTTATGTTAATTATTCCAATATTTTCATCTAATTAATGTATTTAATTATTTTTTTATTAATCTATTTACTTAGAAATGATCAATAAGAGTCTAGAAAATATTTTATTAAATTTTTATAAAAGTTCTACTTCATTATTGACATTGTGGCCATACGAGAATAAGGGCAACGGCCCATTCATAAAAAGTTATGTGATTGCATTGTTGGTTATTTGTCTTAATGATTATTTGATTTAATTGTACATTGCACTGATACCTGATTTGAATGCTAGATTGGACCCTAGAGACATGGGTGGTATGCGAATAGATTTCATCTAGACGATGCTAAGTTGATGGAAAAATGGTAAAGTGTTGAAGTTGTGAGATTGTGAATTTTGATTTGGCTATGATAAGGGTGACCTGCGGGGCCCAGTGATGATATTTTGGTGACCCTAACATATGGTACGCCATGGGAAGTTCCAAAGGGTAATCGTGCCTTGCCAGGCCAGCAAGGGGGATTGTCTCATGACACGGTCATAGTTAGTGGCTTAGGTATGGTGACGACCCTAATGTATGGTACGCCATAGAACGTTCCAAAGGGCAATCGTGCCCCCTGTTATGGTCCTAAATGAATTCATACGAGGTACATAACTTAGATGAATTCATTTAGAACCCCGTGTGCAGGACAAGCAAGGGGGGGATTTTCCATGACATGATCATAGTTAGTGGTATGGGAGGAAAGGATCTCGTGGATGAGATCTTAGATCTCATATAAGGTAACAGATAGTAATAAATTGGTTCATGTGTGAAATCTCTGTTTGACTCTTCGATTCAATATTATCTTGTACTTGCTAATTGTAAAGTAAGAGGGGTAGTTGGGTTAGATTATATTTCGGGGTGAACTCTTTCACTCAGGTACGGATTGTCTGGCTTCCGTGCCAGATTTTGCAGAAAATCAAGAAGAACCACAGAACCCTGAAGGCGAACAGTTTTACGCGGAAGAGAATCCAGAGGTGGGAGTGGAGCCAGAATACGCTTGGGACCCGTATCAATCTTAGAAGACGGCTCTGTTATTTTGTTTAAGTTATTATCACAAGGACTATTTTTAGTATTTCTATAATGGTTTGTAATAGACGAACCTTTAAGGAGAATTATCCGGTTTGGATTTTGGTTTTAAATTAATAAATTTTTAGAAATCAATATTTGATGCCTCCGATTTATTTCTGAAAATCGGGGCGTTAACATATTCTATATCTACTTTGATCAATCAACTGACCCATGGGTGGTTCATTTATTTTCGATAAATAATTCATTTATCACATTAGTAAAAAGATGAAATCATTACAATAGCAGAAGAAACGCATGAGAGAGCTTCAAAAAGTAACATAGTAATATTTTTCTACTGCTGCTACTCACAACTTCTTTTTTGGTCCATTAAGAGCAATTTGAAGTGTGTTGTATCTTCCTCCCAAGTATCTCCTGATCTACCTCCTTCTCTTCTTTGGCTGAATGGACTTTTGTGATCAATTTGTGAATCAAGTGCAGAACGAAATCGAATGGAATTAAAAATAGGAATTTCAAGATTTTATCAAATCTTGCAAAATGTGAAGGTTTGAATAGCCCAACAAAAAAAAGGCAAGATTTTAGTTCTTCAATGTCAAAAGAATTTTTTCTTATGGAATGCCTTTTTAATTTCGTATTACTTAGCTCTTTAGTTTTTGAATGGGGGGTCCATACTTGGTAGCCAATTAAAAAAAGGGTGTATAATTGGTAATGTTTCAAAATTTAAAATGGTAAGCTTATGAAATCATGATATTCAATTATTCTTTTTGGGTCAATGGGTGTAGCATCGAATGGTTATCATATACGGATAATTTTTGGGTCTACAATCTATGTCGTCCAAATTGCCACAGAGGACAGTTGTGAGAGGGACATTTTGCAAAACCGTTGTGTATTGTGATATAGATAGTATATATTGTTCTAGGGATCACTCCCCAAATTGTCAACGACACTTTTAAGGGGAGTGTCAAAATCAACTCATATGATTTTGCCACTCCCCAGAAGTTAATAATTTGGGGAGTATCAAAATCAACCCATATTGATGTTGGCACTTCTTTCCCTCCTGAGGAGTGCCGTTAACAATTTGAGAGTGACAAAATCATGGGCGTGATCACGTGGGGGCTCTACTGTCCATGGGAAGCAGCAGCCCCTACCCACACCCTCAAAACAACAGCGTTTGGGGGAAAATCCCTTACTCTCTTTATTTGCAACCCTATGGAGCAGAAACGCAATTATGAGAGTCTTACGGACAAAATTTAATTATGCATTTTTAGAATAATATGATCAGAATAATAAAATCTTCGTATCAGTTCAAACGATTGAAAATTGGAGCATTTAGTTTTTGAACCATATTTTTAAAACTCTTATTTTTTTAATATATAAGACTTAAAAAAAATTAAGAGCGCCAATTTTTCTCCGCAAGTAATTAAATATCAATGAGTTCTTTTAATATTCTACGAAATATATGTTATTTGTTTGACACAAATATACACATTGTTAAGTTCTATTTTACACACGGGACTATTTTTTTTTTAAGAACAGAGGATCACGTGTTAGCGTAAATTGCAAATATCATCCTGAAAGTTTTTGACAAGTACAACTAAGCCCCTAAAAAGTTAGATCCCGCACCTTGGTTTGGGAACTTGGGATTCACATCCTCATAGTCATAACTCGTAAGTCATAACATAAAACTCCCTCTGTCAGTCAACCGTTACTACCTAGAATTTAAGCATGTCGCATGTATAAAGAAACTGCCAAATTTACCCCTAAAAGAGTCAAAACCGCGCGCATTGTTCCCTCAAAACCTCTCTCTCTCTCTCTCTCTCTCAATTAAACTCTACTACGCACTCCAAGACCCAATAAAGTGTATGCATTGTCGTGCCTTCAACCAATTTCATCACCATCAACACTTTCTCCTCCTATCTCTACCTCAAGACAGCTGTCACATCAACGCCCCAATTGAACTACAAGTTCCTTCATCGCTTACAACCCTCCCCCAATTATATTGTAAACAACTATATAACGAAACCCTAAAATTCGAAATTGATTTCAGAGATCAAGTGTAGGAAGAACTTTTTAGGTGCTCGGAAGTGCAAGAATGTGTCAAATTGTCCACAGTGGTTATTCGCAGATGCATTGCATTCCATTCTGATGGTTGTGACTTTAATACAAGTTTTACTAAATCATCATCTGTGTGGGAATAAACAGGCCATGCAGAGAATTAAAACCATTGGTATAGATAACTTTTGATTAATGTAAATCAAGCCTGTAAGTCTGGTTTTCCACTTGAACATCTATTTTCACAGCATCTAATTCCAGAAGTTAATGTCTCATTTGGGTATACTTATTACTCAACGCTCTTCTCGATAAGCCCTCTTCCTATACACAAAATGAACTTTCAACATGCTTGCACGTACGAAATAATATATGCCACACAAATTCTTATGAACATTCATTTTTTAGATAAATTTGAAGTAAATCTTTTCTGGCAATTAACAAGAAGTTTCCATGCATAGAACACAAGTATTGGCCTATTGGAGAATCCAAAAGCTTTTTAAAACACGTTTCCAGAGTCAAAGCTATCATTTATTGTACCTTATTGGTAAAAGTTAGGTATCTCTACGTTTTAATGGGAATTAAACATAAGTTGGTGTCTGTTTAGCTTCTTTGACAACTTATTTTAAATTGGGTGGTGGTGGTGGGGCTACTTCTACTCTCCAATCTGTTTAGCCGCGGTTTGAGTTTTGAATTTTGTGGAAAAATTTGCCAAAACGTAATGACAGCGAAAAGGAAAGGAGATGGAAAAGGAAAAAACCAGCTTCAGGACGTTTCTTCATTAAATTCTTTCTTATTCAAATCTTCTCGTCATATCAAGATCCCTACACAACTTTAGAATACCGTTGTACTTCTTTTGTACCAAAAAGAAAATATTGCCGTTGTACTTTATACCATCTTTGTGAACCTAAAAAAAATTATTAATATATATATATATATATATATATATATATATATATAGAGTCATTTTCAAATGAGAAAGTTCTTATTTTAGTTAAAATAAGGATCTCTTTATTTCTCCCATTTTCCGTTCGAATTTCGATGATCTGAGTCGCTCAATGTGTTCAGAACGTGATTTCTAGAGTACTTGCGAGGAATCAGCAAAAAAATGACCGAAAAAGGCTTCATCTGAGCAGTTTTTATTTGAACTGTTCGATAAAAAATAAACAAAAACTGCTCGGATGAAGCCTTTTCGGTCAATTTTTTTGCTGATTTCTCGCGAGTACACTCAAAATCATGTTCTGAATACATTGAGTGGCTTGGATCATCGAAAATCTATCGGGAAAGGGAGGTCCTCATTTTATTAAGTTAAGGTGGTCCTTAGAAGAATGAGACTTTTATATATATATATATATATGTATATGGGAATGGGAGGGGCTGTAGTGCACCTGCCGCACTATACCGTGTAGTGCGGCTGGTCCAACCGTCTATCTCGGCACGGATGGCTTGGATATAATCTGAGCTTCTACAAATTCTACCCATCCATTGTTCGGATGAAAATCTGAGCCGTCCATTGCCAAGATGGACGGCTGGATTAGGCGCACTGCACGTGTAGTGCGGGGTGCACTACAGCACCTCGGGTGCCTTCAATTTCTTCATAGAAAAAAACATGTAATTTGCCATTTTTAACTGTTCGTTTTGAAGTAAATCCCATGCACAAGACAATAAAAAAGTACACTTGATTTCGGCCTATTTTATTTATCATCTAATAATTTCTGGCTTGGTGGATATAGTGAATGAGCCGGAGAGTTAGATGACCAGAAGAGCACAACCGATTTTCTATTCTACGTTGGTGACACGACGTTCACTTAGATTAAAAAGAAGCAATTAATTGTCACTCTCTCCACTTTTGTTTTCTGCCACAATGATAATAGGTGATATTATAGATCTAAGAAACAGTACAAGGGATCAAGAAACCAAATAGGAAGGGACTCATTTCAAAGACTACACCCAACTTCAACTAAACTCATCGCTCCAAACAAACGGAGCACTGCAAAAAAAAAACCAAAAATACCCATACAGGGGTGATCAAAGCCCCACAAACAGGGAGAAATCTCACACCGGGGACACCAAAGAAAAGAACAAAAAAAAAGAGAAAAATCGGTAACGAAACCCGACGGAGAGTCCGCCGTATCAGAGCAAACTTTATCCACCCACGTAGATCTCCCACTCCAGCGAGAGGAGGATGCCTCCTGCAACCACGATCTGCAAGCCACTACATCCAAAAGCCGTCGGACTGCACAGCAAAAGAGGCGGCAGATTGTGGTTTGGAGAGGAGGAGGATGGGGTGAAGGGGGAAAAAGAAAAAACTTCCGAGGTCTAAAATCAAGAAATTGAAAAATCCCATGAGGGAGAGATATCCCTCTTCTTCTGTCACCCATTGAGGCATAAAACCCTGGGGGGAGGGGAAGGAGAGAGATGGGGGGTAGCGACTTCTTTTGGGTTAGAGAGAGAGAGAGAGAGTCCAAGATGAAACTGTTTAGTACAGTATATCTTTTTGCATCGTCACTCTCTCCATTTGTGAGGCCGAATATGTAGCTGCTACCTCATGTGTATGTCATGCGATGTGGCTAAGGAGCTAACTAAAGGATCTTAATTTTGCACAAGAAGAAGCAACGAAAATATTCATGGACAATCTATTAGCAATAGCACTAGCAAAGAATCCAGTCTTCCATGGCTCATAGCAAGCACATAGATACAAGGTATCATTTCATGAGAGAGTGCATGGCTAAAATGGAGGTTTGAATGACATTCGCAAGGTCGAAACATCAAATTGCCGATATCCTCACCAAACCACTCAAGTATTGAAGTCTTCTCCAAGCTAAGAAACCTTCTTGGAGTTAATAAATCAAGTTAAGGGAGAATGTTGGAGCATAAACTTGATTTAGTATTTTGGCCCAAGAAAATAAAGCCCAAATTAAGAATCCCAAAATAGAAGATATTTTGGAAGGAGATATAAGTTTGTAGTTTATAGAAGAGTTCAAGAATACCTACATTCTAGAAGATGTCTAGAACCTACCTAGATGTGGTTATCTGTATAAGAGGAAATAATAACGTAAATATGTGTTGTAAGTACTTTTCACATGTGTAAAATCTAGAATCTACCTAGATGTGATCTTGTAAAGAAGAAATCTATAACCTTCCATGGAGTTGTATAAAAATAGATGGATTCTAATCATTTTGTACTGAGCCAAAAAATTTGTGTTCAAGTACAATACAAAGTGCTTACTTCCTCACCCTACAAGCCTGGCCCTGAGATTTGCGAGGCCTTAGGCAGGATTCAAAAATGAGGCCTCTCAAATTTATGTATATAGTTCAGTTGTTCGAGATGAGGAACTAAATAGCCTGGTGGTTTAGTGGCAGAACACTTCTAAAGTTCCCTCAGGTTGTGTATTCAAGTCCTGGCACCATGTTCCAAAGCCTATTTTTTGTAAGTTGCATTGTTAACGTAAAAAAAAATCGAAGTTGCCAGGGATGGAACACGAGATTTCTTGGATATAAACACCCACATCTTACTATTACACCAAAGAAATCTATATGGAAAACACCGGAAAAAAAAAAATCGAAGTTGCCAGGGATGGAACACGAGATTTCTTGGATATAAACACCCACATCTTACCTTTACACCAAAGAAATCTATATGGAAAACACTGGCCCTGCCACTATAGTCTTAAGTACTCTTCCCTCTTCTGAAAAAAAATCCTTCCATCACGAACACCCAAATAATCCTCTTCTTTCCAACAGCTATTGGAAAAAGCCACCAAGTTCCAATTCATCTAGATCTCTTGGGGAAATTGTGTGACCATGCATAAAATAAATCGGGAAATGAATTAAGGTAACACACTTTCTTAATTTTCTTGTCTTCTTTAATTTAGTGTTTTAATCCTTATTTATATACTTTTAGGGAATTCCTATTCATTTTTTTTATTTTATCTTTTTAGGAATACCGCCTACCTCATTAATCGAAACGCCGTGTTTTTTTTTTTTTTTTTGACAATGCTCGAGCTCTCTTCACATTAAAGTAGTGTGACTACATACAAATCAACTACTACAAAAATCTCCAATTGTTAGATTTCAGTAAAGGTAATGAAGTGGATTTGCATAGGTTGGAGAAAAATCTTGGGCCTCTGAACTCTCCATTGACGAAGGCATATACATACAACCAACAAAAGTATAAGAAAAAACATGGCATACTAGCCTACAATCGGAATCTCCTATTGCACTCTGGAGAATAAATCTCCCGGCTTATCTAATTATGTGTGAGCATGAACCGGATTGATTTCTAATCGTAATTCCTTTTTCTTTTTTTTCTTTTTTTTTTTTGTAGGTTTGTGGTGTTTGCCGAATGAAGAGAACACAAAGGATACTCACCCATGCAATGCCGGAATTCTCGCCAAAGCTATTCTATTTTGCGGCCACAACCCTCAAAAGCACATGGAAAAAAAAAATTAAAATGAGCTTATTCGAGCATCTTAGGGAAGAAGCGAACACAAAAAATGAATGTATTAATACGAAAGAAGAAAGGACTGAAAGAAGAAAGGACCGGATTCCAGGAATAGACAGACAGTTTCATTTACTTTGCATTGATCAAATATATTACTTTCAACAGATTTTGCATCCATCCTATTACATTTTCAATATGCTATAAATACCAAATACACCCAATAAATCAGGGGGGAAAAAAAAATCCCTTTCTATAAACATCAACAGCTTGCATGGTTAGAGGCCTCATTGACTTCAGTTTGCATTACCTTTACCTTCAAGTCGTCGAGATAATTCTGGTAGATATAAGTGGAAAACCCCCAAAGAGATAAGAGTAAAGCAATTACCTTTATGCCGTTCATTGCATCATGGAAGATTATCACGGCAGCAATAGGAGTAAGAGCCAACGAAAGAGTACCAATAACGTTCGAGAAGAGAGAGGACACCACAAAAATCAATCCCACCACACCAACAGAGCAAACTTGCCAAGCAATGGCAGCACCTACTAAAGTCATCACATACGCAACTCTCCCCTTACCAAATCCGTCCATTTCTCCCTCTAAAGACTTCCACTCCCCACTGGCAAAGAGTCCCACAACCGAAACGCAAGTTGCCACGAGTGATGCGAAGATTTGTATTTCCAAGACCACGGAAAATGTTTCCTTCTTCAGAACCTTCTGGAACCAAAGCTGTGTGAGCGAAAGTATTAGGGAGTAAAGGGCAGAAGCTCCAATCGTGCTTGCGAATCCAAGGAAATAATTCCATTTCGAGACTCCAGATGGTGCATCAGAATCGTTGTTCAACCCAACAAGTGAAGCAGATAGTGTAAGAACAACAACAGAGTTCATAATTTGTACAGTGAACTTTTGTGAATTGATGAAGAAAGCGAAAATGGCGTTAAACACCAACTGGGTTGCGCAAATGAGGGAAAAAGTTGAAGCAGGAAGGTATAGCAGTCCAATAGAGTAAAGCATATTATCGCCTGCGAAGAGTATGCCGAGAGCAAAGTAGACAAAGGAAATAATAGCGATAGAAGGGGGGGTGGAAGTAGTAGAAGGATTTTGAGAGGAAGGGAGAATGATAAAGTATGGGATGAGGAGAATCGGGAAGGCGGCTGTTTGGATCAGGGTAGCCATCCATGTGCTACTTCCACCCTCATCATAATAAAATCTACCTAGAAGCACACCAGCGGTTTGGCCAGAAAGAAGAAAAAGTATGTTGAGAGATGCTAATACCCACCATTGCCTACCCACAGGCCTGAGGAAATGTGATTCATGATCTGTTGAAGCTCCATCTTTGATCAATAAAGGTTCGTGGTTATCTGTATAAGAGGAAATAATAACTTAAGTATGTATCTCTTGTAGAAGATGGGTTTTGAAAGATTACCATTTCCGGCTGTAAGAAATTAAGAATGCGAGTGAAATTAAAGAACCATGGAACAACTAGTTAAATGTAACAGATAACGTATACAACTTCATCCAAAATTGCACAAGGACATGTTATGAATACAGAAGTTTAAGTAAGATTGATAGAAGAGCTGTATGTGCCCATGCACCAGAAATCATTCAAAAAAGAAGCAAGACTCCAACATACACACAACCAAAAGAGAGGTGAAAATTTTAACAGCATAGTTTCTCTGCTACCAAGCAATGAAGGTCGAGGTAGAAATCGTTATATCTGATAAATCAATCCTACCAGTCAAAAGTTGTTTACCGTACTAGACTAAAGAATAGCAGCCAAACCAAAAGCAATTATCTGCGAGGAAAACAGTAGATCCCAAAAGTCTTGTGATATATGACAAGCAAGAAAATGGTTGCAAATTGTAGTCTTTAATATTGTCTTAGGAGTCATAGAGATAATAGATTAAGGTGGTTTGAGTATGCTTATCCTAAATCGGTTGATACGTTGGTTAGGAGGGTCCGTATGGTTATAATAGGGGATAACACCAAGGGGAGGGGTAGATTAAAATTGACTCTAGAGGCTCTAGTTCCAAAATACCTAGGTCATCCTGGATATCACTCGACAGAAGACAATGAAGTCATGGAATTGTCCCCAATTGATTGGGAATTAAGGCTCGGTTTGATTTGGTTTGAAGAGTTATTAAAAAAAAGCTGTTTGAGGCAGCAAGCATTGCCAAATTAGGAAGACCGTAAATACTATGTTGATCCCTTCTCAACTAGTCAGCATAAGCACCATATTGAAATGGAAATCAAATCAGCAATTCTCAAGGTGTGAAGCCCCAAAGTCCCACATCGGTGGGTTCAGGAAATTATATGTAAAATATAAGGGCACATGTTGAGCTAATGTATAACCTGAGATTTACCTTTTGAGCCATGTAGTTAGGCTAAGGGTTGGCAGGTTAACTGACGCAAATCGTTACACAAGGAGCCTGCCTTGTTTTATCTCCATGAGGGCAATGAGGTGGAAATTAAGGTCACACAGTGCAAAATCTTCATAAAGAACATGCTACACTGAAACAAATATGGGTGATTTTTGAAGCACAATAAATGCATGATTCCAACATTAGTTCTGTGAGGATAACTGGTTCACAAACTAAGGCCTTGTCTTCTAGAAGTTGCCGTGGCGGCGACTGGGATCAGAAGAGAAAATCAAATCCATTAAAGGGGAGTCTTTGGTTTGGTTGTGTGTCGTAATTTATACACATTTGATTCTCCTGAAATGGTGTGGCAATTCACATTGTGCTGTGAGAGAGCAAGACTGTGGTAAGGGAGTGAGAGAACCAGATTGTGAGCTCCGGTGTGTGGACACTCCTCCTCCGGTGAGAGTTTTTGTAAACTATTGTGATTATGTTGGAAATTTTCGCTCGGAAATTATTTTGTTTCTCTCGTGCTGATTCGTGTGTGTGTTTGGTTTGAAGGGTCCTAGGTGTGAGCACAACAAGTTTCACTTCCAAGAACATCTGAACTAGTATATAATTTTGTAACTCCTACGAAAAAGAAAAACGAAATTGAAACATTAACTGCCTCTCCCACCGTATGGCTGAATCAATTTCCCGAGTCGGATTATAAGCCTACAATTTCCCCTACTAAAAGCAGCAGTTCTATGTCCCCAAAAACCAATGTCTTATCCATCAAGTTTCTAGTCAAAGAATCGTTAATAGTCTTATGATTCCTATCCTTCCATTCTCCGTAGTAGTAGTATTTATATTTTTCGAAGGGGTGATTTTGCCTCTCTTCAAATTGTTAACGGCACTCCCATCATGTTGATTTTGCCACTCTCCAAAAGTTAACAATTTGGAGAGTGGCAAAATCAACCCGTATTGATTTGGCACTCCCCGTTAACAATTTGGGAAGCTGCAAAATCACCCCCTTCACAAATTAAGCAAAGAAAGACAATAATGTGCATACAATCCAGATGAAACGGCGTTAAACCGAGATTTAAATATCTTCTTGTTGTAATCTGCATACAATCCAGATACCAATTATTTGACCAAATTGATTGACAAAAAGAAAACCCATCAATAACTGAGAGAGAGAGAGAGAGAGAGAGACCTGGCATGTTGCGATTAAAATACAGAGAGTGGCGATCAGAAAGGTGGAATCTGAGCCAGTGCGACGAAGTACAATTTGTCTCCTTCAAAACCTTGCCCGAGAAAGGAACCTCTTGAAATTTATGACAAGCCGTGAAGGCATTGCATCGAAAGTTACTAAAGTATGATGTTGTATGATAAGAAAGGCAATGTAAATGGAATTGAAAGGGGAAAATGGAGAAGAAATGGGCAATGGATCGAAATGTGATTGAAAGGGGAAAATGGAGAAGAAATGGGCAGTGGATCGAAATGTCATTGAAAGGGGAAAATGGAGAAGAAATGGGCAATGGATCGAAATGTGATTGAAAGGGGAAAATGGAGAAGAAATGAATGAATTTTTGGTATCGAAAGTTACTGTTCTCGTTGTCGTCCCAATTTTACTCAACTCATTACTCCCCTCTTTGTACAACAACCAGTCCACTAACTAACTTATTAATTTCCTTCCAAAGTAACCAACTACCCATAGATGAGGTGTTGCGTGTCTCTCATACTACTAGCTACTATAATTATTTTTAGAATGGTTGGCAACAGCTTTCAAGAGCTGCTACTCCCCCCTCCCCTGACACACACCCCCCGCCGGCCCCACCACCCATTTCCAACACTACCCCCTCTCTCTCTCTCTCTCCCTCTCTCCCTTTTCTTTCTTTCTTTCTTCTCACTCTCTCTACATTTTCTTTCTTTTTTACGACAGTTTGTTTCTTCTTTTATTTTCTTTTTTTTTCCAGTTTTGTTTTTTTTTTTTCATTTTATTTCATTTTCTTTTTTTCCGGTTTGAATTTTTTTCTCTTTAATAAAAGATTCAAGTCTAATTCTAGGCTTTGTAAAGTAATTGAGAGAAAAAAAATGTTTCAATTGATCATATTTATCCGACTGTTTTATTTTTCTTTTTTTGTCCTTTATAGATTAAAAAATATAGTTACGAAAATAAGTGTTTCAATTTTTAATCCGTTTGAACCAGTACAAAGATGTTATTTTTCTGATCATTTCATCCTAAATGGTCGTAATAAATTTTTGGCTTCAAGACCTTTCAATGGACACCCTAAGAGAGTCTTGAAACTAAATAATGAGTTTTAGGGTGTTTGTTGAAAGACCTTAAACCAAAAAATTTATTATGACCATTTAAAATAAAATAATAAAAAAAACGATCTTTGCTTTGATTTAACTGAATTGCAAATTAAAGCACTTAATTCTTGAATTATATTTTTAAATATACAAAGGGTGTATTTATAGGAATTAAATAAATAAGATATAAGTAATTAAATAAAAAATAAATTAAAAAGTAGGGGGACCCAAGGGCTCTGCTGCCCCATTGGCACAGTAGCCCCTATGAAGCCCACGTTTCCGTTTTAGTTAAAAAAAAATAGAAACCAGCCATTTGCAATCCTATGGAGTAGAAACGTGATTTGAAGTAACATACTACTGAATCAGTTAAGAGGATTTATGCTAAATAATGGTTAACAAATATATTAAATTGTACTATAGTTAAAAAAAAGTAATCCTAAATATAACATTTGTATTCTGGATTAGTATGTCGTTTGCAAAATACATTTCATAATTAGTTCCTGAACACCAATTGTAATCTTAATGAATATTTTGTTTTACGGCCTTTCAACGAGCACTTTAAGACTCATTATTTAGTTTCAGGACTCTCTTAGGGTGTTCATTGAAAGGCCTTGGAGCCAAAAATTTACTACAACCATTTAGAATGAAATGATCAAAAAATAACATCTTTGCACTGGTTCAAACGGATTGAAAATTGAAACACTTTTTTGCATAACTATATTTTTTAATCTATAAAGGCCAAAAAAAAAAAGAAAAATAAAGCAGTCGAATAAACATGATCAATTGAAACACTTTTTTTCTCTCAATTACTTTACAAAGCCTAGAACTAGACTTGAACCTATTATTAGAGAGAAAAAAAAATTCAAATTGGAAAGAAAGAAAAGGAAATAAAATGAAAAAAAAAAAGCCCAAACCGGAAAGAAAAGGAAAAAAAAAAAAAGCAGACTGTAAAGAAATAAAGAAAGAAAAGGGAGAGAGAGAGAGAGAGAAGGAGGGGGGGGGGGGGGGGGGAGGCGGGGGGGCTGCTCCCCCCTTCCCGCTCCCCTTCCTGCTCCCCCCCCCTTCCGGGCCCACTCCGGTCTCGTTCCGATGATCGGAAACGTTCACTTTGTAGAGCTCGTCGAGTAGAACAACCATGTCAAAAATCAGCTTGATTGGATATCATTAAGTCCTTGATCGGAACCTTTTTATTTTAAAAAGAATGGATCCGAAACACTGAATCAAATCCATTGTAACCCATGGACCGAGAGTTTATGGGCTCCGATCAGGCACTTAATGATATCCAATCAAGCTGATTTTTGACATGGTTGTTCTACTCGACGAGCTCTACAAAGTGAACGTTTTCGATCATCGGAGCGAGACCGGAGTGGGCCCGGAAAAGGGGGGAGCAGGAAGGGGAGCGGGAAGGGGGGGAGCAGCCCCCCCGGCTCCGGGGGGGGGGGGGGGGGGGGGGGGGGGGTATTACCGGAAATGGAGGTGGGGCCGGGGAGGGGGGGTGTGTCAGGAGGGGGGGATTAGCAATTTGCCTTTCAACATTCTCGCTCTTTAGACTATCCATCACTACTCGTATAACTTGGGTCTCAGGGGCCCCACAGTGCCATACGGCTGTTGTGCCTTTATTTCAGGTCACATTATGTGTTAAAAAATATGATTCAAATCGTTCATTTTGTAGAACTCGGCGAGCACAATAAGTCCTCAAAAAATCAAGTCAATCGGACATCGGCGACTCAATTAACTAATCATGGTTTTCTTATGTACAACAAATACAATTTCAAAAACACACAGCTAGCTTGTTTCAAAAAAAAATAATAATCATTTATCTATAAAATGGGTGCCCTTGAGTGTTTCTACGGGACTTTTGCTATATTTGGTTTGGTTTTTGAATTTTTTTTTGAAAAATAGTAAGGGTAATAAGTGGAGAGAGAGAGAGACAGAGAAATGTTGGAAGTAGAGGAAATTTAGAGGGTATTTTTTGAAAAATTCTTTTTGAATTGTAAAGAGAACAAAGCATTTAATTTCTTTGTTATCAAATACTTTTGTCACCTTAAGGACAAATGTGTGGTGGATTATCGGAACTGTCAAATAATTTGCATACAAGGCCGGCTTTAAGAGGATCCTACCTTGCTTTTTGTTGTGGGCCTTGTGGCTTTACGATATCACTTAATATACATGTTGGAAGAAAAAGATTGCACGAGGTTCCTAAGAGAAAAAGTTACACTTGGCTAAGCAACAATAGAGAGACCATGTATGGGAGGGGGTTGAGAGAGAATCTAAAACATTTGATTTGATTAAGGTGTGGGTCAAGATTTCATTCCAAGCATAGTGGGTACCTTATTAGTGCAAGATTATATTGTAAAATTCTAACATTATGGTTAAGATTTCGTAAAGTTCTTCTTGCATTTTTTTAAAGTGAAATATTGAATTAAATCATCGTACTTTAACGTACTTATCTAAGAAATGTGTATAAATATCAGGTAATGTGCAAAGCGAGTGCTTAATAAAAAAATGTGCAAACCGAGAATTGATGAGTGTGTTACCAAAAAATTATGTGACTAAACCCCCTACCGAAGATTTTTTAAAAAAACCCTTACACTAGGTTTCTAACCTTCATGTTGTTTTGACAAGTGGCAATAGTTGCAACTTTCATTTTATTTATGCGAACAATAGTTTTGTAAGTACTTTCAATATGGCAAATACAAATTTGTGCTGGGAAGAATAAGGTCACTTTTATCATTTTATTACGTTCTAACTAATAAAAGGCTCTGCACCATTTGGCATTGGAGTTGATAACTAGTGTACGCCACTTTAACTTTCAGCGCGTGAATAACTCTCTTGACTCAATGCTATGCACTGGGCCTTTACACATAGCGGGCCTCCATAAACTTTTGGGAAAATGACGGCCTAGAACGTGTTTTGATAATTATCAAAACACGTCATTGACCGTCATTTTCCTTAAACCTTTTTTTCCCCGATTCACAAAATATTTTTTGGAGTGGTTTGTTGGGCTCACCCTTAGGTTCGGCCCTGGCAGCAACAAAAACTAGAGTCAAAACTCAAGTGATTGCTTTTCTATGGGATCACCGAGACATCACAAGGACTAATTTTTTTGTCTTTTTTTAAATCAATGGTACATTAGTGGAGAGAGGAGTGAGAGAGAGAAACTTGTGGGACAGAAGAGGTTGATGACTGGTGGAGTCCAATGGTGGTGGATTTTTATCCCCATATCTAATACCTCATCCAAACCAACTACTTTTTAATCCGTCTTTCGTAAAAGTCTCATCAATATGGGTCCATTATTCTTAAATAATACCCCATACTATCTTATCACACTTCATAAATAATACTTCAAATTCTTATCTCGTACCCAATCAAGCCCTTATTTAGGATTTCATTTTTCAATTACAGTAGAATATAAATCGAGGGTATATGCGTCTTTTCAAGTTTTAGTTTGTGTATATGCAATTTCTTTTTTCCTTATCATGCAAAGAGCAATTTCGAGAAAATCCCATGATGAGTCACCCCAACTTATTATCCCTTATCCAATCGGGTCCTTATTTAGGGTTTCGTTTTTCAATTACCGCAGAATAGAAAACGAGGGTATATGCGTCTTTTCAAGTTTCAGCTTGTGTATATGCAATTTCTTTTTTCTTACCATGCAAGGAGCAATTTCGAGAAACCTCACCATGAGTCCGCAATTGTTTGCACCTTATACCGCTGAAACGCAGTTTCCCCTTCGTCAAATAGACAAATACCCAACCCGTCCTCCCCACTCCTCAGTTACCCAGAGAGAGAGAGAGAGAGAGAGAGAGAGATGGCATCGGCTTTGAGATCAGCGATGCTTCGCCACATCCGAGTGCCTGTAACTGAAACCCTAACCCTAAATGGGTTGAAATGGAACCTATTCAACAACGTACGATCGATGTCGTCCCACGACGATCATATCACTAAAGAAGAAGTCATCCATAGGGTCCTCGACGTCGTCAAGAGCTTCCCCAAAGTCGACCCTTCCAAGGTCGGTCACTCAGTCATTCAACGCTTCCTCTTTCATTTTCCTCACTCGATTTACTCCTGTTTGGTTGCTGACAATTTGACAAAATGTACGAAAACAAAAAACCGAGAATTGAAATGAATGCCTTGGTTTTACTTGATTATCTTCAATGAATCGTTGGATGTGTAGGGAAAGTGTCCTATAATCGTTTGGCCTCGTTTATAATTTCTTTTGTTTCCGTCTTCATCAGTAATTTCGTTTGGTTCCCGGGGAAAATGTGGGAAAACGGGAAACCGATAAATGAAGGATTGAGATGTAAACTACAACACATTACAACTTTTCTGATTACTTCACATGGTTTTTCTTTATGGTAAACAAACAATTTTAAGGCTGTATTTAGATCAGGGTTTTGTGGTGGGCAGGGTCGGAATAAGGATTTTGAATTCGGGGTGGCAAAATTAGAAGAAACCGACCATTAAAATCCTTAACACCAAGAGAACACACATGTTCTATGGCTAATTGTTCATAATGCCGAAAGAAAAGTACACATGTTCTAAGTTTTTTTTTTTTGCTCGGCTTTATTTAAATATATTTTTGCATGGCACATATGTTCTAAGGTTAATCATTCATCAATATCGAAAAAAAATAGTTCTACAATCAACTGAAATCAACCCAAGGCATTTTTTCAAATCCCGAAAACAAAGTGGATTTGTATTTGGTTTTAGAGAGAGAAGGATGGGGACAGACGAAGGACGCAAGAAAATAACAAGGATGGTTATGCTCATTTTAAGGTTCCAAAAGCAAAAATGCACTAGATTCTCTTAACTAATTTCATTTTATCATTTTAAGTAGGGTTTAATTTAAAAAAAAACACTAGACTCCTGTTAACAAACAAGGTTTAAAGTTGGGACAATTCACTTTGACACCTTGTGCTTTGGCCCATGTGCGGTTTTGCCCTCTTACATTTGATTATCAGTTAACAGAACTTGCAAATGACCTTAATACCCTTGTCTCCTTCCTCTCACTCATAGAGAGATGCAAATGCATACACATGTACATATGTATACATATATTATCTAGTATCTACAACTACAACATAAAAAATAGTGTTTGTAGGATAACAGAACAGATCAAGGATTCAAACAAAAATGAAGAACTTGGATCGAGCATTCAAAAATTGAGCATTGCATATGATGAACTCGGATATGTATCACATAACCAAACTATCGAGTTAGGAATCCACGGGTCATAGCCACAAAAGATAGTTTAGGTTATTTGCAATGCAAATGCCATCGAGTTAGTTTGCACTACCGATTTTAACTTTTAATTATATAAGTCTCTCTAATCAGTCGAGTATGGAAAAGATAAATATCACTTAGCATAATATCGGAACTTCTCCACCTAATAATCTAAGATTTGTGTTGGATCTAAATTTTTTAAATGATATCAAAGCGGGGTTCATTCCAACCCACAATCCACACGATGACAAACCCAATAGAAAAATTACACTTGGACCTCAAAAAAGTTGATATGTATATGTGATGATAGACCTCAAAAGTTGTTGCAAGAGAAGAATGATATGTATTGTTAGGTAATATAAGTCCCACATTGGTTAGGTATTGACATCAGCAATGACTTACTCTACTATTGAGGCCTCTCCAACTAATAACTTATGCTTCGAAGTTGGATCCAAATTTTTAGCAAATTTAGAGATTTACATGGAATTTTTACCGATATGATTGTTAAATTTGATTATGCAACCTTGGTTAGTCATTTGGAGCTAAAAATAAGGGAATGCGTGGTATTTTGTTGCTAGTGATTTATGCCTTGTTCTCTTTACAATTCAAAAAGAATTTTTCAAAAAATTCCTTTTAGATTCCCCCTACTTCCAACATTTCTCTATCTATCTCTCTCCACTTATTACCCTTACTATTTTTCAAAAAACTTTTTAAACACCAATCAAAACATAGCAGCCTTGTTCGTTTAGCACATTTGGATATTTTAGTTTTGGGAGTGGGTGGAGAGAGAAATAGGGTAATGATTGGAGAGAGGGGAAATGAGTGGAGAGAGAAATGGAATTAATAATTAGAGAAATAGGGTAATGATTGAAGAAAGATATAGGGTAATGATTGAAAAACAAAGTTAAAACAAAGTAAGTATGCTAAACGAACAATGCCAGCATTAGTTGCTATGACTTGTACTTAGTTATACCTGTTGTGAATGTTATTGGTGGGGTGGTGTGAAGGTGAAAGGGTTCTTCACATGTACTAAAACCATCTTCATTTCTATCTCTACTTTTCAAGAATTAGTTCATTTCTTGACAGACCTTAATTTTCCCTTCAAAATTTAATATTTAGTTATTCTTAATTTACCTTGATATTCTAATCATTGGTCGTGTTTTAAGATACGGTACTGTATGTTCAATGTTTACCTAACTTGTTGGTGTCCTAGTTTTAGGAGAAATCACATGCCGGTGTGTCCGTGTCCCGAGGTTGTATCCATGTTTTATAGTCTTAGATTTGGAGAATCAAAATTGGGTCTTTATTTTGAACTAAGGTTGGAAAGAAGATAGGAGGAACCAAAATGAAGAAGTGAAGTATGGTTGGAGATGTTCAATGGCTTGTGTAGATATTGATATGCTTTACCTTTTAATAAACGATATTGAAACGCAGCAACGCTAGAGTTGTTTTTCGTTTCTAATCTAAATAGTTAAATAAAGTTGTGGAGTTATGTTCCATAAGCTTATATAGGATTTGGACATTCAAACATTTAGAAGGCCATGTTGGTTTTTAAATTTTTTTTGTTGGTAATTTACGTTGGCATTTATGACAGTCTGATTTGATTGCTATTTAACTTGTGAAAGTTTGTGTTCCATTCCAAATTTCTGGCAGTGGAATTCTTGGAGTCAGTTTATGACATAGTTGCTAAAATCTTACAAACATGATTCCAATCTTATGATTCGAAACCATTGTGATGTGAGAAACCCACTTTGAGGGGAGGGTGGTTGGTGGGCATTGAATTGAATTCATTGGGCCCCTTCTGTTCTTTATTTTTGTTCGGAAATCGTGTTCTTTATTCTTTTTGCCCCGTTCTATTGTCCTTGAGATGAATCGACTCTTCATGCTTTCAACAGAAAAAAATCCCTCTCTCTACAAGACTTCGTCTTTGTATTTGACTTTACCTTGGTCTTTATGCTCGCGATAAGAAGCCATGCCTTTTTTTTTGGAGATGAATGTTTTGGAGTTATTAATTTTTTTTTGATAAATTTTGGAGTTATTAATTGAGAGGGTTGAAAATATACTCAGTTGGTTTGTTTCACCCATTTGAATTGAGTTTTGGGTGCGTTACATGATTGAGTTTCATCAACTTCTTCTTTCCTTTTTGTAGTTTCAATTGTTTTGAAATGGATTTCCCCAAATGGTGGTGGTGTAGCTTTCCTCTTGGTTCGATAGAAAACCAATATCAAACGTAACAATTGCATCTGCGAGTCTCATTGCCATCACTACAGCTATATTCGTAATCGAGGTTGTGAATAATGCATTGTCAAAGGTACCTTTTTGTTATTGGTACGCACAATATGTACCGGTAGCAGCACATTTTGTGTGCCATCTCAGATACGTTACCATAAACGTTATGGCTCCATAATTGATACTTATCTTACTTATGTTTTTTATTTGCATTATTGGTTTCATGTAAAAAAAATTAGATCTTATTTACATTATTTGTGTTCATGGAGTTACTTAATGCCATGGGAGAGAATCCCTTAGGATTCCATGGACAATTAAGTCTTTGATACCATCTGTGTGTGTGTGTGTGGTCAAATCAGTGGCATTCTCCAATAAAGTGCCACAAAGCAAACCTCTTTGATTATCTCACGAGATAGGAATCTAATATAGTCGCAGAAGGTTCCATACAATGTACTGCAGAAAGCACTGGCTTATGCAAATGTTTGTTTCTTTTGAAATTGCATCCGGTACTGGAACACGAGTTTTTTGCAAAATGTAACTGGAGCTAAACTAACTGTGCATTATACTTGCTAGTGGTAAAAACGTTATGTACTGGTGGAATTCACCACCTTGATGGTAATATTGTTAAATCTGCATTTAGTGAATATGGTAGGTATGACCCAGAACGGGTCAGTAGGGAAAGGTATTAGCCACCCTGATAGTAAAATTGAAATTACAGCTCCTTTTGCATTTATCTGCAGGTGGCCCCTGATGTCCATTTTCAGAAGGATTTGGGATTGGACAGCTTAGACAATGTGGAAATTGTAATGGCCCTAGAAGAGGAGTTCAAGCTCGAGATTCCAGACAAAGAAGCGGATAAGATTGACTCCTGTACTCTTGCAATTGAGTATATCCATAACCATCCAATGGCTAGTTAATGTTTGCTAATTTCTTTGATTTGGGATCTATCTTCTTTCTGTAAGTTTTAAAATCTTTAAAAACAGGACTGTTCAAGCCCTGTCTCTCTTTGACTTCTTGGGTATTCGTAGTGACTTTGAACCCTGTAAAGGGATGGCAATAATTGGAGTTCTCTCTGATCAGAGTTAAGAGGGTTTGTGAACTGCTTTTTGTGGTTGGTTATGCTTCTGCATGACAAGATTTGATAAGAGATGTTGTTTCTATTCACACGTCATTCTGACTCTTTTGTTATGTTATACTTAGTTTCTGATATGTGAAGGATCCATTTTGGACCAAACTATTTCTGTTTTCCATGGTTAAGCTATGGGATACCTTGTTTCTGGATGAGGTTACGCTGGTGTGTGTTACTTGTCTTGATGAGAAGCAGAAGTGGAAACAGAATGCGTAATGTTGCTCAACTCTCTCTCTCTCTCTCTCTCTCTCTCTCTTTGCGGCCCACTGTAATTGTATACTTGACTGTTAGAATCGCTCCAGAATTGCTTTATGGTGTCATATTTATCTCTTCTATGGACTTTTTTATTATTTAGGGTTCTTGTATGAACTTCTCGGTTTGTTGAGATTCAACGTGTTCTGGATGCGAACTGTTACTCTCTGTTAATGGAGTTCTGCTTTTTAGTTTTTTTGCGGAAAATAAGTTTTGCATTTGTCGCTAAAATACATCCTTTCTTCATTTAGGATATTTCGTACTTGTAGTGCATGCTTGTTGGAAGGGAATGTTCATTTGTACTGTGAAAATATTGGTTCCGTACCCATGTCTCTTTGATATTGGAGCATATGTTTCAGCGTCTGGTACGGTGCATGGTTTTATGGTCCTCTTTTAATTGATGTCATGCTTATGACTGAATTACACACGCTTTGAATGTGGGTTTGACCTTTCTCGATGGCCTCTGTTTCGGAAATGAAAGTTCACTCGCTTTCTTTAGTTGCTCAATTCATTTTTAGCTTTGCTGACAGCAATTGTTAAGTAGGGAATTCTCCTGTGGAAGTCTGTCCAATGCTGTAAAAGTTCCAAAAAGGTTTTTCAATGTTTTGCCTTATGTGGGGCAAAGCACTTAAACAATTACCGTCATCTTATGTATCACAAGTTTATTAGTTGAGTTTCTTGGAGATGCTTGGCTCGGGTTCAAATATTTTCAATAAAGTTCTGCAAGTATTTACCTGTTAACGTCAAAATTAGTCACTGAGCATTATACACAATAGATAGAGCCTCGTAACGGTTATGGCGCAAATCATGATTGGGGTGATTTCAACAGTGATACTAGGTTTGCCCTTCTTATTTTGTTTCTTCATGTTTTCCGGCAATACAAAGGCTTAAATTGTGCTAGAATGTTTTTAACATTTTGAAGTCAAGTCCATCTTCATTAGCTACATTCATGAAGGCATACAATATGTTTGGAATCAGGAGAAAGTTTCAATTCTTGCTTTACTGGCTGGATGTGGGAAACAGATTAGTTGTACATTAATTCTTCCTTTTAATCTGTGATCGTCATCAGCGATCTGATTGATATCTATGTGTTTACCATTTACTGCTTACCGTTTATTTCTTTCCAAAAATTTTAGACTGTAAACAGTTGTAACTCTTTTAGGCAGTCATATAATGGAGCAAAAGAAGTGAATCAATTTTTCAGTACTCCTTTAGGCACTACATCTTGTAGCTGGCTACCATCTAGAGACTCCCCAACCTTCGGCCAATAACTTTGGCAGCTGTTGAGCACCTGACGACTCCCCTCGCCCCTGGCGGTCTCTTCCGGCCACCCCCTCATTCGTTTTCAAAACAAATTTTGGAAACACTTGGATGTACGTAACATGTCTTTTTTGTTTTCGTTTTCGTATGAAGATCATGGAAAACTTGTTTCATTTAGTAAACAGTAGACACAAATCAGGAAACTGTAAACGTTACCAAAAGTCTATTCCACTCGTTTTATTTGATTTAATCTACTCGCAGAGAAAGAAACACAAGTAATTAGGATTCTTGAATTTTTATGTAGAGCTTTTTTCTACTATCTTTGACAAGAAATTCAGTTAAGCTCTTAGCTTGGTACTCCCTTTTCTGAGCCACACTCAGAATGTAGAGTGCTATTCCAGACAACTGAAGTGCATCTTGGTTTCGTTTTGTTGGTGGACAAACCAGACCTATGTCCTTCGACCCATCTTCACAACTCGAAATATAAGAGGCAACTGCAGTAACTTCCGAGTACTTCTGAGACTTGTACTCATCAACTGCCTTTTCTGGGTCACTTTTTGTCTCGGAGTATGTCTCCAAACAGTCATTCAAGCATGTATTGAAGTATGGTCCTGAACTATTGTTGTTCATAGGTTTGATGATATAGCTCCTTGTGTCAGTTGCATTCTTCATAATAAGGCCGAGCGACATTGGATACTAGGGAAGTAGTTCTCGTCCCATGCTGCTTGAAGGGACGTTTTGCAGAATTACTAACGGATTCCGTTAAAGGCTCCGTTAAATAATATCTGATAGGTGCTGAAAAGCACCCATTTAATCCTTCTAATTTATACCTTGTTAAGTCCATTTATATTGTTATTTGGAGATTAGTGATGTGTTTCTTGTGTTTGTAGATATTTGGAGGGCTTGACATTTTAATGAGTTAAAATGCAAACTTTAAGAAGTTTAGAGACCAGCTCGTAGCATGTTCCAAAGTCTAAGGACCTAGGGTTTAATAACTCTATTATTAAGCATGTTATGGCCTGGCAAGGAAAGTCTTGCACGGCAATTATAAAAGAAGTGGACAAAAGGTTTTTCAGAGGCGCTGGACTGCGGAAAGAACAGAGAACGAAGGACGGAACAGGGCTGCGAACAAGCGAGCATTCGGCTGAGGAAAAAGCTACGCACGATCTCGGCTTCCATGACCGGCTAAATCCTTTATCTAGGGGAAAGATGAAACTTCATATCAAGTAACTCTGTTTATGCGTAGGATTTTGGTTTATTATTCGGATCGATTGTATGACTAAGAACCCGTTTTGTTTTGATCAAACGGAATGATTTTTAATGGTTTTAATCTATTGAGTATTTGTATGCGCGCTTTCAAATACGAGTTATACAATGGTTTTCATTGATTGTGATTGGAGTTCTGAGATAGATTATGCTCGTAAGACGGATCGTGCCGTTAGGCGGCCTGACCGTGCTACTGAGACGGTCCGTGCTATGGGATAGTCTATACCTTTTAACAACGCAATTATTTTCTTGACGATTATCGAAAGGGTTTGCAAGTCCTAGCGATAATCCCTTCTGATTCGAATAATTAAACCTAGCCTATGTATATCGTTGTTACGTGGTCGGAGTGGATTCGAAACCCTAGATCTTTTCCCATCAACTTTCAAACTCTTACTTTAATTGTTTTTAATCAGTTTTCAAAATCAAATCAATCCAACTTTTTCTATCCAAATTAATCTAGAAGCTAATCGAATTTAACGTAACTTAGCCATACTGTCCCTGAGGATCGACACTCGGTCTTGACCACTATTCTACGGAGTAGTAGTTAACTCCAAGTTTTTATAAATTTATTTTTGACACGAAACGACGCGGTCAAATTTTGGCGCCGTTGCCGGGGACAGTTTGCACGATTACATTCTTTCGATTAGTTTTTATTTTAGTTCTTAGTTAGCATTTTTTTTAATGTTTTTATTATTACTTTTTTGTTAGCAATTTTTCTAGTGCAGGATTATCGACTTTACGAGGAGAAAAAAAATTGGAAGCTGGCAACTGCTTTGTGGTGGGGAAAATTCTTAACAAAGTGCTGTAAGTTTTGTTTTTACTTGCATTAGTTGAGAGGCTTGCACTAGGGTTTTTTTTTTTAATTTGATTTTTATTTTCTATTTTTGTCTCCTTTTAAAAAATCAAAATACCAAAAAAAAAAAGATGGCTTATTTTGCAAGTTGCTATGGAGGGTATGAAAATCACTTTAATCGTTCAGTGTCCACTTTACCCAATTATTGGCAACATGTGTTTGATGATTCTGTTCCTAAATTTTATGGTATGGATGGGGAAAATCTGTACTTACATTTAGACAAACTTGAGGAGATTTGTGGTGATGATGAAGTGGCTCTGTTTAGATTGTTTCCTTTGTCTCTGAGAGACGTTGCTAAGAATTGGTTTCGTTCTTTAAGCCAAGATTTGATTCGTAGTTGGGGAGATATATATACACAATTTACCAAAAAGTTTTCCCCTGGGTACGAGACTCATATGCTATTACGCGAAATCTCAGATTTTTATCAACTACAAGGTGAGTCTTTTTCTCGATGTTGGTGGCGGTTTAAATGTTCGCTATTTGGTTGGCCACAACACACCTGTGATCTTGGGCGCATTCTTAGTATTTTTTACAAAAGTTTAACTTTTGAGACACGTGAGATGATAAATATGAGGGGCGATTGTGAATTTTTGGATAAGGATGCAGAAGAGATTGATGCTTATTTTGATCGATTAGCTGATTCTCTTTCTTGCAATGAAGTTAAAAATTTTGAAGTGATCAATTCTTATGCATTGGAAGATGAAATAACAGAGCCACTTGTAGCTTGTGAAATAGGTGATCCAAGCGATGAACCTAAAGCACAACAATCTTCTCTAGAGCATTCTAGCACACTTGAGATAGATTTTCCTGATATGACTCTTGAGGAGTCGTTGCCAATAATTGTGAAAAGTCCACTTGATCTTGATAATCTAATAGCCCTAACCATAGATGATGTCATTCCTCCTATTGAGCATCCACCGTTACATGAGATTATCACATTAGAACAAATCGACTTTCTTGGTGTTGATAATTATAATATGGTTTACCATCCATTTTTTCTGAAACTCATCAACAACTTGAAAGTTAATTTTGTTTCGAATTCGCACTTGGTGGAATCTAAATTTCAAACGCGGCTAAAGCAATTGATGAGATACTCTAAGTATTTGATTTTGTGGCATGGTCGCGTACAATTTTTAACGGAGTGCTTGAAGTGGGGTGAGATCATGTTAATATTTGTTGCGCTTCATAGTGTGATGAATATTTGGATTTCATGTGATGGGAGTGCGTGTCATAGACTTTTTGTATAGTTTCTGTTTTTATTTTTTTTTTTCTCTTTCTTTAATTTTTTCCAGCCTATTTTTCTTCCTTATTTACTTATTTATTGCTTTGTCCGTTCATTTCCTTCTTTATTTTAGTGTCTTGTTTTGTGGAGCCTAACGCTTTGCAGGTTGTCTTGTTTAAGTTGGGGGGAGTTCCACTTTCTCCCGTGCCTGAGGTGATATCTTTCCTCTCTTTCTGCTCTTGTCTTACCTTTTCATGTGCTTGTTTTTTTTAATGAGGACATTAAACGGATTTAAGTTGGGGGGAGTGAACCCTTTGGTGTTTAGAGTCTTTAAAATCCAAAAAAAAAAAAAAAAAAAATTGAAAATTTTGAAAAGTTCAAAAATAGTGGGATCTTTCTTGCATGGAATTTGAAATTTGCGAGGTATTTATTGGTTGCTTGAGTTAAGGCATGTTGGCATTGTTTGGGTATTTTGTGGACTGTTATTTCTTTATGCTATCTTGTTAATGCATGTTGCTATGGCACTTGCATCTCTATACTTCACGTCTATTTGGACTTAGTTTGCTTGTGAGTGTTGTTTGAATGTTCTCAATGGCTAGATTGGTGGAGACTTATGCCCTAGTGAGCTTTTGAGCCTTATCTTTTGTTGGAGTGGTGTCACATAAACTCTTTGTTTGTCATAAAAAGAAACATTTGTTGTCAATCTCATTATCTTTGGTCGCCAAGTGCTGGAACTTGAACCCATAATACTATCTCTCGATTTTGGTTTGCCACATGTGTGTTACACCCCTGGGAGAGGATTATAGGCATTTTCTTGATATTTGGGCCGGTTCGTTCCTTTATTTTCACATTTATCCCTTACAAGCCACTTTGAGCCTTTTATACTCAGCCTTTTCTTGGTTAGCTCCACCTTTCATATTGTGTTTGGAGAAAGGCAAAAATAAATAAAGGTAAATTTTGGGATAGATTGTGAATTTTTGTGCTTGAATTGGTGGTGTCCCTTTAAAAAAAGAAACACAACAAAAAAAAAAAAGAAGAAGAAAACAAAGGAAGAAAGGGCACCAATATATTTGAAAAGGAGGAATCATGGTTCATGGTTGAAAAATGTTGAAAGGTTAGAAGGAGAGATAAGGTGGAATTGATTTGATGTTAAGGGGCACATATTGCATACTCGCCCCGTTGTTGTCTTGAAATACTTGCCTTTTCTCGGACACTTGAATTTGATTTATCCTAGTCATGAAACTTGACCATTTTGCCCGATGCTATAACCTTGAATGAAGTCCTATTTGATCCTAGGGGTGTTGGCAAGTGGATTGACGAATGTGAGAGTGAGTTTTAACGCTTGGTGTTCTGTTCATGAGACCGTGTGTCTACTGCATAAAGCGTTCTTTTCGTGTCATAGTGTGCGAAGTGTTTTGCTTTCAATTACATAACTTCCAAACCGCACACTTGAGAGTTCATAATGCACCTTGTTTCGACCGATTTTATTTGCGAGTGCATGACACTGTGAGAATTGAAGTCGAAGCTCGGTCCGGAGAGAACTTTGAGTGACATTTCATCGGTGACTAAGCCCAAGGGTCCGCACACACTAAATTAGGTGCCATAGTTTATGTGCATGTCTTGATAGCATTTTGAACTGGTGTTGCCTAATGTACTTGTGCAATGACTTTGTACCTTGGCTCGAGAGACTGATGAGTTACTTGCAGGTTGTGGGTTCCGTGTAAGGGGATTCACGGTGTTTTGCGGGTGATCACTACTGAAAACCCTCACGAGACTTCACTCGTCCTACCGGGGCCCCCCGGGGGTTTAAAAGAGCTATCAATTTTAATTTGTGTTCCATTAGTTGTTTGATTCTTTTCTTTGCTCGAGGACTAGCAAAGTGTAAGTTGGGGGGGTGTGATAGGTGCTGAAAAGCACCCATTTAATCCTTCTAATTTATACCTTGTTAAGTCCATTTATATTGTTATTTGGAGATTAGTGATGTGTTTCTTGTGTTTGTAGATATTTGGAGGGCTTGACATTTTAATGAGTTAAAATGCAAACTTTAAGAAGTTTAGAGACCAGCTCGTAGCATGTTCCAAAGTCTAAGGACCTAGGGTTTAATAACTCTATTATTAAGCATGTTATGGCCTGGCAAGGAAAGTCTTGCACGGCAATTATAAAAGAAGTGGACAAAAGGTTTTTCAGAGGCGCTGGACTGCGGAAAGAACAGAGAACGAAGGACGGAACAGGGCTGCGAACAAGCGAGCATTCGGCTGAGGAAAAAGCTACGCACGATCTCGGCTTCCATGACCGGCTAAATCCTTTATCTAGGGGAAAGATGAAACTTCATATCAAGTAACTCTGTTTATGCGTAGGATTTTGGTTTATTATTCGGATCGATTGTATGACTAAGAACCCGTTTTGTTTTGATCAAACGGAATGATTTTTAATGGTTTTAATCTATTGAGTATTTGTATGCGCGCTTTCAAATACGAGTTATACAATGGTTTTCATTGATTGTGATTGGAGTTCTGAGATAGATTATGCTCGTAAGACGGATCGTGCCGTTAGGCGGCCTGACCGTGCTACTGAGACGGTCCGTGCTATGGGATAGTCTATACCTTTTAACAACGCAATTATTTTCTTGACGATTATCGAAAGGGTTTGCAAGTCCTAGCGATAATCCCTTCTGATTCGAATAATTAAACCTAGCCTATGTATATCGTTGTTACGTGGTCGGAGTGGATTCGAAACCCTAGATCTTTTCCCATCAACTTTCAAACTCTTACTTTAATTGTTTTTAATCAGTTTTCAAAATCAAATCAATCCAACTTTTTCTATCCAAATTAATCTAGAAGCTAATCGAATTTAACGTAACTTAGCCATACTGTCCCTGAGGATCGACACTCGGTCTTGACCACTATTCTACGGAGTAGTAGTTAACTCCAAGTTTTTATAAATTTATTTTTGACACGAAACGACGCGGTCAATATCCCGATGGAATTTCAATGATCCAAGCCGTTCAATGTGTTCAAAACGTGATTTTAAGGGTACTCGTAAGAAATCAACAAAAAAATGACCGAAAAGGGCTTCATCTGAACAGTTTTCTATTGAATAGTTCAATAAAAAACTGTTCAGATGAAGCTCTTCCCGATCATTTTTTTTGTTGATTTCTCGCGGGTACCCTTAAAATCACGTCTAAATCACATTGAGCGGCTCGGAGGTGAGGTGACCTCACTCCTCCGCGGGTGGAGAGTTCTTGGAGAAGGCCTTGCTCTTCCGGGGGCGGAGTTCGTGGAGGAAGCTTGCTTCGGCGGAGGCAAGACTGGTGGAGGAGGCCTTGCTCCTCTCGGAGGTGAACATTGTGGAGGAAGCCCATTCCTCCTAATGGTGGATATTGTGGAGGACGTATACTCCTCCTGGGGTGAACTTCGTGGAGGAAGCATGCTCCTCCTGAAGATAAATTTTGTGGAGGAGGCATGTTCCTCCTGGAGGTGAACCTTGTGAAGGAGGTATGCTCTTCCTGGGGTGGACTTCGTGGAGGAAGCATGTTCCTCCTGGAGGTGAACCTCGTGGAGGAGGCATGCTCCTCTTGGGGTGAACTTTGTGGAGGAAGCACGCTCCTCCCGGAGGTGAACTTTGTAGAGGAAGCATGCTCCTCCTCCTGGAGATGAACTTTGTGGAGGAGGCATGTTCCTCCTGGAGGTGAACCTCGTGGAGGAGGCATGCTCCTCCTGGAGGTGAACTTTGTGGAGGAAGCATGCTCCTCCTCCTGGAGGTGAACTATGTGGAGGAGGCATGCTCCTCCTAGAGGTGAACTTTGTGGAGGAAGCATGCTCCTCCTCCTGGAGGTGAACTTTGTGGAGGAGGTATGCTCCTCCTGGGGTAAATCTTGTGGAGGAGGCATGCTCCTCCTGGAGGTGAACTTTGTGGAGGAGACATGCTCCTCCTGGGGTAAGTCTTGTGGAGGAGGCATGCCCCTCTTGGGGGTGAACTTTGTGGAGCACCGGCGAGGTTCTTGGAAAAGGTGCATTCGGTTGCAAGATGTATCGTATACCCACATTAATGTCCCCTTGCGCGCGTATACTCATGTCACTAGGTGAGTGTGTGCGGGCATAATTGAATCGTGGAGGAAACTCGTTCCTAATAGGATGAGGCGCCGGAAGATTTTATGGAGGATGCTTGTTCAGATGTGGGAGGTATGGTATACTGACATTAATGTCCCCTTGCGCGCGTATACTCATGTTGCGAGGTGAGTGTGTGCGGGCAATAATGTCCCCTTGTATTGTATGTCCACTGGGTCTTCACGACATCTTTTTATTGAAGGATTCATACCTTGTCATAGGGTTACAAATATCAAAGGACGTCCTTGCGTTCCAAAATGATGTGACTCTTCACTTTGCGAGGAGTAGTATAAATTCCTTCCACCTTCTCATTTTTTTACTTTCCACTCGAAAGAGAAGTTTAAAAGCCTTGGGATTTTTTTTAAAGAGAGAAAGTGGACTTCCTGTACTTGGTGAGATTTTGATATTCTCGGAGGAAGTAAGTGGATTTTTTTTGCATAGGGAGGAGGTGACATCCGAGGTTGATCCCAAGTCCTACACTTCCGAAAAAAAAAAAAAATTTAGGAGGGAGGCGAGGTCCTTCGCAAAATCTCACGAACTTAAGTCCCATGGTCTCTCCTCCACCCCTCTTTTTTATATCTCCTTCCCTTGTCTTTTCTTTTGGTGTGAGAGAAAGGAAAGAGAGAGAGAAGCCGAGAGGGAGAGAAACCGAGAACGAGAGGAGGGGGATTCCGGGCCGAGAGGGAGAGAGAGGAACCGAGGTTGAGAGGGAGGGAGAGGAGGCGCGATCGTGGGCCTAGGGCAATCGCGAGCATTGTCGAAGAGGAATCGCGGAGGAAGGTTGGGACGGCGGGTGGAGGTGTCGGCGGGAAGGGTGTCAGCAGGAGGGGTGTCGTCGGGAGGGGTGATGTGTGGCCGGGGGGGGGGGGGGGGGGGGGGGGGGGGGTCGATCGGTGGGGGTTTCAGCTAGGTAGGTGGGCGGAGGAGGCGATCGAGCGGGAGGATGGGGTAATCGCCGTGGGGAGTTCAAATTGTGGGGGTCTGGGTCTTCGGCAAGAGTTGGCTTCGTAAGTGAAGGTGATCTGGAGGGTTGGGGTTTCGGCTAGGAGAGTTTGAGGATATTGGAGATTTCGGCTAGAAGGGGGTTTGGAGTTTCGGCTGGGGTGTTTGCTGGAGAGGTGGAAATTCAACAGAGGCGTCAAAGTCAATTCGTGTGGTGGAGTTCTTGCTTTTTAGGAGAAAACTTGGTGAGGGGATTACGCGAGGTTGATTTTGCGGAGGTGCGAGCAACCCAGATATTGTGACTTTGCCGAAAGCTTCTTGGAGGTAATATTTATTTCGTTCAAAAGTTTTACTTTTGCCAAGGGAGCAAGCGGAGTGCCACGGTGCTTCCTCCTTGATGATGTATATTTGTTGTAGAACAAAGGTGTAAGGGGCATGCACTCGGCTCCCTCCCTTTGCTTAAAAAAAAAAAAAAAAATCTTCTTGCTCCTGCCAAGGGTGCAAAAGGGACGCACACAGCTCCCTTCCCTCGCGTAATGGAATCTTGATTGTCTTGTTTAGTGATTGTCCGACAGGTACCGGGGTTCGGATATATATTATTGTTGGAAAGTATGACTGCACGACCCAAGCTTCTGGTCGCCGGTGCCGCCGTAGAGTCACTGCAGGAGCGTTCTTCTTCCGCGGCTCTCAAATCCAATAGATCTCTTAGAACAGAGATAGACAAACCACCTCCTCCTTTGCCTGGTCCAGACTTTTGGTTTCGAGCACCCTATCTCGGCGGCGGGGATAAATTGTGGCATTTAATAGAGGCGAATGCAGAGATTGGGAAAGTGGTTGACGAGTCGTTGTTAGGGTACAAGGAGGTTTCGGTGGAGGAGGGCTGTTTTATTTCTCCCAAGTCAGTGTTGAGGTTCCAGGTTGAGTGGGGTGAGTTTCCACACTGCTTGTCTACTTACAGGAATTATGTTGTTCCTCCGACTGCGTTTGAGACTTGGGTGGATGATAATTTGGGGAATGCCAATTTTGTGGAGTTATTGCGAAAAGCCGATGTCCATCGTGCCGTGGTGAACAGTTTGCGATTGGTGGTTCTGCAGGAGCGGAAATGGTTGGATGTTGTGCTGTCTTGATGGAATACCGAGTCTCATACTCTTCCGGTAGCTTGGGGTGAGACCGGACCCATTTTGGAGGATATGGCCTGTCTGTTGAGGTTGCCCATGTTAGGAAAAGTTGACCCGTCCTCCGGGAGACTTTCTCCTCCACAACAAGGTGTGGTCGATGCGCTGCGAAAGTCCGTTCGTCGGGAGAAGGGCCATAATGGGGTGAAGAATACCTTTACTGAATGGGCACGATATTGGTACAAGGATTTGGGTGCGTCGAAGGCTGAGGAGGAAGCTCATGTAGTAACTGATGGGCTTGGATTGAAAGAACGGGCACACTTGGTGGCGTTCTTAGCCTATTGGCTAACTTGGTACATTTTTCCTGGTCCTCCGAAGGATGGTGTGGATACGACATTGTTTGAACTTGCGGCGATCCTTGCTTCCGGGGAATCCGTTCCGTTGGCCCCATTGTTTTTGGGGACTTTGTTCAAAAGATTAGACATGCTTCACGATGCGGCGCGATGTTCTTGTGGGAGGTATGACTTCTCGATTTATGTGACCACCAACTTTCTTCATATGTTCTTGTTTGAGCGGTTTCCTATTTCCTAAAGTTGAGCCTAAACCAAATGATTTGGGTCGGGGGGGTGTGGTAGTGGAAGGAAGGGGGAACCGTGCCGGAATGTGTGTCGGTCTGCGCAATGGTCAGGAAGTGGCGTCCGGGATGTGCGGTGTAGTATTGCCGATGTTCTCGATGTTCAGGGAGAATTTGTTGCTTGACTGTATGTTAACAAGCCAAAGGGGGTATTTCCTTTTAACGTGTACTCGGAGGAGGATGCGGAGGCCATGTGGGGAGTAGTGTATTTCTGAGTGGCCAGGATGGAGAGCGGCTGGTGGAGAGAGTACGATTGAGTGGCAAACGGACTTCAAGAGGCCTGCGAAAGGAATCGTGGAGGTGACCAAGCCCAGCAAGCGAAAAAAGGTTGGGGTTTATCGCCTTCTCATATCTTTAAATTTCTTTATTCTTGTTAAATTTCTGGTATAAGAATACATTTGTTGCTCTTTTTCCTTTTGTAGACTGCAAAGGGGAATGAGGAGAGCTCTCAAGCTGTCCAACTCGGTGTTGCAGAAGAAGTGGTGAGAATACCACGATTGGAGGTCCCACAGACGGAGACTGAAGGAGGTTCGAAGGTGCCTTCTACTTCCGTAGAGGTGATAAGTACCTTAGATCAACATGCGGCGGCGCACGGAGGCATAGACGATATCTGGGGGATGAGGGGATGTCTTCTGGTAGAGTGCCTCAACCTGATGTTTTGGAAGAGGTGACAAAAGCACTATGAATGGAAGTCTTAGAAATGGCGGCCGGAGGAGGTTTGGACGTGCCGTTGGATTCTTTGGAGGCGATAGGTACTTTCGACCAAAATGTGGCGGTGCATGGGGTTATGAACGACATTTGGTGGGATGAGAGGGGGTCTTCCAAGGGAATGGCGCATCCGTGGAAGGGTAAGTCACTCCACCATATGTGTTCGTCAACTGTGGTGCCGAGTGCGGAGGAAGAAGGGGAGAGAGGGAGTGAGGATAATAACCATGATGTTGACGAAGAGGATGAGGATGAGGAGGGTGAAGAGGAGGCCGAGGAGGACCAGGAGGGCCAGGTGGGGTTTAACCATATGGAGGGAGGTGATGGCGGCCAGTCACTTGTGCAGAATTCATCGAGCTTGCAGAATGAGACCAATGAGGGAGGGCTGCGCAATAGTCGTCGTTGGTGGAAAGAGGGTAACTTTATGATAGAGCGCTACCCCGATGGGAGTGTCATCGTGACTTTGGAGATGAAGGAAAATGTGACGTTGCAGCCTAGTGTGTTGTTTGCCAAGGCTCAAGAGGAGCATCGACCTTTGCTGTCCGACATCTTTTTTCAGTGCCTCCTCCTCACCCTCCTCATCCTCTTGGTCACCATCATGGTTATTATCCTCACTCCTTCCCTCCTCTTCTTCCTCCTCCATTTCTTCCTCTTTTTCCTCTTCACTCGGCACCACACTTGACGAACGCATATGGTGGAGTGACTTACCCTTCCACGGATGCGCCACTCCCTTGGAAGACCCCCTCTCATCACCCTAAATGTCATTCATAACCCCGTGCGCCGCCACATTTTGGTCGAAAGTACCTATCGCCTCCAAAGAATTCAATGGCACGTCCAAACGTCCTCCGGCCGATGTTTCTGAGACCTCCATTTGTGGTGCTTTTGTTACCTCTTCCATAACACTTGGTTGAGGCACTCTACCGGAAGACACCACCTCATCCCCGCAAATATCGTCCATACCTCTGTGCACTGCTGGATGTTGATCTAAGGTACTTATCACCTCTACGGAAGTAGAAGGCACCTCCAAACCTCCACCGGTCTCCGTCTCTGGGACCTCCATTCGTGGTATTCTCCCCACTTCTTCTGCAACACCGAGTTGGACCGCTTAAGAGCTCTCCTCATTCCCCTTTGCAGTCTACAAAAGGAAAAAGAGCAACAAATGTATTCTTATACCAGAAATATAACAAGAATAAAGAAACTTAAAGATATGAGAAGGCGACAAACCCCAACCTTTTTCGCTTGCCGGGCTTGGTCACCTCCACGATCCCTTTTGCAGGCCTCTTTGAAGTTTGTTTGCCACTCAATCGTACTCTCTCCACCAGCCCCTCTCCATCCTGGCCACTCAGAGATACACTGCTCCCCATATCTTTCTCCATAGTACCATATATATTCTTCAGATGCTCCTTTACCCTCCGCAATACCTCCTCCTTAACATATGGCAAACATGCACCAAACGAGGCAAGGGCCGGATCTTTCACCTTCGGAAGACATAACTCACCATCCTGGCTCATTACATCCTCCACTTCTAGAGACACGGGAACTCCTTTCACATATTCCACAAAACGTACCAGGTTATCCCTCCAATACTCCCTATAAAGTTTCGTAGATCCTCCCATCCTTTTAGCCCCAGGCAACGTGATCAAATTCATTGACCTAAGCTCCACCGGGAAGGCCGATTTCAGGAACCTTTTCCACACATCTCCCACATCCCCCGATGGCAGAAATAGTTTCTGCACCCCCTGATCAAACTCGAATTGGCATGCAACCCTCATCGGATTGTAAATCACAGAAGCATACCTCCCATTCACAAAATATGGTAATTCCCCCCCTCATCATACAACTCATCCTAAAAAGCTCCGCTGTGGATGCATCAGCTTTATTTGCAAAGGCCATTGCATCCTCCTACGAGTAAGAGTTAAAAGGAAATATCCCCTTCGGCGTGTTCACATACGGTCGAGCAACAAATTCTCCCTCAACATCGAGAACATCGGCAATACTACCCCGCACATCCCAGACGCCACTACCTGACCATCGAGCCGACTGACACACATTCTAGCACGGTTCCCCCTTCCCCCTTCCCCCCCCCTCTCTAAAAAAAAAAAAAATCATCTGGTTTAGGCTCGACTTTAGGAAGCCGCTCAAACAAGAACATATGAAGAAAGTTGGTGGCCACATAAATCGGCAAGTCATACCTCCCTTAAGAGCGTCGCGCCGCATCGTGAAGCATGTCTAATCTTTTGAACAAAGTCCCCAAAAATAACGGGGCCAACGGTACAGATTCCCCGGAAGTAAGGATCGCCGCAAGTTCAAACCATGTCATATCAACACCATCCTTCGGAGGACTAGGAAAAATGTACCAAGTTAGCCAATAGGCTAAGAACGTCGCCAAATGTGCCGGTTCTTTCAATCCCGGCCCATCAGTTACTACATGAGCTTCCTCCTCGGCCTTCGACGCACCCAAATCCTTGTACCAATATTGTGCCCATTCTATAAAGGTATTCTTCACCCCATTGTGGCCCTTCTCCCGGCGAACGGATTTCCGTAGCGCATAGACCACACCTTGTTGTGAAGGAGAAGAGGACGGGTCAACTTTCCCTAACATGGGCAACCTCAACAGACAGCCCACATCCTCCAAAATGGGTCTGGTCTCACCCCAAGCTACCAGAAGAGTATGAGACTCGGTACTCCATCGGGACAACACAACATCCATCCATTTCTGCTCCCACAAAACCACCAATCGCAAACTGTTCACCACGGCACGATGGACATCGGCTTTTCGCAATAACTCCACAAGATCGGCATTCCCCAAAATATCATCCGCCCAAGTTGCAAACGCAATCGGAGGAACAACGTAATTACTGTAAGCAGACAAGCAGTGTGGAAACTCACCGCGCTCAACCTGGAACCTCAACACTGTCTTAGGAGAAATAAAACAGCCTTCCTCTAGCGAAACCTCCTTGTACCCTAGCAACGGCTCATCAACCACTTTCCCAATCTCTGCATTCGCCTCTATTAAACGCCACAATTTATCCCCGCCGCTGAGATAGGGTGTTTGTCTTTCTCTGTTTTAAGAGATCTATTGGATTTGAGAGCCGCAGAACAAGCACGCTTCTACCGTGACTCTACAGCGGCACGGGCACGGCTAGTGACCAGAAGCTTGGGTTGAGCTGTCATACCTTTCAACAATAATATATCCGAATCCCGGCACTTGTCAGAAATTACCAAACAAGACAATCAAGATTCAACTTTGCGAGGGAAGGGAGCCGCGTGCATCCCCCTTACACCCTTGGCCCATAACAAAGATGCATCATCAAGGAGGAAGTGCCGTGGCACTCCGCTTGCTCCCTTGGCAATTTAAATACAACTTTCAAATGAAATAAATATTACCTCCAAGAAGCTTTCGGCGAATTCACAATATCCGAGTTGCTCGCACCTCCGCAAAATCAACCTTGCATAATCCCCTCCCCAAGTTTTCTCCTAAAAAGCAAGAACTCCACCACACGAATTTACTTTTGCGCCTCCATTGAATTTCCACCTCTCCAGCAAACACCCCAGCCGAAATCACCAACTTCCTCAAATTCTCTTGCCGAAACCCCTACCCACCTACCCAGCCGAAACCTTCACCGAAACCCCAGCCGACAACCCTTCACCTACCGACCCCCATTCCTCCGCCGACACCCTTCCCGCCAACACCCCTCCCTCCGCGACACCCTCATCGTTGAAACCCACTAGCTCGACAACGCCTCCCACTGTCGATCTGCCTCCTTCCTCCTCGGTACAATCCCAACTGGAATACCCCCCTCTCCCTCTCGATTTTTTTTTCTCCTTCTCTTTCGGCCTGAAACCCCCACTCTTCTAACTCTCGGTTTCTCTCTCTCCCTCTGAACCTGGCGTTGCCCTCCTCCCCCTCTCGGTTTCTCTCCCTCTCTTTCTCCCTCTCGGTTTCCCTCTCTCTCTCTCTCTCTCTCTCTTCTCTCCCTCACCAAAAGAAAGACAAAGTGGGGAGGAGCTATTTAAAAAAAAAGGGGGTGGAGGAGAGACTTTGGGACTTTAAGTCTTGTGAGATTTCGTGGACCACGCCTCCCTCCTAAATTTAATTTTCTTTTTCGGAAGTGTAGGACTTGGGGTTAATTCCGGATGTTACCTCCTCCCTACGCAAAGAACTCACTTACTTCCTCCGAGAATATCAAAACTCCACAAAGTCCAGGAAGTCAGCTTTCTCTCTCTAAAAAAAACACCAAGGCTCTTTTAACCTCTCTTTTGGGTTGAAAGTAAAAAATGAGAAAGCGAAATGGAATTTATACTACTCCTCGCAAATTGAAGAGTCACACCATTTTTGGAACGCAAGAATGTCCTTTCCATATTCCTAACCCTATGATAAGATATGAATCCTTCCATAAAAAGAAGCTATGAAGACCTTTTGATATACAATACAAGGGGACATTATTGCCCACACATACGCATTTCGTGACATGAGTATATGCGTGCAAGGGAACATTAATGTGGGTATACGATATATCCTACCACCGGATGCACCTTATCCAAGAACCCCGCCGGTGACCATCTCCTGGAAGAGCGAGGCCTTCTCCACAAAGTTCACCCCAGGAGGGGCATGCCTCCTCCACAAGGTTCACCTTCAGGAGGAGTATGCCTCCTCCACAAAGTTCATCCCTAGGAGGAGCATGCTACCCCACAAAGTTCACCTCTAGGAGAAGCATGCCTCCTCCACAAAGTCTACCTCCAGGACGAGCATGCCTCCTCCATAAGGTCCACCTCCAGGAGGAGCATGCCTCCTCCGCAAGGTCCACCTCCAGGAGGAGCATGCCTCCTCCACAAAGTTCACATCTAGGAGGAGCAAGGCCTCATCCACAAGATTCACCTTTAGGAGGAACAGGCTTCTTCCACAACGTTCACCTCCACAATACTAATTCCCGAGAGGAGTAAGTGTTAGATGATGGATCTATTTGTATCTAGTGTAATTATGTGTCTTATAATGTAATTAGTTTAAGTATCTAGGACCGTAGTGCAATTATTATTCAGCTTGTATATATATATTTTACGTTGAATGAAATTAACCCTAATGGGTTTTCTCCTTATTACGATTACCCTAAAATTGAACATGGTGTCAGAGCAATAGAACCTGGTGACCTACGACGGCCTTCTCGTTACTGCGTGAACAGTACATCGTGAACAGTACTCGCCGTGAACAGTGAACAGTACATCGTGAATAGTGCTCGCGTGAATAGTGTTCGTGAACAGTACATCGTGAACAGTGCTCACGTGAACAGTGAACAGTCTTCGTGAACAGTACTTTGTGAACGGTACTCAGATCTATTTTTTTCCCGCCGTTCAGATCTGTTTTTTTTCCTTTCCTCACGAAGTTTCAGCTCTGTTTCAGTCAGATCCGAAGGTATTCGGTTGATTTTTTTGAGGTTCTAGGGTTTTTGGAACCTTTACTTATTGTCATTGGAGTTCTAAAGTTGCTGGGAACATTGTTTATTGTTTATTTGGCATTATTGTTTTGCTTTCAAGATGTCAGAAGAGAAAAAACAGGCTTCCGCTAGTGGCAATGATGAGTTGAGTCGTGTAGGGACTCTGGATAACTCTCCACTGGATATTTGTCCCATCAAACTGGATGGCACAAATTATTTACTTTGGTCTCGTACTTTTACATTAGCTATTGAAGCTAAAGGAATGTCTGAGTTCATTGAAGACCATGTTACTAAGCCTACTACTGATGTTGAACTCAAGAAGTTTAAGTCTCGTCGATCTTTAGCCATGACCTAGTTGTTTAATTCTATGAAGGCTGATATTCGTAGTCTTTTCTTGCTTCTTAACACTCCATATCAGATTTGGACTATTGCCAAACAGACTTATTCTCAGCAGGGCAATGATGCTCAGTGTTTTGAGTTGCGAAAGCGACTTCGTACTATGGATCAACACAATCGATCTGTTGCTGTTTACTTTGCTGATCTCAGTGGGGCTTGGCAAGAATTTGATTATTATCAGGGGTTTCAGGCAGTCTGTTCCGTTGATGCTGGTGCTTGGTTAAAAAGAATAGAGAAAGAGCGTGTGTATGACTTTCTTGCTGGTCTTGATGTGGAGTATGATCAAATTAGAGTGCAGGTGTTGGGTCGTGTTCCGTTTCCATCTTTGGGAGAGGCCTATGCCATTGTTCAACAGGAGGAGAGCAGAAGGGGTGCTATGTTACAAACTCCTACTTCTGATCGTTCTGCATTGGTTGCTATTCCGCAGGGACAGTTTGGGTCTGGCAGTGGAAAGTTTCAGCCTGGTACTACCAATGGGACCATAGACCGTATGTCACTCCAGTGTGATTATTGCCACAACACTGGACATACCAAGGATTTCTGTTGGAAGTTACATGGTCGTCCTTATCGTGGGCGAGGCAGTGGACGTGGAGGTCGAGGTCGTGGTCCCGGGCGCTCTCAGGCTCAGGCACATGTTTCAGAGTTTGCTACCTTGTCTGATTCTGGGTTCAGTACAGGCGTTCAGTCACCTTCTGATTCTGTTGGCGGTTTCTCTCAGGGGGAGATGCAAGCTCTCAGGCGTCTTATGGCTCGGGCTGATTCTTTCTCTACTATAGCTCCTACTTCCACAGCAGCTCCTACTGCATCCTATTTTGCTCATTCAGGTATTCCAGCTAGTGCATTTACTGCATCCTCCGGTATTCCTTGGATTATCGATTCTGGTGCTTCAGATCATATGACAGGTTGTTCATCTGTTTTTGATTCCTATTCTACTTGTTCTGGTAAGGATAAGGTTCGAATTGCCGATGGATCGTTCTCTGCTATTTCAGGGAAAGGTTCCGTTCGCTATTCTCCCTCTATCTCTCTCTCTTCAGTCCTCCATATTCCAAACTTTGCCACTAACCTTCTTTCAGTTAGTAGTTTTACCCATTCTGCAAACTGTTTAGTGACATTTTTTCCTACTCATTGTATCTTTCAGGAACTGGAAACGGGGAAGGTGATTGGCAGTGGTAAAGCACATGGTGGTATCTATTATCTGGAGCATGCACCTCATCCATCTCAGCCATCTTTATCATGTGGACAAGCTCTACGGGCAGATATGAGTTCCACTCTTTCTTTTTTACATCGGTGGCACCGTAGATTGGGTCATCCCTCTTTTGGGATATTAGAGAAACTCTTTCCTACTTTAGTTAAACATTGTCCTAGAGATCAGTTTTTTTTTTCTGAAGCCGGTGAGTTTGGGAAACATAAACGCTCTTTTTATGCACCTATTAATAAACGAAGTGATTCTCCATTTATGGTTATCCATTCTGATGTTTGGGGTCCTTCTCCTGTTACTTCTTTAAAGGGCTATCGATGGTTTGTTACTTTTATTGATTGTTATTCTCGTGCCACATGAGTGTACTTACTCCAGTCAAAAAATGAAGTATTTTCCTGTTTCAAATCTTTTTATAAGATGGTGTGCACTCAGTTTGATACACTTATTAAAATCCTTCGGAGTGATAATGTGACTGAGTATATTGATAAGATTTTTCGGATATATCTAGATGATAATGGTATTATTTTTCAGACGACTTGCGTTGACACTCCACAACAAAATGGAGTCGCTGAGCGTAAAAATCGTCATCTTGCTGAGGTCGCTCGATCCCTTTTGTTCACTATGAATGTTCCCAAATACTTATGGGGAGAAGCTATTTTAACTGCCACATATCTTATCAACCGTATGCCATCCAGTGTCCTTAATTTTAAAACACCCATTGAGTGCTTGCCAAGCAGTTGTCGGGTTACAACTCTTCCACCTAGGGTGTTTGGTTGTGTGTGTTTTGTTCATGCCCCAAAACCTTCTGGGGGCAAGCTAGGACATAAAGCCCATAAGTGTATTTTTGTTGGGTACAATCCTACCCAGAAAGGCTATAAGTGTTACGATCCTTATTCGAGAAAGATGTTTGTCTCTATGGATGTTACCTTTTGGGAAACACAGGTTTTTTATTCTTCCTCCAAACCATCTCTTCAGGGGGAGCATCAGCAGGAGGAAGAGATGTTTAACTTTTATAATCATAATGAGGGGGAGAAATTTTTCTATGATTATAGTGAGTGGGAGAAGGAAAACACTGGAAAGGAACCGGTATCCGTTGAAAGGGAAACACATGATATTGGAGGTGACATTGAGGAACAACTACCTGCACGACGACGACTGCAGGGAGCTGGCTTACAAAGGTATGCTAGACGGAAAAATGGAAAGTCTTCATGTACATTACCACCTTGTCAATCACAATCACCCACTCCAGTTCCAGATTCCTCAGCTGACTCTTCTGGTAATGATTCTTCTCTTATTGAACCTCCTCCTATGGATCCTGACAGTCTTCCTATTGCTATTCGAAAAGGTGTTAGATCTTGTACTCAACATCCTATCTCACAGTTTGTTTCTTATGACCGTTTGTCTCCTTCGTACCATGCCTTTGTCTCTTCTCTTTCCTCTATATCTATTACACAGAATTGGCAGGATGCATTCAAGATACCTAAGTGGAAAAGAGCTATGGTAGAAGAGATGACAGTTTTGAAAAAGAATGGCACCTGGGATCTAGTGTCACTTCCAGGAGGGAAGAAACCAGTGGGCTGCAAGTGGGTGTTCACTATTAAGCAAAAGGCTGGTGGTACAGTTGAGAGATACAAGGCAAGGCTTGTTGCCAGAGGTTTTTCGCAAACTTATGGTATTGATTATGAGGAGACGTTTGCTCCGGTAGCGAAGATGAATTCTGTGCGAGCTCTCCTCTCGTGTGCTGCCCACTTGAATTGGCCTCTTCAACAGTTTGATGTAAAAAATGCATTCCTCCATGGTGATTTAGAGGAGGAAGTTTATATGGATATTCCACTAGGTTTCTCTTCTCCGACAAGTGAAGGAAAGGTGTGTAGATTGAAGAAGGCACTTTATGGGCTGAAGCAGTCACCTAGAGCCTGGTTTGGCAGGTTTTCTACGGCTATATTGAGTTTTGGTTACAAGCAGAGCCATGCAGATCATACGATGTTCATCCGCCAAAGTAATGGTAAGATTGCTGTCCTTATTGTTTATGTTGATGACATAATAATGACAGGCAATGATGTGAGTGAGATTCATAACCTTAAGTCTTGTCTAGCTCAAGAGTTCGAGATTAAGGACTTGGGATCATTGAGATACTTCCTTGGAATGGAAGTAGCGAGGTCTGATAGAGGTATCTTTATTTCCCAACGCAAGTATATACTTGATTTGTTGGAAGAAACAGGTATGTTGGGCTGTAGACCTGCAGATTCTCCTATTGAGGCAAATCATCATCTTAGTGGAGATGTGGGGGAGTGTACTGATAAGGAGAGGTATCAGCGACTTGTGGGTCGACTAACATACTTAGCCCACACTCGACCAGATATTACTTATGCAGTAGGTGTTGTTAGTCAGTTTATGCATGATCCTCGTACTTCACATCTAGATGCAGTTTATCGTATTTTGAGGTATCTGAAATCAGCTCCAGGAAAAGGAATTTTGTTCTCTAATCATGGTCATTTGCGATTGGAGGCATTCACTGATGCTGACTGGGCTGGTTCTGTAGATGATAGGCGCTCTACTTCTGGCTATTGCACTTTCCTTGGGGGTAATTTGATTACCTGGCGAAGTAAGAAGCAATCGGTAGTCGCCAGGTCTAGCGCAGAAGCTAAATATAGAGCTATGGCTCATGGTGTTTGCGAGCTCTTGTGGCTCCAAACTTTGTTACTTGATTTGGAGTTTGTTGATAGTGTTTCGATGAAACTTTACTGCGACAATAAAGCTGCCATTAACATTGCTCATAATCCCGTTCAGCATGACAGAACAAAGCACATAGAGATTGATCGACACTTCATCAAGGAAAAGTTGAACGAGGGTTTGATATGTACGCCATTTGTGAGATCTGGAGATCAGTTAGCTGATATATTCAGAAAAGGGCTGGGTAGCAAGAGTTTTCATCCTATTGTGTTCAAGTTGGGCTTGATTGATATCTTCGCACCAACTTGAGGGGGAGTGTTAGATGATGGATCTATTTGTATCTAGTGTAATTATGTGTCTTATAATGTAATTAGTTTAAGTATCTAGGACCGTAGTGCAATTATTATTCAGCTTGTATATATATATTTTACGTTGAATGAAATTAACCATAATGGGTTTTCTCCTTATTACGATTACCCTAAAATTAAACAGTAAGCCTCCTCCATGATACTCACCTCCAGCAGAGCAAGACTTCCTTGACAAACCTTGCCTCCGTCGAAGCAAGCCTCCTCCAGCAACTCTCCACCCGCGGAGGAGTGAGGTTGCCTCTGGGCACCTCACCTCCTACTTAACATTTTGAAGACTCCATGAATACTTAAAGGCGACTCTATACACCATCCTAGGCCGGGAGCAGGGCCTAGGTACCTCGCTCGGGACCTAAGGAGGAATGTGGTTTGGAGGCTAGAGCAAGGGGTTTATCAGGGAGGATGAGCTTGCCTTCGGGTGGGGGGCAGGAGTGGGAAGAGTACCGGAGGCGAGCACCACTCTGCTGGGGAAGAGTGGTGCTCACTACAATGCTTCCAAAGAAAACAACAGGAGCTCCCGGACTTAGTGGAATTGAAGGCTTGGAGGCTACCTTCGACCACGTCATAGAAGAAATAAAACCCATTACACAAACTGCTATCTTCAAACAGCTACGTTCGGTGACCGAAACCCTCGCCAATGCAGCAAAACCAAGGTCTCTTGATGGAGACCGTACTCGCCTTGTAGAAGAAAAGCACTACCCCTCCAACACCTTAGGCGGAGACGGAGGGAACTCATCCTACGGGCTCTAAAATTGAAACTCGTGAGAACCAAATCGGTGAGGGAGCACAAAACCTCCAATCCAAAGAGACGCTTATTCCTCCGCTAGAGATTAGCTCCCAGAAGGCCCCCTCCATAGGGGTGGGTTCAGCCGCCGCAGTCCAAAATGCGGCTAACGCAACCCCCATCACGCTAGAACAAGTTCGAGCACTTATTCAATCCGAAAAGAAACCCCTCACCTTTGCTCCCGATGCGGACCTCTGCCCCCCATATCCTATAGCAGTCGCAAGCATGCCATATCCAGAGGGATACACGATCCCTAAGTTCATTCGTTTCGATGGAAGGAAGGGAAACGCTAAAGAGCACGTCATCCATTTTGTGGACAGTCTCGGTGTCCACAGCGGTGATCGTAACTTGAGGTAGGGGTGTTCTAGAAAATCGCCCGAACCGTAAAACCGGTCTGATCCGGACCGAACTGTCCTATTTGGTCTGGTTTTGTATTTTTGCGGTCAGGTTATGGTTCCAAAAAATAAGAACCGTTAATCTCCTTCTTGCTAAACTTACTTTATTTAGAAATGAAATCTCATTTGTTAGGAAAGTTTTTATTTTTTTCCTTATTTAACGGATTAGTCTTTATAATTTCAATCTCACGTATCTCTTCCTCACACACCAGTGATAGGTTTGGATGCTAATTGGATCAAATCGGAATCGGAACCGGAACCGAACCAAAATCGGACCGATTTTGCGGTTTGGTTTTGATTAGGTTCCACTCATATATTGGTTAGGTTCTGGTTCCCAATTTTCTAGAACAGTTCGAAATGGTTCAGTTGTTGGTTTTCTAGAGAACCGGACCAATCTGGACCGTGTACACCCCTAACTTGAGACTACGAGAGTTCTCCAAATCTTTGATGGACAAGACGTACTCATGGTATGCCAATCTCGCTCTTAACTCGGTCCTCTCTTGGGAGGACATGACTAAAAAATTCTATTCCAAGTTCTTTTACGTGGAGGATCGCCTCACAACCCTCCAACTGATGAAGGTGACTCAAAGGCCCTCCGAAGACTTGAATGCTTATGTTTGCTGTTTACACGAACTATCGGTGGATGTTCAAGAACTGATATTGGAAGATCGCCTTGCCAAGATTTGTGTGGACGGAATGCAGCCAACCTTCAAGCCTCACTTGGTCACTCACCACTTCCCAGATTTCTCTGCATTGTATGAGGTGGCCCAGAACTTGAAGGAAACAATGGAACCCCCACTTCCTCCACCTTGCTACCAACATTCCTCCCGCGGAAGGCACCCTGGTCCCAAACATATAGCCTACGCGGCCTCTGGCCCATCACCTAATCGTACCCTCGGCAAAACGCCCAAAGTACAATGAACCTCCACCTTTGCTGGTCACAGCGGCGGAGGCCCAAGCATTCTTGGATGCTTGGGTGCAAAACGGGAAGGTGATACTTCCAAATGCCAGGAAGGAGCCTACCCGGAGAGATATGGAACATCCAGACTATTGCATTTACCATAGGATGGTCCGCCACCCTACCAAAGATTGTTGGGGCCTCCGAGCTTGTTTGAAAAATTTATGGTTGAAGAGGCCGTGGAGCTCACGGCGACCAAAGATGTCTTCCAGAACCCCCTCCCAAATCACAAAGATAATGGGAAAACTGTCATGATGGTGACTATTTCCCACCATGAAGAGAATGAAGAACCAACCACGTGTGAAATAGCTAACATAGAAGAGTCGGAGTGCCCAAATTTCGAAGAAAGGCGGGCCTCCTCCCTCCAAAACTCTACGAAGTTCAAATGGTTATTTGATCAGTTCAGCTTCTCCCAAGCAACAAGATTCAAGGCAACCAAGGCCATACTCCGCGCGGCAGAAGAGCACGAAAAGCAATGCATGGGCCTATCTGGCTCTGTAAGAAAGATTCTCTACAATAATCATCTTCCCATCACATTCACGGAGGCCGACCGACAACTCCCCTTCCCTCATAACAGGCTCTTGTACGTCCCAGTCATCATAATTGGGATGGAGTTTCAAAGAGGATTTCTAGATGGTGGAGTTTCGCTCAACATTCTACCTTACTCTGTTTTCAAGGCAGCAGGTATCCCATCCAGCCATTTAGTCAACCAACCCATCACAATCTCCGGATTTGGAAACCATAGCCAACAATTCATGGGATTTGTCCAGGTGGACCTAATCGTGGGGCAGATGCGATCAGCCACTAAGTTCCATGTGATTGACTCTGAGACGACTTACCAAGCCCTCCTCGGCAGGACTTGGATCCACCGATATGCCGCGGTTCCATCCACGTACCACCAATGCATGAAGGGAATATACAAGAATGGTCTGGTCACCATTGTCGGCTCTCAAAAGCCTTTCAAATCAGAAGAGTTTCCCAGGACGGATGCCATATTCTACAATGATGCAAATGAGGAAGAGCCCTTAGCTCCTCCTAGAGGCATCCCAATCCCCAAATGGGATGAGATCTCAATGGAAGGCTTTCCATCCACAAGTAACCCCAACGAGAAAAAGCAGGCTAGAGATACTATCCTGAATAAGGCCCGAGCACCTGCAGAGGACAACGTCGGCCCTAAAGTGGTGAAATACACGAGGCCAGACAGTAAAGAAGTCTATCACTTGTGAAGGTGCGGGGAGCTAGCTTCCTCACCTGGGGAAGCTGGCTCCCTAGCGGAATGTCACGAAGTCCACGAGGATGAAGGGGACCTTGTGGAACACCTCACTCAATGCTGCTCCTTGTCTAGTCTCACGCAAAAACAACCGAACAAGCCAAGGAAGAAGAACAAGAAGAGAGAACCTCCCTCAATCCAAAAGCCAACAACACCAGGTGAAGGCCAGGAAGAGCGACCCCCAGCCCTCCAAAAAGTCAAGGTGGCTCCAAAATGCTTACAAGATGGCCCCCGGCCTCAGAAGTAAGAATTAGTAGAAGTGAACTTGGCCCCGAAGGGCATGCCTCCGAAACCAATTTTCTAGCCAAATATCTTCCTGAAGAAAAAAGAAGGCTTTCATTGCGCTCATCCATGAGTACATTGATATCTTTGCATGGAACTATGACGAAATGCCAGGATTGGACCCCGGAGTTTCCACTCATAAACTCAATGTGGTGCCTTCGGCTCGTCCGGTGAAGCAAGGCGTTAGGTTCTACAAGCTTGACGTGGAGTTAAATATCAAGGATGAAGTGGTCAAACTCTTCAAAGCCGGATTCATCAAGCTCATCCAACACCCCTCCTGGCTTTCTAGCATCGTCCCAGTGCTGAAGAAGAATGGGTAAATCCGCTTTTGCGTGCATTTTAGAGACTTGAACAAATCTTGCCTGAAAGATGAATTCCCTCTTCCTAGTATTGATACGCTTGTGGACTTAGCCTTCGGGCACCACATGTTCTCATTCATGGACGGATTCAGTGGATACAACCAAATCAAGATGGCCCCTGATGACGCGTACAAGACCTCCTTTCAGATTCCCAATAGCAACTTTTGTACACTGTTATGCCATTCAGCTTGAAGAATGCCGGAGCCACATACTAGCGGGCGATGACTGCCATCTTCCACGATATGTTCCATGACATACTTGAGTTCTATATAGACGATTTGGTGGTCAAATCCAAAGAACAAGAAACCCATCTGGAAGACCTCCGAAGAGTATTTAAGAGATGCAAAAGGTATCGGCTACGGATGAACCTGCTGAAATGCACATTTGGAGTCACAGCTGGCAAGTTCCTTGGCTGCATAGTCCACCGCCATGGGGTTGATCCCGACCCCGCCAAAGTCATCGCAATTCGGGAAATGCCCCGGCCTACCAATGTGGACGAACTCCGAACATTTTTGGGGCGTACATCTTATCTACGGAGGTTTATCCCTGCTATGGTTGAAATCACCCAACCGTTCAACAATTTGACTAAGAAGGATGCCAAATTTATCTGGACGGAGGAACACAACAACGCATTTAAGGCTATCAAAGAGGCATTAGTCTCACCACTCACAATGACTCCTTCTCAACAAGGAAAGCCCATCCTCCTGTATATCACCTCCACTCCCCGTTACATTGGGGCCCTCTTGGCTCAAGAGGTAGATGAAACCAAAAGACCGATTTATTACATAAGCAGGGTTATGCAAGGAGCGAAATCGCGATACTCACCGATAGAGCGCCATTGCCTCACCCTCGTGTTCGCCGCATAGAAGCTCCTCCACTTTTTCCTTTCATACACTCTCCACCTCATCACGAAATGTGATTCGATCCGATACCTCCTCAATCGCCCAGCTCTAACCGGTAGACCAGCCCAACGGTTGCTTTCCTTGGTGGAGTATGAGATCATTTGTAAAGCCCCCCGGGCAGTAAAAAGCCAAGCTCTGGCTAACCTCTTGGCTCATTTTCCAAGTGGTCAATACGAACCCCCATATGAAGATTTGCCAGGAGATGAGTTCCAGGCAGTACAAATGGAGGTTGGAGAGTGGAGCCTAAGTTTCGATGGATCATCCACAGCTAAAGATGGAGGCTGGAATACTTTTAACGGCCCCTAGTGGAGGAAAGATCAACCTCTCCTACAAACTCGATTTTCATTGCTCCAACAATGAAGCCTAGTATGAAGCGCTCATCCTCGGCCTCATGGCTGCCTTGAATTGCAGCATAACCCTTCTATGCATTAAAGGGGACTCCAAACTAGTCATTCACCAAATAAATGGCGAATATGCAATTAGAGAACCTCCACTTGCTTCTTACAGGACCATCGTGCAAAGATTAACAAGCGAATTCGATGCCCTCCGCTTGGAGCATGCCCCCCGCTCAGAGAATCATCATCCCGATGCTCTCGCGACCCTCGCCTCTAAGGTGGAAGTCTTAGGGACGCCAACCAAAATCGAAATTCTCAAGAGAAGTGTACCTTGCTCCGTAGCCGAGATTTTTCCCTAAGAAGAAATTGAAGATTGGAGAACCTCCATCTCCAATGAATTAAAAAGTACCTCCGCCGCGGTAACCCTCAGCAATTTGAAACACTTCACCATTTATCAAGGAGTCCTATACTATAGGGGCTCCGGAGGGTTGTTGGCGCGTTGCATTGGCGAGGAAGAAGCCAAGGTCAAAATCCAGGAGGTTCATGAGCGATCATGCGGAACCGGAGATGCAAGTCTCTATAGACGACTCCAACGCCAAGGATACTATTGGCCCACCATCACGACGGACGCGGCGGAGTTGCAAAGTAAATGTCCCAAATGTAGCGAAATCCCCTCCAAGGCGGAATGCAATTTCATTGGAGCATACAGTGGTTGGAGGAAACGTTACATTGATTTCCTAACCGATGGTACCTTATCTCCTGATCGAGTTGACATGGCAATAGTCAAGAAACGAGCTCCAAAGTTCTTCGTGCACAACAAAGAACTCTTTCGAAGAAGTTTTGGAGGAAAACCTCTGAAGTGCTTAGCAGATCCTGAAACTTCAAAAGCATTAGAAGTCGCGCACAAGACCGAGCACCAAGGAGGAGCCAAGCTATTCCAACACTTACTCCATGTAGGTTATTATTGGCCCACTGTTTACACCCGTTTTTGGCACCCAATCCTAGGCAAGCGTTGGAAGGCCATTTAATTATCTTTTAATTAAATTGGGCCAAAAAGTAGAGATGTATTAAACTAAAATTAACGGGCCAAGATAGTTTTTATGGGGCCCGATTAATTTTAATTTAATCCGGCCACGAGCTAAAAGCATTTTGGGCTTATTTGCTTAAATGAATTATGAAGGCCCGTAACCCATGGGGATATGTTGAAAATCCAGAAGGTTCCTTTAATTGGGAAGATTAATTAATTGGTGGTTATAGATTAATGGCCATGTGATAATAGGCCATAATCTGTTGGTTCCCACGAAATGAGGAAATGGAGGAAGTGGTTTGCTGGTAAAAGCCATTTGACTTAGTCAAATGGCACAGTATATTTGATATCCACGTGGGAAATGAATGAAAGAAGTCCCATTACCCCATGATTTACAAGGAAAAAGAAGTGGAATGGCCCACGATCAGGAGCAATTGGTTTTTACTTGGAAGTTACAAGTAATTGTGGACACTTGGCATCCAAAGAGCAAAGGAGGGAAGTTATTGTCAAGACATGGGACACTTGTCAACATACAAGAAACCCACCCCCCATGATCTCAATTTACTCGGCCACTCTTCCACAATTCGGGCAGCGGCTTTGCAATTTTCTGCACAACCTTGGAGCCTATAAATAGCATAATCGAAGATAGAAAAAAGGTCCACACACCAATCAAGCTCAACGCTTAAAACAAAAGCCTTCCTAGCGAAGCAACTATCTCATTTCTCCCTCATTTCTATCTCTCTTGTACCCCAACTTTATTATTACGACGTAATAAAGTTATTCATATCTCTCTTGTATCCCCAATTTTATTATTCCGATATAATAAAATTATTCTACGATGTTCTCTACTTTTTCTCATACGGTTGGGAAATTATAAGTCCACTATCGTTGTGGCAAAACCACGAACCTCTTTGTGGCCTCACCCTTTGGGTCACACGCAATCGCACTACATACGAAGTCAGATCGAGGTGCACTCACGCCTTCCATACGTTGGACGTCGACAAGTCCTGGCACGCCCGCGCTCACACAGCACACGCGCCATTGGATTTTCCGCTCACGCCTACCCGGCGGAAAAGTGGGGAACACCCACCATGGAAGAGGATGCTAAAAACCATGTCAAAATATGTAAGGCGTGCCAAGTTCACAGCAATATGATTCATGCCCCCGCCGTTGACCTCCGAGCTATTGGAACCCCATGGCCATTCCACACTTGGGGATCGGTCCAATCAATCCTCCCTCCAGAGGGAACATTTGGATACTCACAGCCATAGAGCTCTATACAAAATGGGTGGAAGCCGTCCCTCTCAAAAGGGCGACCGGAGCAGCTGTCTCCAATTTCATTCGAGAACACTTCATATGCCGATTTGGAATTCCCAAAGTCATCCTCTCCGACAATGACACACCCTTTGTCAATCGCCAAGTTGGGCAACTCCTATTCTCCTATGACGTCACTCACCACAAGTCCACGGCCTATTATCCTAAAGGAAATGGGCAAGCGGAGGTGACTAACAAGACTCTCCTCAAGATATTGAGCCCGAACGTTAGAGGATCACCAGAAAAATTGGGCATATGCCTTGCCCATGGCTTTCTGGGCTTATCGAACCTCCCAGAGAAGACCCACCCAGATGACCCCCTTCTCCTTGGTCTATGGGGCCGAGGCTGTCCTCCCCCTAGAAATTGCAATACCGTCGGCACGGGTGGCGTTACGAAGCGAGGTCCTCCATGACGCAAGGCCAAGTGAGTTGGAAGCATTGGACGAACGAAGGGATCAGGCACAAGCTAACCTCTGCGTCTACCAACGGAGGATAGCTCAAGCCTATGATGCCTTGGTTAGGCCGCGACAATTCGCAGAGGGAGACTTGGTTTTAAAGGCAGCACCTCATGTCATGAAAGGGAAGTTAGCCTCCAAATTCCCCGCGAAGTGGGAAGGACCCTTCGTGGTGAAAGAAGCAAACGAGAATGGATACTACCGACTCTTGGAGCCGGACTCTAATGTCCTCATCGCACCCATCAACGCAAAGTGGTTGAAAGCATACCACCCCTAGCATATGTTTCTCCCTTATTATGCAAGCTTTTATTTGGTGTAATCAAAGAAGTTCTAATTCTTAAGAGCTCCATTTTATGATTGCCTTACGAGTTAATCATGTGATGGAACTCCACGAGAAGGTGAACACTACTGTTTGGGCTGAATTAGCTCAAATCAATTGACAAATGATTGTGTGCGGGCGTGCCAGAAAAGAAATAATTTCAAAGAAGAAATTACTCTTTTCAAAATAATTTGAAACAACCAATCTCAATCAGGCAATTGTGTTATCCGTCCGATTACCTCAACTAAGAGGATTTTTCCTTAAGGTGTCAACCAAATAAAAGATTGACGCGCTTCGAAATCAGAAAAGATGATTGAACACAAACAAACCTGAATCTAATCAAAGATAAGTTGTATACAAACACTCTTAAGATCCTATCAAGAATAATAAAGAAATGCAAGCACACTGAATTTAATCAAAAGCGAACTTGCAAACAACTATTCTTTGGTAAGAAAAAACTTAAAGGAAATAAGAGAACTTGAATTTAATCGAAAGTAGTCTTACATGCAAATAAGCCTTCAACTTACAAAAAAGACCCTATTCTAAACTAAAAACTAATCTAAGATAGATCTCTGAGCAATCATTTTGTATGAATTGTCAGATGATATGGATTTTTTGTGTGTCTCTCTCTTCACTTGCTTCTTCTATTTATAGACGCTGAACCAGCCTTCGATCCCCACGTCTTCGATTGATATCCATATTGGCCGCATAAATCGGCTGAGAGGGGTCTTCGAACGGTTACCTTGACATTTCTAGAATTCTTTCCCCCCTGCATGCTTCGATAAGGGTATTCGTGGCTCCATGCTCAAATAACGGTTCCCACTTTCAAGCAACGTGGGTTAGTGTCACACGTCTGGCTCAGAATAATTCCCTGCAATCATGTCCAACATTCATTATAAACCAAGACAGTAATGGCACCGTTCGATGTTTCCAAAGATCAATCAATGGCTTAAATCAAACCGTTTTTCAAACCATCCTTAATTACTGTCCAAACGTCGTCGGTCCCAATCAAAACGATACCGTATAGTACTAAAACAACATCATTATTAAACCCTGCAATCCTCTGTGTCTCGGGTTCAATTAGGATGTGTTCTGATTGGTCAACACACTATTTGGTGCCACGTGTCGCTTTCTTATTGGGTGGCATATTTTAGGATGTAAACACACCCCCCGCATTAACATTTTATTTAGACTAAATAAATGTTAATGGCACACGTTCTCTGGCCATGTCCCTTCAAAATCGGATGTATGAAGCACGATAGGCTTCTATTCCCATGCACGCCCATTGAACTTCCCAGAGACAGCTACAATTATTTCTCTATAAATGGCAGTTAATGATAGGGTTTAACGGATCACATTACCCCTCATAAACCCTTTCGAATTCGAGTTTTCCTTTGTTAAGAAATCTTACGTTTATGGACTCTCTTCCAGAAATCAATCTTATCTTAGACAATCTCGATTGCCAAATCCCTTCTCCTCAAATGTCTCCTTCAAACTCTCCTCGAATGTTGGCAAGCAAAATCCTTTCAGATCGAACATTCCACACCCCCAACCTATCTCTCACAGGTTGGGACTCCTCTCTAACCCATTCGAATTCGTTCGATGGGTCCAACTGGGGCTCATGGGAAGAAAACCCTACTAATACCAACATTGGCACCATTCTGGTCCGGTTCGATCAGCCCGATCCTACACCCCATAAATTTCATCACTTTCGAACTCTGTTCGCAAGCCAATTCCTACCCCTGAGCGGTAACGACACCGTTCACATGGGTATGCTCGAATCCATCTACTCCTCTCTCAAATTTTCCCCTTTCTTGAAACAAGAGGAAAATTACCTGGGGCCCGCCCCTTACTGCGACTTCAAACGCATGGCCCAAACCCAACGGTCCCTCTGGCTCACAGAGGTGCAAACCCCACATTACCCAGCTGACTTCGAGGAAACCAACAAGCTGGCTCCTCTTCCTGAAGAGCCTGACTGGTTTAATGAGGTGAATAACCTTGCCATCAATACCCCTCACTTCCAATGGCAATATGGTTATTCCATTTACCCTGCTGACAAAAGTAAAGCTCTACAACTCTTGGCAGCTTTCTCTTTCCTAGATATTTCTATCCTGGAAAAACAAGTTCCACTAACCAATTTTAAGTGGGCTTGTGAGACACTGGTGCTATGTTCCATTCCCTTCACGGTTTCCTATCAAATCCACTGCTTCCTGGACTTCTTGCCAGTGATCAAGTCATGGCTCGAAGCCAATACTGCTGCGTATTGCTTCGATCAAACCCTTCAAGACTATGCTCTTACTAAGGAAAGGATTGAGAAGCTGCATGACCAAATCCATAACTTCACTGCTGAGTCCTTCGAAGTGGTGCCTGGCCATGCTGATAAAAAGCTTCGAAGGCACTTCAAAAGGCAACAAATGAAGCGTCCAACAAAGGAGGCTCGGCTTCGAAGGAAAGCCAAAGCTTTGGTGCTTCGCTTTAGGCCCCTGCTGGAGAAAAAATTGGAATTAGACGCCAAAGAAGATATGAGGAAAATGGAACTGAAATTCCTCTGCTTTGCTTGGAACAAGTTTCATAGCCTTGTTACTTGGTCCTTCCCTCATTACTTTGAGAACAAGAAAACTACTCCTCAGCACTGAGGCCCTTCGAAGGCCTAATTTGTGCCCCTTTTTTTTTTTAGGAATTAGCCTTTCTCTTTGTTCTTTTGTGTTCTTTTTGTAAATATGCAAAATTCCATTTCTGCATTATGGTAGTTTTTCCCTTTTTGAATGACATTCCTCCCTTTTAACAACACGCTGGTCTTGGGATAATTGCCAAAATAATAACAATCCCAACAACCCCAAATCCTTCTAAAGTTAACAAAAAACATCAACGGACCCCAAGAAGTAGGCCCACTACAGGCCTGGCCCATTTGCATAAGTATAAAAGCGGAAATGATTCAAACCAACACATTACATTCCACGCATTCAAATCTTCCCAAAAATTGAATCCCTCTTCTGTTCTCCTCTCCTTTCTTCGTCGAATTCCACTTCAAATCGATGGCTTCTTCTAGCCAACCAATCGCAGAACACCCCACTCCTTCTCTAGCATTGAGGCGGTTCGTATCCGGAAAATCCCAAAGATTGGATGGAGATTCATATCTCGACACCAGGGTTTTCATTCCAAACCCTAAAGAAGAAGGTACTTTTATTTTGGGCCCGCAATTTATAGGAGAAATTCCTGCTTCCCTTTCTCTTTATTACCCTCGATTGGGAGATGCTGAAATTCGAGCCTGTTCGGACTACGATTGGCAGAACTTCCCAAGAAAATCCTTTCCCTGCTGGCCAACTTTAGACAAGGATTGGAAAATTTGGACCACCAGAATGCTGGCTGAAAAATCGAATGCCCTAGAACAAGTAGGGCTAAAAAACATCATCACCCTCCTTCGAAGGGGGGTTCCTCAGAATCCACCCCTTATCCAGGCTGCCCTGGCTTTTTGGGACCCTTCGTTCAATTTCTTTAGATTCAACTGTGGCATGATGGCGCCCACAGTTTTAGATGTTACTCAGATGCTGGGACTTATTCCATATGGTCCTCAATTCGATCCCACCAAGGACTACACTCCCCCTGAGGATTTCACCCGTTTAACTGCCACAAATGGAGCCTTTTCCCATTTTTATAACAGGGAAAGGAAATTAACAGGAGAGGTGTCTGAGACTGAGTTTTTTGCTTACATACTATATACCCTTTGCAAGTATATCCTTTGTCATTCTGGAAAAAGGGTAATGAGTGAGTTCATACCACTCGCACTGGCACTATCCAGAGGTGAAGAGTTCGATTTTGCCTCTTACTTCCTTGGCCATGTATACAAGGCTGGATCTGACTTCTACCAGAAGGGTTTGAACTACTCTCAAGGAGGACCCCAATGGTTTATACAACTGTGGCTTCATGCCTATTTCCCTGAGTTGGGCCCGTTTAAATCACCCATGTCGCCTGCTAACTCCCTCGAAACACCCAATATTCATGGTGACAATTACGCTCAACCAGAGGCCAGTGCAAACTCCACATTGGTGTACTATCTCTGTTTCTTCTCTGGCCTTACTTCAGATAGGGAATGGCCAAATCCATTTCCAACCCCTATTGGGCCGGCATGGCTTTTTGAAATTTCGACAGATAGACAAGGAAAGTCCTCTCGAGCCCTCCAAGCATGGAGCAACATTCTCACGGGCAGAGAGATCTTTATATCCTCGTCGAACCCCTCCAAATCCCTAGCACATTCAGAGGTATACTGCCCTGCACAATTTGCTAGGCAGCTCGATTTCGTTCAAGGCATACCTATTCCATTTTGTGGCCTTGCCAATATTTGTATGTCTGAACGATCAAGCATTTCCATCGAGCATTATCAGACTTGGTTTGCTCAGTCCAGGAATTTACTGAGGAAGACTGTTGTCCAAGAATTCAAGGAACCTGAAGTGTGTACTACCCCTGCATTCGATGATTGGTGGCACACCAATTGTTCATTCCTCATGGGATGTATTCCCTTTCAGAAATTCCTCGAAAACATTAGGTTCGATCAGTCTGAATTTGGTCATAAACGACACAATGACTCCTCCTCCTTCTCTTCAGACAATGAATTTAGACTGGCTGGAGGGATTGAAGACATCGCTGCAGGTGCGGTTGAACAAGAATTGTCCCCTATTGATGCCTCTCCTATTGCAATGATCATCCCTCCTCCTTTACCAAAAAGACAGTCCTTGAGGCAAAAAAGAGGTACTTGTTTCTAACTTGCATTTCCATAAAAGACAAATCTAATTGCCAAGAGAACTGAATTGTAGGTACAATTTCTTCTTCAACGAATACTTCGAAGAGGAGTACAGCTGCTCCTCCTCAACCAAAAGAAATAATCCCTACCAAACGCTACATCGAGCCTTCATCTAAACTCCCAGGTTTGCTTCCTGTGCCCTCTAAATGTCTTTTACATTTCTTAATCATTGTTTAATTGAGTCATTTTCTCATTTATTTTCTTTCAGCCTCCAAAAGAGTTCGAACCACCAAAAGGCGCTCCCAAGTTTCTTCCAGTGATGAGGAAACTGAAACTGACAAAGAGAGCCTAATCCCTAGGGGTAAGTCCCTCCTTCATATATAATAAGTGTCTTCTAAAACTCTTTCACCATTCTGACTCGTGAGCTCGAACTAGGCACATCAAGAGCAACTGCAAAAGAGACTTTTTTCTACGAGAGAAAAGAAGTATATTCCAAAAGATCTCCAATCCCAGGGAAATCTTCTGGCTCAGAGGAGGCAAGGCAATGTATATTCTAGTTATGCATACATTTATGTATCTCTCATGTTTGTGACGCATGGTTGATCTCTATGTAGGTTCAAACGGCACCTCCAATTGAGGCACTGGATTTATCTCTTTCTTGCCTTAAACAAGAAGTGACAAAGCCTTCTCATCAAATCTCAGAGGACGCCTCCTATAAGGTATCCCCTGAATATTCATTTTTTCGAATTATGAAAGAATTCGTTTTAACTTACATCTCGCTTTTCTAGGTATCTCCTATTCAATCCTTCTCCGTGAAGAAAGACATTGTTAGAAAGGATGTTGACATGCAAACCTTGCTGTCACTCCTTACCGAGCCTACCTTTGCACAGGTCATGGCTAATTTGGCTTATTCGAAGATTATGAGGCCATTCCCAACTCATAAGAGAGACTTCCCTCTGGCTTCGAAGAGCCATTTCCTCAGAATCGTTGGGGGACAAGACTCAAACTTGACTCCCTTTTCTTCAAATCAGGTATTCTTGTCACTGAACATACTCTGCCTCTCTTGTTTCTTAAACCATTTAATCTCAAATTATGATCTCTATACAGGTGACAGAAGTAGCCCCTATTTCTGGCAACGAGCCTACAGTTTCCTCCTCTCCAATTGACTTACCCCTAGTGGCCTTTGATATATTTCTCTTCAAGAGCCAATTGGAAAAATTTTGTAACCAGATTGCTGATCCCATCCTTCCTACCTTTTCGAATTCTCTAGAAAGCCTCCAACAACTTTTGAGCTCCTCCATGCCTTCTGACTTACCTTCCTTTAGAATTAAACATGTTCTTTCACAGGAAGAAGTTCTAACACTAAAAAGTCTTCTGAAAACTTTAAATCATTTAGGACTTCCTGCTTTGATTGAACATAGTTTGACTCAACATTTCGAGGTATGTTATCAAGCCCTGTCTCTTTCCCAAGAACTCCCTTCTTCAATCAACTTCACTCTTCAAGAACACCTTAAGCACTTTAGTGAATTGATCGCTTATAACCACTTCTTGTCTGAGAGCATTGGCACAACCATTGAAAAAACCAAAAGATTGGAGGCCAGAGCACTTGAGACTGCTTCTCGTCTGTCTCTTTATCAAGCCCGAAGGGATAAACTTTCAGAACTTGACAAGAAGATGAAGTGGTTACAAGAAGAAATGAAGAAGGTCAGGGAAGAGATAGCTGAGGTTTCGAATGGCTTTTCAGAGCTTGAAGACGAGGCATTACGGGATGAGTCAATGCTTCCACAGCTTATTCCTTCTCTTCGAGAGGGACAGAAGAGAAGAACTGTCCATACTTCACTTTTGGATGCTAACTCTAATTCTCTTCGAGGACTATTAACCATCATTCGTGATGTAATAAGCCCCTTTTTGTAACTTCACGCAGCTTGTACTTTTTTTTATTTCATTCAATTTTTTGGGATAAGTACAACTGTAATTAAAATCAACACTAGTTCCTACTTTTCCTTGCTCAAAAACTCACTGTGCCAACTCCTCACCTACCGTATTTTAAAGAGTCATAAATGACTATCTACCAGTATAAATAGAGGTCTCTGGGGAAAGAAAAACTCACAAATCATCTTCTTCACTTCTCCTTCCTGTAGTAACATCTAAACCAAACTTTCCAGTAAGGCTACAAGAAAGATAACCATCATGAAGCCTCATCCCGCATTTTCGAAGAAAAACTTCGAAACATAGCCACATCAGTCCTCATGATATTTCCTTTGAATCCTAAAGCCCCTAGGTATAGACACATCAGCACTCATGACGTGTCTGTACCGGGCTGTGGCTTCGAAGACGAGAATGGGCTTTGAGCTCTATCTCCCTACCAATGGAGTTTGTAAGGAGATAGAATCAGATCCCCATGAAGCTGGGTTCAAGTCTTTGTATCTCAGTTGGGTGATCCCTAGAGATCCTCCTCCATGGTATTATTAGGCCCTAGATAGGCTTCCCAATGTAACCTTCTGTGTAACTGTGATGAGTAAAGAAAATATCCACCAATGTATCAATCTTATTCTAATGGCTTTGACCAATAAACTGGTGTTCTTAGCCATCCCTTTCTATTTAGTGTTATTAATGAAAACATAATAGCATGAAGGAAAATACAAACAAAAACCTTCCTTCCAAGCATTCTTTTGTTACTGTGCTTTTACTTCATGTCTATTTATTACTTTTGCTTCGAAGTGTGTTGATACTTCGAAAACTAATCTAATGTAATTCCAATCGTTCCAACTAACTCATTTAATTCCAGTAGCTTCTTAGCCGTCTCCTCGTAAGTTGTAAAAGATCATGTACTCTTGACGTATGATGCCTAACGCTCTCAAACCCTTCACCTTCCAGGCTTTATGCGTCTGCAACCAATTTAATAATGGTAATAAATGAGACGGATTCCCCGTATTTCTTTGGGTTATAAATACATCTAGACGTCAATAGATCACAGCATCTCTTTCAAATAAACAAACATGGCTGAGAACCACCCAAATCTTGCTGATCTTATGAGTCAATTGGCCAGCCTGACTAACATGCTCATGGAGCTGAAGAGGGATGTCCACGCTAAGTCCCAGGCCCTTCGAAGTGAGATCGCTCAGCTTCGAAGCCAGCTGGTGTGTGTGAAAACAGCTTCACGCCTCTGCTTGGCTAGGACCTGGGATGATCTTTCGACCATCTTCTCGGCCCATGAGGCAAAAAGTCCCCCAGAGGGAGGATCCTCTTGAAGATTCTCCTTTGGGACTATGGAGATCACCAATGGTCTTCATTTTTGCTTTTTTGGACCAGAGTTGGTCCCTTTTTTTTTATGTTCAGACCTACTTGGGTCTGTTTTGTATTTAGACCTGCTTGGGTCTTTTCTCTTTTTTTTTATTAATGAAATGGAACTCTTGCTTGGCTATTCTCGATTCTTTATAGCTTCGATTGATAGTATGGTAACTTGGTTGTGACTTCGAATGCTAATAAAGCAACTTGGTTAATCGTGACTTGTATTAAAACTTTTTACAAAAAAGCTTTTAACATCAAACCACTCAAAACTAAATCGTCCGGTCAGAACCACACCAATATGCAACCAAACTTATCTACACTACCTCTTATGGAAGGACTCCCATATGGAAGGAACATAAGCTTTCAGATGCCTTCCGTTTATTTTCCTTCGATGAACATAACCATTCAAATTTCTCAAATGATAAGCTCCCCCTTTTAAGACCCTATGGATTTGAAAAGGCCCATTCCATGTTGGTGCCCATTTTCCTAATCCATCCTTTCTAACTCTCCTATCCCTGGTAGGGAGGATAACTTTCCATACGAGGTCTCCTTCATCGAAGCTTCGAAGAGCCACTCTTTTGTTATAGCTTCTAGCTATTCTTGCCTTTTGTAGCATAATCTGGTTTAAGGCTTTTATTCTAGCCTCATCAATATCTTCCAATTCCATATGCATGGCCTGATGATAAGATTCTGTGTCTAAATCGTTTTGATATGCCACTCTCTGGGATCTTACAGTGATCTCCATGGGTAGTACAACGTCATGTCCGTATGTTAATGCAAATGGTGTGGTACCTGTACTAGTCCTTTTTGTATTCCTATATGCCCATAACACATCAAGTAATAGGTCATGCCAAATTTCAGGGTTTTGATCCACCATTTTTTGGATCCCCTTCTTGATAATTTTGTTAGTTGATTCGGCCTGACCATTGGACTGAGCATAATAAGTACTAGTATATATTAATGAAATCCCATGGTTCGTGGCGAAATCCTTCACCAATCTTCCTTCGAATATGGAACCATTATCCACTGTTATCGTTTGAGGACTCCCAAACCTGTATATGATCCCCTTTATGAAATCTATCACGTGGGTTTGTTTGACCTCCGGATAAGCTTGGGCTTCTACCCATTTTGTGAAATAATCAGTGGCTACTAGGATAAATTTATGCTTCTCCAATGAAGGAGGATAAATCATCCCAATCATGTCCATAGCCCATCCCCTAAAGTGGCCATGGTTTTATTACATATTGCAAATCTGTAACTGGCAAATGCTTGAGTGGACCTGTTTTTTGACAGGCTTGACACCCCTTTGCATAATCTATACAATCTTTGAGGATAGTAGGCCAATAATACCCATACCTCCTTATTAACCATCTCATCTTTATGCCAGCTTGATGTGCTCCACAGATTCCTTCATGCACTTCAGCCATTACTTTAAATGCATTTACCTTGCTCAAGCATTTCAAAAGAAGGCCATCCATTCCTCTCTTGAATAGCTCATTGTTATACATTATATAGTTCATTGCTTTCAATTTGGTTGCCTTGTCTGTAACACTATCTGGCTTGGTTAGATATTCAATCAATGCTTGTCTCCAATCAGCATTTCGATGAGTAGCATCGACTTTTAATACTTCGAAGTCAATCAGCATATTGCGTAACATAGGCAGGGATTTCCTCAAAGTTAATTGACAAAATTCCTTTTCAATTTCTGATAAAACTTTGTAGCCAGACGCTCTTTGAGCTATTTCGTCAGCCTCTTCATTAAAGAACCTAGGAATATAAGTTAAAGTAAGCATATAAAATTGATCCATCAGCTTCTTAGCATGTTGATAATAAATTATCAGCGCTGGACTGGTACATTTAAACTGTCCATTTAGTTGGTTAATCACTAACTGAGAATCTCCAAAGATTTTAGCAACACTAACCCTTAATTTAAGTAAAATTTCTAGTCCAATAATCAATGCTTCATATTCTGCCTGGTTATTGGAACATTGTCCCTCACTGAGTCGAAAACCATATTTGGTTTTCAAGCCTTGGGGGGATTCCAAAATTATGCCCACTCCAGCCATTTGAATAGTTCTTGATCCATCGAACCATAGTTTCCATGGCCTGATTTGAACCGTACTAGCCCCCAACGTTTTTGGTGCCTTATACTCATTTGGATGATCGGCCAAAAAATTGGCCAATGCTTGACCTTTTATCGACTTTTGAGGCACATACTCAAGACAAAACTCAATTAAAGACACTATCCATTTCCCAATCTTCCCACTAAGCACTGGTTTAGAAAGCATGTGCTTAATTACATCAGTTTGAGAAATAACATAAGTTATTCTAGGCAACATATAGTGTCTGAGTTTCTTAGAAGCATAAAATAAAGCTAACCATAGTTTCTCTACTGCAGCATACTTGCATTCACAAGAGTTTAAAAACCTACTAAGATAATAAACTGCTCTTTCCTTGCCCTCGTCATTGTCTTGAGCCAACAGAACTCCTATTGAGTCTTTTGTTGCAGCTAAATACAACTTTACGGGCTTTCCTTCAATGGGAGGCGCCAATACAGGAGGGTTGGCTAAGTATCTTTTGATGGCTTCGAAGGCTTCATCATGCTCCTTTGACCACTTGAATTCCTCCCCTTCCTTTGTAACTCCTTCTTAGTAGAAGGTGGTTTAGCCTCAATGATGGCCTTAGCTTTGTTCCTGTCAACCTGTATTCCTTTACTGTGAACTAGATACCCTAAGAACTTCCCAGCTGATACTCCAAAAGCACATTTTTCTGGATTTAACTTCAGCTGATAACGTTTCATTTGTTGAAATGCCTTTTCTAAGTGTTGTAGATGATCCTCATCAGAGTTTGACTTCACAATGATATCATCTATGTAACACTCCAGAAAGGTTCCCACTAAATCATGAAAAATAGTGTTCATTGCTCTCTGATATGTGGCCCCAGCATTCTTTAGCCCAAATGGCATTTTAACCCATTCGAAGATGCCAATGTTACCTGGGCAAGCAAATGCTGTTTTATGCACATCTTCTTCTGCTATGCAGATTTGATTGTACCCTGAATGCCCATCTAAAACAGACAATATCTTGTGGCCAGCAGAACTGTCCACAAGTGTATCCACATTAGGCATTGGGTATTCATCCTTAGGAGTAGCAGTATTTAGGTTTCGAAAATCAACACAGATTCTGATAGTTCCATTCTTTTTAGGGACTGGAACTATATTAGATAGCCATTCGACATACCTGGCTGTTCTAATGAAGCCTGCATTTAGAAGCCTCTGCATTTCCTTTTTAACACCTGCAATAGTTTCTGGACTCATCTTTCTGGTTGGTTGTTTCACAGGTTTGAATTGTGCCTTGATAGGTAACCTATGCTCCACCAATCCCCTGTCCAAGCCAGGTAGTTCCTTGTAACTCCATGCAAAGCATTCCTTATTTGCTTTCAATAGTGCCACCAACTCAGCTTTCATATCAGGTTCGAGCTGTTTATTAATAAACACTGGATTTGGGTTTTGTGCATCTCCCAACCTTATTTCTTCCAACAGATCTTGTGATTCAACCTGTTCCTGAGAAGTGAGTTGGATTTCTTTCACATGAGGGTTATTGTTCTGCATAACCTCTTCCCATATGTTCTCTTCTTGGATCTTCTGTTCGATCCCCAGAGCAACATTTCTTACTAAAGCCAATGAGTTGGCTTTTTCTTCAGCCTCTCTCTTGGATTTACATCCAAGCAGCATCATCTTTTGGGGTGTCTGATTCATAATCAACAGTTTGTTTCAGCTTCGATTTTAGCTCCGCCAATTCTCCCAGTTCCATCTCGTTGGTTGGGTAGGTGGCTGCTTGAAATAGTTCGCTCAAAGAAACTACATCTGATTTGTACATTTCTGCTTCAGCAAAATTTGTCGTGGCACCAAATGGATGTGGATCAGCTTTGACTCCTTCAACACCCACTTCTTTGCCTTTGTCATACTTAACAATCATTAATTCCTGGTGCATAGAGGAAGGAATGCATCCGTTAACATGAATCCAGTCTCTTCCCAATAAAGCATTATATTTAGCATATGTGTCAACTACAAAAAAAGCAGTATCAGTTTCTATTTCACCTACTGCCAATCTAATGGAGATGATTCCCCTGGCATGTTGGCTTTCCCCAGTAAATCCTGCAATGGATGTGCTGGTTGGAATCAATTTTGCTTTTCCTTTTTCTAACTTTTTCAAAGTTTGGAAAGGCAAAATGTTCACCGCAGCCCCACTATCCACCAAGATTCTGTTAAGTGGGACTCCATCAAAGTGTGCAGTAATATACAATGGACGCAAATGTTGTCTCATTGCATTAGTAGGTAGTTTAAATGGATATGAAATTTCCACATAATTTAAATCTATTACCAAGGGGTATTCAACGTCGGACATGGAATCTGCCACGAAACAAGCACTTTCTTTTGAGCTTACCTCCAAACTCTCTTGATTCTGCTCAATTTCACGTACCAAGTTCTCGTTCATCTCGATCTGAGATACTTCTTTCAAGTCACAGTCGTTGCAGATGATATTTAACTCCTTATCACTCAGAGTTTCTTCAGAGTTCTCTGGCTTGCTCAAGTTCGACCAAGCAGTATCTTGATCTTTGAACATCTGACCATTTGAGAAGAAATCCATAGAGCTTGGATAAACCATATTAACTTGTACTTCTGGCTGATCTCCAAATTGGATTGTAGCCACTTCTTTGATTGGTTTAACTGCTTCTGTCTCCTTAGCACCCTTCTCTTCGGATTCTTGTGTCGATACCTCCATAGGGGAAGAGGTTCCTTCCATCCCCTGTTGTTCTACCAACATGGCCTCGAGCAAGCCAGACTGATAACTAGCCAGTGAGTTAGGAGAAGGCGGATCAAAATCCTCTTCGAGCATAGCAGAGGCGACCTTTTCCAAAGTCTCCCTCTCGTGATACTGGGTTCGAAACTCCTCTGGGTCTCTTTCGATCCTGTCGAACCTTGGATTAGGTTTTGCTCGTCTGCCTGATTCTTCCCCCGTTGAAGATTCTCCTGACTGGAAGAGCGTATACTTTCTCTGGAGCTTTCTCTTTTGAGTTCTTGAGAGCAATGGAACCATCTGTGGTACTTAAGACTTGGGATCCCTAATCAACACCCAGTTTCCAGAGTTCGAAATTGGTGGCTTGAAAGTTCTGCTCTCATTCCTGTTTGAACCTTTGTATCCTTGGAACAAATCAGGTTTAACTTGCTTCAGAAACCAGTCAGGAACCCCTTTCACCAAAGTGAATTCCTCTTGTTTGGCCTCTTCTTGTGCCTTTGATGTCTGACCAATATTGGCTTTCTTCGAAGGTGGCAGCTCCCTTCTGTGGATAGTTGGAACAGGGCTAGTAGGCATGTCCCTTTTTGATGCCAACCAAGACTTGCTGTCACTTGGCTTTGCTTGAACTGGGGCCATTCTTTTCATTCCCATTTCTTTTGGGGAAAAACGCACGCCCTTTCTATCCAAGTCCTTGAAAACCAAATAGTTGGCCCTGCATCCTACACACAGGCACTCCAAAAATGAGGCTTCCAGCATAGGCAGGTGATTATTACCTGGGAATTTCTGCAAAGAAAAACCATCATTGGCTCGCCTATAGGAACTTGGCCTCATTCCCATGCCTCGAGGGTGGCCAGCGTATGGCTTGCCCCTTCCATATTGAACAGTATTCATGTTCACTGGTGCTTCTTTATCCTGCCAATATTTCTTGACAGTTCGAGCTAGTGAGGATGGCACACTGGTGTTGACCTCTTCTACCTGTGGAAAAGGCACTGCATCTATCCCCATAGTCTTTTCAGGGAATTTGATTCTTCCTTTCTTGATTTGTTCTTGAATCCTGTCACGAAAAACATTACAAGATTTAGTTGAATGAGACCACGAATCATGCCATTTGCAATAGGTCTTTCCATTCTTTTCTTCCACTGTGGGCAGTTTCACATTCAAAGGCAGCTTAATGATTTTCTTTCTTAACAAGAAGTCAAAGATCTCATCAGCTTTAGATATATCAAAAGAATATACTTTAGTAATTTCCTTTTGTTTGAACTTCTGCCCAAAAGAGACATTCTTTTAAATTAAGGGCTCACAAACACAAGGTTCGTGCTCTATAATTTCAGCAGCATCTATTTCATAATTAGGATCCCTATAGTATGTTGGGTAAGAGGAGTTATGTCTATCCATATCTTCCTCTAGCAGTGATTCATATCTAGCAACTTTATAGGTTAGATCTGCAAAGTCCCTAAACTCTGTAGAATCAAACCTCTTTCGAAGCTCCCTTTCTAAACCATCTTGTGCTAATCTCACAAACTCTGCCTCTGGCAGATGGAGTTTGCACTTGGTCTTAGCCCTTTTGAACCTAGATATGAAATCTGCTACCTTTTCATCCGGTTTCTGCTTTAGCCTATCCAAGTCTGCCATAGAGACTTCAGGCTCAGCATTAAAGAATTGTGCATGAAATGCCTCTTCCATTTGAAACCAACTTGTTATCGACTCTGCAGGCAAATTTGTGTACCATGCAAAATCTGGCCCAGACAAAGAATTTGGGAACAATTTCAACTTCATGAAACCATTCTGAGCCAAGTTCTTACATTGGGCAGAAAACCTAGCAATATGTTCTATAGAAGATTGCCTCCCATCCCCATAAAACAAAGTAAAATCTGGGATTTTAAATTCTCTAGGGATCTGAAATGTTGTGTCAATCCATTCTGGATATGGTTTTCTATAGATTTGAGGTTGTATCCCCCGAGTTCGAGGCCCACAAACTTCTTGTATGAGATCCATAACTTGGTCTCTTAGTATTGGGTTGCCTACAAGGAAATTTTGTCCTTGATTTCCTACTGGTGGATCTGGTTCTACCAAGTCATCTCTATGCATTTCCCTTATAGTGTTAAAATCCCCTTGGTTTTCTCTGGGAAGTCTCCCATACCAGGGTTGCTGCATTGGGTCGGCTGTAGTGTTCGCCCGAGCAGGCCTATGGCTTCCATAAACCACTGTGGTGGGATTTTTGGTATTTGGAAGACTTTGACGAGAATGCTGTGTGTTATCCCTAGTTTTCTCATCTCAGGTCTATAACCTCGTTCTAGCTGTACATCATCCTCCCATCCCCCAAGTGTGGGTTCGAAAAGAGGATTAACGCTTTGCCTATCTCTGGCATTCCTTGGAATCCCAATAGGAATTCCATGAGATTGTTCTGGGATTTCGAAGACAGGCTTTGTAGGCTTCACAGGCTCATACCAAGATTGTGGTATTTCCTCTGGATACATTTTTTCCTTACCCGTTCTAGACCTTATCTTGCCCTGACCAACATCCTCTCCAAGCCTTCCTTCGAAGGGATTTTGGTGAGTACTTGAATTAGCAGGATTATCTAGCCCAATATTCCCTGGACTGTTTCTTGTTACCTCTAAGTTGGGCAACCTACTTCTTATGCTTTTGATCATGGCTCGTTAGGTCTGAGCCATCTCTCGAAAAGCTATCATCATTTCTCTGAACATTTCCTCCTTATCATGGTCTTTACCACTGGCTTGTCCCTTTTGGAAATTTGGAGGCACTTCATAAGAAGGCTCCTCATAGGGAAGCTCTCCCATTTCGGAAGCCAATTGGGGAAACTCATGATTCATAGGCGTTCCCTGTTCCGTGGCCTGTTCTGGCACAGCTTGTTCCTCTGGCACTTAACCACCAACAGGTGTCCCTATCTGCTTTCGAAGCCTTGGCATTCTGGCACCTTCGGTGTCCCACCGGGCGTGCCAAAAATTGTTTGGGCTGAATTAGCTCAAATCAATTGACAAATGATTGTGTGCGGGCGTGCCAGAAAAGAAATAATTTCAACGAAGAAATTACTCTTTTCAAAATAATTTGAAACAACCAATCTCAATCAGGCAATTGTGTTATCCGTCCGATTACATCAACTAAGAGGATTTTTCCTTAAGGTGTCAACCAAATAAAAGATTGACGCGCTTCGAAATCAGAAAAGATGATTGAACACAAACAAACCTGAATCTAATCAAAGATAAGTTGTATACAAACACTCTTAAGATCCTATCAAGAATAATAAAGAAATGCAAGCACACTGAATTTAATCAAAAGCGAACTTGCAAACAACTATTCTTTGGTAAGAAAAAACTTAAAGGAAATAAGAGAACTTGAATTTAATCGAAAGTAGTCTTACATGCAAATAAGCCTTCAACTTACAAAAAAGACCCTATTCTAAACTAAAAACTAATCTAAGATAGATCTCTGAGCAATCATTTTGTATGAATTGTCAGATGATATGGATTTTTTGTGTGTCTCTCTCTTCACTTGCTTCTTCTATTTATAGACGCTGAACCAGCCTTCGATCCCCACGTCTTCGATTGATATCCATATTGGCCGCATAAATCGGCTGAGAGGGGTCTTCGAACGGTTACCTTGACATTTCTAGAATTCTTTCCCCTCTGCATGCTTCGATAAGGGTATTCGTGGCTCCATGCTCAAATAACGGTTCCCACTTTCAAGCAACGTGGGTTAGTGTCACACGTCTGGCTCAGAATAATTCCCTGCAATCATGTCCAACATTCATTATAAACCAAGACAGTAATGGCACCGTTCGATGTTTCCAAAGATCAATCAATGGCTTAAATCAAACCGTTTTTCAAACCATCCTTAATTACTGTCCAAACGTCGTCGGTCCCAATCAAAACGATACCGTATAGTACTAAAACAACATCATTATTAAACCCTGCAATCCTCTGTGTCTCGGGTTCAATTAGGATGTGTTCTGATTGGTCAACACACTATTTGGTGCCACGTGTCGCTTTCTTATTGGGTGGCATATTTTAGGATGTAAACAACTACATATTGTACCTCCTTGTTAGGAGCTTTATCGAATTATGAGTTCAATCCCCCATGTCTCAAGTCTTTCTCCATGTTTATGTATTGTACCTCGCCGTTAGGAGCCTTATCAATATGAGTTCATTCCTCCACAATCTAAGGCTTTCTCCATGACTGTTTGTTGCTATAGAAAGACAAGAAGAAAGGGAATCATCCCAACCGAAAATTCGGTAGGCTTGACTAGACGGATAAATGATAAGTCATGTCTACGGAGTGACAACTCTGTAATAAATGTTACGATCCATCCTTCGGACCGCCAAGCACAAGGGAGTCCAGTGTTTATAGGCCTGACCCGGATTCCCCCATTTCCTAAATTAGTCCTACGCCTGTAGGCCTGGCTCAGATTCCCCCTACTTCCGAATTCACTCGCCCCTCTTTCGTGAAAGTCCAGATCTTAGTGCTGACTTTCCTATGATTCAGGACGACTCGTCTACATCCATATTTCACCTTGCCATGAGACGTCAAGTCTCCACGGTTCTCCAAATTCCTATAAAAAGGACAGAAACACACACCATAGTAAAGACACACAAAAAAAAAACCAACATCAAACATCTGAATCCTCAGATCCTCCTCTCTTCTATTTACCTCAACCATGGCTTCTCAATCACCAATCACAAGGTACCTCCACACTCCGACACCATCCCGAGCAGGACCTAATTCTCTAGTGTGGAGCTACATCCCGCGGATGAGGTGCCTCCCAGCCACGGGGGACACGCAATTCCTCCTACTAAGGGAGGGAGTCGAATCCCCACCAAATTGGTTTATAAAAGGAGGTATTCCGCAAAATCTGGTGGAGGAATACAACCACATGGCATCGTTTGGGCAAGCCTCCTTCACTAAGGAACTCATTCGAGCATGGGATTCGCTCCCACTGCGCCACCTCCAATTTCACCGGTCACCAAATGACCTCCCGACGCATACTCACCAACTCCGACAAGATACAGAACTGATCCTCCCATCTAGCATGCACCACGCCGAGGTTCTTTCGGTTCGCGGCTTTGGTCAATTGAGAATCACAACGGAACAACTAATAATATACGGCCAACCGTCGTACCGCCTCCCTGTCACAACTTTTGATGCCCCCGATCAATCCCAAGGACTAGGACCAGCCTTCCTACCATTGCGGAAGAGGAAGACCCAATATCTATCAACGACACACCAAGGCCCCCACCCGTCGCCCAATAACAATCCTATGGTGGAATTGCAAGGGGGTCATCCGCATGAGTTTTTATAAGTACCTTCTTGACACCGTTACACTGCACCAACTGAATTTGGTGGTGGTCTCCAACACATGGATTGGCGGGGATCTCGCCAAGCAGATGAACCTAACTTTGGATTCGCCAATTCTGCCATCATGTATCCCTTTATCCCCTACTCGTTGGGAGGGACGTGGATACTATGGAATAATGAACTCCACTGCACTATCTTGGGTGCCTATCACAACGAGATTACCATGTTGATGACGTGCCTTCTATGTAATAACATCGCCGGAAGTTTGAATCCTTCTAACAACTCACCGGCAAATTATCCCTGCCCCATATAAAAAGGATGGGGACTTAGCCTTTCTGTTTAGGCTCTCTCCACTGCAATCGTTGCTGAACATAACTCCATTCTATGTTGGATTATCGTACCTAAATTTTTTTTTATTATCATACGGCCATTACACCAAGTGTCGCCTCCCTTTTGATCGCCCATTGAGATTGTCCACCAATATTCTCAGTCACCGCGCTCTAGGAATCGCAAGCCTAGCCTAATCGGAGGCTTGTTGATCATCTCTTCCTAGCATGGGTTGACTGCCAAAGCACCATCGGACTCCATACAAGAATCACCATGGAAAATATAGCGCCACGTATCGTCTCACCCATCGCCCATTGAGATATTGTCTACTAATATCTTGGCCACCACACCATGGGAGTAGCAATACCGACTGTCCCATCCTCCATCCTGGGCTTGGCCAACAAGTATGCTTAGCACTAGTTGACAGCCGAAGCACCACGGGATCATCTCCATCCACGAATCGCCATTGAAATCATAATGATAACGAGCGTCGCTTTATTTTTAATCGCCAATAGAGATATTGCCGGTGATCACACAATATTCCCCCTCCTACACGCCTCGATGCTCTCATTCTGCCAAATAAAAAAACGACAAAATGGGGAAGACATGCCTTCCTCCTAAGAGAAATCTGGAAGATACACCCCCCGCCTAAGAGCCATTCCCTCCTACATAGTCCAAAAGTCACGTAATTTCTGTTCAACGAACGAAAAAGATCTCCTATGCAGTTTGTCGAAAAGATCACCAAAGGCAAAATGACAAATACAAACGAAAGATTACAAGACAAGGATATTCCATGCATTCATTACGAAAAGTCTATTACAAAATGAGAAGTGGAAGCACAAAAATACCTAAGGATTCTTCCTCCAAAGTTTCTCCATTACGTATAACGATCACTACTACCATTACTAATGCTCATAAAACATGTCAGTTTAAGAAATCATGAGGGAAACAACATCACCAAAGCAAAATGAACCACCCGGCACCCAACCTTTCTTCACCGCCGCAGCCCCTGACCGTCGTGACTAGACATATCAAAGCCTCCCAAGCTAGCACTCTCACGCTCGGCTATTTCACCCTCAAGTTTTTTCTTCCTTTTCCTCAACCGCGCTGCCGTCGCTTCAACCTCCTCCAATTCTTTACTTACATTCTCCAACCGATCCCGCCAACCTGGAAGCTCAAAGAGTAAAGCCATCTAATCTACCCTCTTACGGAGCCAATCAACCTCCAATTGATAACTTCCCAACGCAGCCAAACCACCATAAACAGATATAAACTCCTCAGGCATAGCTTATGGCAAACTGACATCCTCCAGTAATTCCACAAACGATACCAAGAAAATTAACGCCTACCTCCCAGAAAAGGTACTCAGGTTGCCAACCCGAACAAAGGTACTGGGCCACTGAAAAAAGATGTCAGAGAGCAAAGGTCGATGCTTCTCTCGAGCCTCGACATACAACACACTAGGCTGCAACGTCACCTTCTCCTTTGTCTCCAAAGTCACGATGACACTCCCATCGGGGTAGTGCGCTATCATAAAGTTACCCTCTTTCCACCAAAGACGACTACTGCGCAGCCCTCCCTCATTGGTCTCATCCTGCAAGCTCGATGAATTCTGCATAAGTGACTCGCCGCCATCACCTACCTCCATATGGTTAAACCCCGCCTGGCCCTCCTGGTCCTCCTCGGCCTCCTCCTCACCCTCCTCATCCTCTTGGTCATCATCATGGTTATTATCCTCACTCCCTCCCTCCTTTTCTTCCTCCTCCGTTTCTTCCTCTTCTTCCTCCGCACTCGGCACCACACCTGACGAACGCATATGGTGGAGTGACTTACCCTTCCACGGATACGCCATTCCCTTGGAAGACCCCCTCTCATCCCCCCAAATGTCGTTCATAACCCCATGCGCCGCCACATTTTGGTCGAAAGTACCTATCGCCTCCAAAGAATCCAATGGCACGTCCAAACCTCCTCCGGCCGCCATTTCTGAGATCCATTCGTGGTGCTTTTGTCACCTCTTCCAAAACATCGGGTTAAGGCACTCTATCGGAAGACACCCCCTCATCCCCCAAGATATCGTCCATACCTCCGTGCGCCGCTGCATGTTGATCTAAGGTACTTATCACCTCTACGGAAGTAGAAGGCACCTCCGAACCTCCTTCAGTCTCCGTCTCTGGGACCTCCACTCGCGGTATTCTCACCAATTCTTCCGCAACACCGGGTTGAACCGCTTGAGAGCTCTCCTTATTCCCCTTTGCAGTATACAAAAGGAAAAAGAGCAACAAATGTATTCTTATACCAGAAATATAATAAGAATAAAGAAATTTAAAGATATGAGAAGGCGACATACCCCAACCTTTTTTCGATTGTCGGGCTTGGTTACCTCCACGATATCTTTCGCAGGCCTCTTGGAAGTCCGTTTGCCACTCAATCGTACTCTCTCCACTAGCCCCTTTCCATCCTGGCCACTCAGAGATACACTACTCCCCACATCTTTCTCCACAGTACCATATATATTCTTCAGATGCTCTTTCACCCTCCCCAATACCTCCTCCTTAACATATGGCCCAAACGATGCAAGGGCCGGATCCTTCACCTTCGGAAGACATAACTCACCATCCTGGCTCATTACATCCTCTACTTCCAAAGACACGGGAACTCCTTTCACATATTCCAAGAAGCGTACCAGGTTATCCCTCCAATACTCCCTATAAAGTTTCGTACATCCTCCCATCCTTTTAGCCCCAGGCAACGTGATCGTATTCATTGACCTAAGCTTCGCCGGGAAGGCCGATTTCATGAACCTTTTCCACACATCTCCCACATCCCTCGATGACAGAAATAGTTTCGGCACTTCCTGATCAAACACGAATTGGCGTGCAACCCTCATCGGATTGTAAATCACAGAACAATACCTTCCATTCACAAAATATGGTAATTCCCCCCTCATCATACAACTCATCCTAAAACGCTCCGCTGTGAATGCATCATTTTTATTCACAAAGGCCACCACATCCTCCTCCGAGTACACGTTAAAAGGAAATATCCCCTTCAGTGTGTTCACATACGGTCGAGCAACAAATTCTCCCTCAACATCGAGAACATCGGCAATACCACCCCGCACATCCCGGACGCCACTTTCTGACCATCGCGCCGACCTACACACATTTTGGCACGGTTCCCCCTTCCCTCCACTACTACCGCCCCAAAATCATTTGGTTTAGGACCAACTTTAGGAAGCCGCTCAAACAAGAACATATGAAGAAAGTTGGTGGCCATATAAATCGGTAAGTCATACCTCCTACAAGAACGTCGCGCCACATCGTGCAGCATGTCTAATCTTTTGAACAAAGTCCCCATAAACAATGGGGCCAACGGTACGGATTCCCCGGAAGCAAGGATCGCCGTAAGTTCAAACAATGTCGTATCAACACCATCCTTCGGAGGACCAGGAAAAATGTACCAAGTTAGCCAATAGGCTAAGAACGCCGCCAAGTGTGTCAGTTCTTTCAATCCCGGCCCATCAGTTACTACATGAGCTTCCGCCCCAGCCTTCAACGCACCCAAATCCTTGTACCGCAGCTTATTGACCACACTTTGTAGTGAAGGAGAAAGTCTCCCGGAGGATGGGTCAACTTTTCCTAACATGGGCAACCTCAACAGACAGCCCACATCCTCCAAAGTGGGTTCGGTCTCACCCCAAGCTACCGGAAGAGTATGAGACTCAGTACTCCATCAGGACACCGTAACATCCATCCATTTCCGCTCCCGCAGACCACCAATCGCAAACTGTTCACCACGGCATGATGGATATCGGCTTTTCGCAATAACTCCACAAAATCGGCATTCCCCAAAATATCATCCGCCCAAGTCGCAAACGCAGTCGGAGGAACAACATAATTCCTATAAGCAGACAAGCAGTGTGGAAACTCACCACGCTTAACCTGGAACCTCAACACTGACTTGGGAGAAATAAAATAGCCCTCCTCCACCGAAACCTCCTTGTACCCTAACAACGGCTCAACAACCACTTTCCCAATCTCTGCATTCGCCTCTATTAAACGCCACAATTTATCCCCGCCGCTGAGATAGGGTGCTTGAAACTAGAAGTCTGGACCTGGCAAAGAAGGAGGTGGTTTGTCTTTCTCTATTTTAAAAGATCTATTGGATTTGAGAGTCGCGGAAGAAGCATGCTCCTACCGTGACTCTACCGCGGCACCGGCACGGCTAGTGACCAGAAGCTTGGGTCGCGCCGTTATACTTTCCAACAATAATATATATCCGAACCCCAGTACCTATCGGACAATCGCCAAACAAGACAATCAAGATTCCATTACGCGATGGAAGGGAGCTGTGTGCATCCCTTTGGTACCCTTGGTAGGAGCAAGAAGATTTCATTTATTTTTAAGCAAGGGGAGGGAGCCGAGTGCATCCCCCTTACACCCTTGTTCCACAACAAATATACATCATCAAGGAGGAAGCACCGTGGCACTCCACTTGCTCCCTTGGCAAAAGTAAAGCTTTTGAACGAAATAAATATTACCTCCAAGAAGCTTTCGGCAAAGTCACAATATCCGAGTTGCTCGCACCTCCGCAAAATCAACCTCGAGTAATCCCCTCACCAAATTTTCTCCTGAAAAGTAAGAACTCCATCACACGAATTGACTTTGACGCCTCCGTTGAATTTCCACCTCTCCAGCAAACACCCCAGCCAAAACTCCAAACCCCCTTTTGGCCGAAATCTCTAATCTCTTCAAACTCTCCTAGCCGAAACCCCAACCCTCCAGATCACCTTCACTTACGAAGCCAACTCTTGCCGAAGACCCAGACCCCCACAATTTGAACTCCCCACGGCAACTACCCCATCTTCCCGCTCGATCGCCTCCTTCGCCCACCTACCCAGCTGAAACCCCCACCGAAATACCCACAGATCGACCCCCCCATCGATCGCCCCCTCCTGCTGACACCCTTCCCGCCGACACCTCCACCTGCCGTCCCAACCTTCATCTGCGATTCCTCTTCGACAATGCTCGCGATTGCCCTAGGCCCACGATCGCGCCTCCTCTCCCTCCCTCTCGGCCTCGATTCCTCTCTCTCCCTTTCGGCCTGGAATCCCCCTCCTCCCCCTCTCGGTTTCTCTCCCTCTCGGTTTCTCTCCCTCTCAGCTTCTCTCTCTTTTTCCTTTCTCTCACACCAAAAAGAAAAGACAAGGGGAAGAGATATAAAAAAGAGGGGTGGAGGAGAGACCTTGGGACTTAAGTTTGCGAGATTTCGTGGAGGACCACGCCTCCCTCCTAAATTTTTTTTTTTCTGGAAGTGTAGGACTTGGGATCAACCTCGGATGTCACCTCCTCCCTATGCAAAAAAATCCACTTACTTCCTCCGAGAGTATCAAAATCTCACCAAGTACAGGAAGTCCACTTTCTCTCTCTAAAAAAAATCCCAAGGCTTTTAAACTTCTCTTTCGGGCGGAAAGTAAAAAAATGAGAAGGTGGAAAGAATTTATACTACTCCTCGCAAAGTGAAGAGTCACACCATTTTGGAATGCAAGGACGCCCTTTGATATTTGTAACCCTATGACAAGGTTTGAATCCTTCAATAAAAAGATGCCGTGAAGACCCAGTGGACATACAATACAATGGGACATTATTGCCCGCACACACTCACCTCGCAACATGAGTATACACGCGCAAGGGGACATTAATGTCGGTATACCATACCTCCCACATCCGTACTAGCATCCTCCATAAAATCTTCCGACGCCTCATCCTATGAGGAACGAGGTTCCTCCACGATTCAATTATGCCCTCACACACTCACCTCGTGACATGAGTATATGCGCGCAAGGGGACATTAATGTGGGTATACGATACATCTTGCAACCGGATGCACCTTTTCCAAGAACCTCGCCGGTGACCATCTCCTGGAAGAGCAAGGCCTCCTCCACAAAGTTCACCCCCAGGAGGGGCATGCCTCCACAAGATTTACCCCAGTTGGAGCGTACCTCCTCCTCAAAGTGCACCTCCAGTAGGAGGAGCATGCCTCCTCCACAAAGTTCACCTTCAGGAGGAGGAGCATGCTTCCAAGAGGTGTCAAACGTGTCTGTCGTGCAGTGCTGTGCCATTTTCTTCCATGCCAACCATGCTTCGTGTCGTGCCGTTCCGTGCTCGTGCCGTGCCATGGTGGCCCATTTTGCTTTGGTAGGCCGTGCCTTTTTTTAATTGTGTCGCGTCGTGCCATGCCCGATTAATTAATCGTGCCGCGTCGTGCCGTGCCTTTTTTTGTCGGGTTGTGTCGTGCTGTGCCTTTTTGTTGGGCCGTGCCTTTTTTTTTGTGTCGTGTTGTACCGTGGTTTTTTTGTCGGGTTGTGTCGTGCCGTACTTTTTATTGTTGGGTCGTGTCGTGCCGTGCTTTTTATTGTCGGGTCGTGTCGTGCCGTGGCTTTTTTTGTCGGTTCGTGTCGCAGCGTCGTGCCGTGCCAGTCCTTAATCGCATGTCGTGCCGTGCAATGTTGTGCCATTGATTTTGTATACACATCACCAACCGGCAACCGATTTTTGTCTAAAAGAAAAATCTTCCCAAAAAACACACATTCCGGTGCCCGGTGCTGCTAATGATTATCCAGTGTCCTACGTGCAAGGTGCATCCCCTAGAAAACACATGCTCTTACAAATGTTATATTCAAAATTAACATTAGTAACTAACGTTGTTACCAATGGTCCAACATTACAAAACATGGTCAAACATATTTAACATGAACCTAATAGAGCCACTACAACATGGTCCAAAATATTATCAGTTTTCATCACATGTTACATCTTCTGAATGATGACTGCATCCAGATTTCCAGCCACCCTGTTCTTGCATCCAGCCACTGTCCAACCATCCACAGACCACACACCACAATAAACAACTAACAGACTAAAAAACTAACAACAAACCAACAGACTGGAGGGGCTAGGCCGCCACCTCAACTCAACAAACAGAATATGCGAGGGGTTATGCCACCACCTCGGCTAAGCAATGCAATCAAATAAAACTAACTATACTAACTAAAAACAAACTCAATATTTAGCCTGACTTCGTTACACCTCAGGTTTGGCATAAAACCACGTTAGAGGTATCCACCAAGCAAAATATGAGCTACTAACACATAAAGCCATGGATACAAAAATAAGTGAGAAAATCCACTTTCTACATTTTGCTGGCATTAATTTGCTTCAGCCTTCACGTGGTTGTGTCCTTGGCGTCTACAATGTCCTACAAAACAAGAACCAACAGTAGCAGCAGAAAACAGGTATATGAAAGCCAAATAAACAAGGAAAATGAATAAGAAAATTGAATTCTACTTAGATATTAGTTCCTTTTATCATCATAGCAGAAAATTTAAATGCATGCAATGTTAAGTTGCCATTATGGCCTTCATAAGTTGCAACACCACTTCATAGTTCATAACAATACACGGGTCAGACATTAGCATTTTTTGTTTTTTATCATTATAGCCGGAAATTGAAATGGATGCGGCAACGTTAAGTTGCCATTAAGGCCTTCATAAGTTGCAACACAATCACACTTTGCTTAGCCAAAAAACTGGGGTTGTGTCTGTGACTTATTCATTTCAGACTAAGGAGACACACACACACACACCCCACAATGCATGCAGGCAACATCCACTTCAGTTAAGTGAAGCTAAACAGACCATCTACAAAAAAAATACCATATCAGGGGTTATTAAAGGGGAAACACGAAAGCCCTAATTTTGTAACCCTAAATGTAATATTCAAGTAAATAACTTCACAGACCCTACTTAGTTGCTCAGTGGCTGTGGGTACAATATAACAGCAGACTGACAAAATCATATGCAACAACAGCAACACTAGACTGATTAATCACTTGGGAAGTGATTAATCACACTAGATTGATTAATCACTGCAAAATCAGTTTCGACAAATTTGTCAAAAATATACTTAGAGAAGAAATTGGTAACAAAATCATCAGATCTGGCAGGTCTAGCCAAAACCCTAATTTAAGAAATTGGTAACCAAAGCCCTAATTTAAGAATCCTAATTTCAAGAACCCTAATTTCAGAAATTAGTAACAAAAGCCCTAATTTCGTAACCCTAATTTCAAAAGGCAGGTGAAAATCTATTTCATCAAATCTGCCTAGAACCCTAAGATACTAATATACAAAATTACTCAATTAGTAATAAAAGCCATAATTTCGTAACCCTAATTTCAAAAACCAGGTCAAAACTGTAACGCCCCCAAATTTTTGGGTACGTTAAATAAAACATTTTATTATAAAAACGAAGCGAGTCCTGCTCATTATTACATCATAAACCTTGCAAAAGTACTTTTATTCAAATAACAGAGGGATCTAGAGTTCCTAACTACAGTTCTTCTTGCTTCTCCATTCTAGCCTGCTCCTCGGCTCCGAACGCCTCCAAAGTGAATAGTTCGTCATGTTCGTCTATCAATTCTGACATATTATACCGGCGTCACCACCCATATAATATGCCAGGGTCACCACAAGGCAACACCATGAGCTACGAAGGCTCAGTAGTAAAATCCTAATACTAGCATCGATTTCCACATGATAAGTACATAAGCAGTGATAAAAAGACAATAGCACTAACGCTTTCACAATTACTTTATAACTACCGTTGGCGTTGACTCGTCGTGAACCATGTCGTTATTACCCTTTTCAAAAACACCTTTTTAACTCACCCAACCCCGGTTCCGCCGTTCCGGGTTCCCGAGTATCCTCACAATGGTTCCGCCGCACCGGGTTTCCATTGGCACACATTTGCATTGGCTCCGTAACGCGAATAACCAAGCAACTCACCCAACCTCGGTTCCGCCGCACCGGTCTCCCGAGTATCGTTACAATGGTTCCGCCGCACCGGTTTCCCATGGGAACACACACAACCTCACAATGGTTCCGCTATTCCGGATTCCCATTGGAACACACACACCCACACAACTCACATAATACCCTCGAAATGGTCATTATGTAGTGTCAAAAATATTTCCAACCGGGAAAACACAACTTCCTTGTTAAACACACCCTAGGTGCCATGTTTCTACTTTTCTCGGTTTTTGTGTCTCATTCTCATGCATGACTCCGCGGTATAAGATTTTACATACAACATGCATTTAATCAAGCCTTGAATTAGTACAACAAGATCATCCAAATCTTAAGCTACACAACATGCTTGAATTTCATGAACAACAATAATCATGCATTTCCAACTTTTTTATCTACGATCAAAGTAACTTCTTAAACTTTTAGAAAAAGTAAGTAGAGAGTCAAGTAGCAAGATTTAAACTACTTATAGAAAATAAATTAAGGATTTAACTACCGTTCTTCTAGGCGGTGACGACTACGGAAGTTTGGTCGTCGGTTTTGAAATCGGCGGCGTAACGGCGTCCGGTTTGCTTCGAAAGGAAAAGAATTGTATTTCTTTTCCTAGAAACAACTTCCTAACCTTAACGAAGCTATTTTAAGGATCGATGGGTGGTTTTGGAAGTGGTTTGGTGGTTTCGCTCAAGAACACTCAAGAACAAAGAAAGTTCTTGAACTTAGAACAAGAATGCTTGGATTCCTAGAGAGAGGGAAGAGCTATTGCTTTGAGGTGTGAGTTCAAGCTTAAGAATGGCTCTCTATTTATAGGCAAAGGGCTCCCCCTCCCTCATAATGGCCGGCCCCCCTCTCTCTCTCCTTTCCCCCAATTTTTAATTCAATAAAATCTACTTTTTATGGAAGATCAAGGCAAAAATCCTAGGGTTGTATGGCTATGTTAGTACTAGATTTGATTCTTGGAACTAATTTGTGGTGAAGATGAGATTGGTACAAGATCCAAGGGTTTAACAATTGAAAGGTGTACAATGGAGTTAAGATTTTTGGTTGGAAGAATAACAATTCAAAGATTTGGAGTACAATGGAAGTTCAATGGACAAGTACAAGCAAATCTCCCTCCTCCTTTCTCCTCCCAACCGGCCCCCCTCTCTCCCTCTCTCTCTCACGGCTCTCTCTCCTCTCTCTCCCTCTCACTCTCTTGCTAAGTACAATATATATACATACATGTGTTATATTGCAAGGAAAAGAAATAAAAAAATTAGTTCTTTTTGGTACTTAAGATCAAAAGTAGCCTTTAAGTCTAGATTTCCTATGAAACTAACCAATTTATCACCTGGTACTAAGGGTATTAGTTTAGTCTACCAAGTACTAGATATATATATATATATATATATACACACACACACACACACACACACACACACTAGTATACACATGTACAATGGGTGGTTAGAATCCCCATTAAAGAATAATAAAGGGTACTTTGGGAATATTAGTACCATGTACTTTTTAATTAAAATATTAATGCTTTGTTTGGATTGGGATTTGAAAAGTGTTTTTAAAAAATAGTAGGGGTAATGAGTGGAGAGAGATAGAGAGAAAAAGGTGAAAAGTAGGGGAAATCTAGGGGGAATTTTTTGAAAAATTCTTTTTGAATCGCGAAGGGAACAAGGCATAAGTACTTTGCCACATGGCTTTAAGAAAAGGATTAGTTTAATAAATCCCATGGTACTAGAAAGATTCACCTTTTTATCCAATGGGTAAAAATTTCCCTAACTTCTATTATCCAATGGATAATAGTTATTAGGTCACTTTTAATATTAAAATAATCAAAAAGTACTTTAAAGTAAGTATACTTTTAATATAAACAAAATGGGATTCTATTATCCAAAGGGTAATAGTTTCCCTAATTGTCCAATGGACAAAGAATAAAACTAAATTGATTAAAAGAAAAAGAATATTAAAATTCTTAGTCTAGGGTTCAAAAGGGTCAAAAGTTCCAATGAGAGGCAAAATGGTCATTTTACGGTGACTAGATAGCTTCCTAATTTAGTTTCTCCAATCGGATGGTTAAAAGCTAACTAGGCTTGCTAAGTGGGCTGAAGCATCAAGAAACAAATCTCGAAGGGCTAAAATGTAATTTTAACAAATTATAGGAATTTAAAAGCAAATCGAAGCAAATTCAAGTAATCAATAAAAATTCAAATATTTAATGAAATTTTCACTGACCGAAAATCAGGGTTGTTACAAAAACCCTAATTTCAGAAACCCTAATTGCAGTAGATAAGTGAAGACTGTAGAGGGAAGTGATAGAGGTACCTGTGAGGGAGAGAGAGAGACGGTGACTGGTGATAGAGGTACCCTTCATGCCTTTACCTAAGATTCACACGAATCTCCTTCTGTTGCTCAACTAGCTCGGCTCAGAGAGTCGGAGAGACATAGAGAGAGAGAGACGTTGAGAATAGACGAACAGTGAACACAGAGAGAGAGAGAGACGTTGAGAGAGTGAGATGATGGTCACCGTCGCACCGACTCACCGTTTGAGTTGTGTCACCGAAAAGTTGGAAACAGAGAGAGAGAGAGCTGCGAAGTGTGACTGTGTGACTACCATTTGAGAGAGAGAAGGAGGTGATTTGAACACCAAGAATCCGAACGTTGAGAGAATCAGAGAGATGTTGAGAGAATGAGAGAGAGTCAAAGAGATCTGAGAGAGTGAGAGTGAGAGAGATCGGAGTGTGAGACAGTGAGAATGAGAATGACGTGAATGAGATGTCTGCTAGGGCAGCATCTCATTCTTTTTATATGATCTTTGTGATCATGTGCATACGAGACACCATATTCCATATGCACCAACTTATCAAAAATTCTCGTAGAATCCCGTAATGCATCACTCGAGGGCCGCCCGAGGTGTTATTTGAAAATCAAAACCGTCTATCTTTTATGTGGGAGTAATTATATTATTTGTGCCAAAAATGAAGTAAATTGGTTGTCGTTATATACTTGATCGTGCATAACGTCAAATTTCCTATTAATGAATCTACTTTGCGATGAAAGGGCTTTCAAAACCCAATAGAGCCAAAATTTTGCGATAGTGATTAAAACACTGCGAAAAACAAAATGAACGGTATGGATCATCATACTTGTGTCGCAATCATGTGGCTAGCGTACATTGAACTATAGCGAACTACGTTGGTCTATAACCAGATAAGTTCGATGTATACATTTGAATGGTAGCTACAGACTCATTTTTTCAAATGTTCGATCTAAACCGTTACAATTTAAGATCTTATCAAATTTATTATTCTCCCCTAAATTGGTGATAATCGAATGTCAGAAACCACGTGATTAGAACACATTTGGTGCTTTTAAAAGCGTTAAAGTCCTATAATGCACCACTTGAGGGCCGCCTGAGGTGTTATTTGAAAATCAGAACTGTCTATCTTTTACGTGGGAGTAATTTTATTATTGGTGCCAAAAATGAAGTAAATTGGTTATCGTTATATACTTCATTGTGCATAATGACAAATTTCCTATTAATGAATCTACGAATCGATGAAAGGGCTTATAAAACCCGATAAACTCAAAAATTTGCGAGAGTGATTAAAACATGAAGAACAACAAAATGAATGGTATGGATCGTCATACCTGTGTCGCAATCGTGTGACCAAAGGCGGACCCACGCCTTTAAAAAAAACATAAAAAAACAAAATTGCTATACATATATAAAAGTTTCCTTCACTTGTGTACAAAGCATTGACATGGTTGCTAGGTTATGAAATGATTGCTGTTAAGGTTCACGAAGCTTGGGTTCAATTCCCAGGGGTGCCATTCTGTTCTGTATGGTTTTGTTTTTTCCTTTTTTTTTCTTTCTTTCATTTATTTCTTCATACTTGGTTCTATTTCTTTCATTTATTTCTCCATTTTTGTTCTACATCTTTCCTTTATTTCTCTAATTTTTTGTCCTATTTCATTGTGTTTTTCTCCCAATCCAAAATATTATGAAAATCAAATTAATAAATTCTTTAATTTACTTTCTATTAATCTTACGATTGTGAATAATAGGTGCCCCGCCCCCCAGTATACGGAATTCCTGGGTCCGCCACTACGTGTGGCTAGCATACAAGAGACCCATTTTTATAGAAGGGAAAATGACGGCCAATGACGTGTTTTAATAATTAATACCCGCTAAGGACATTTTGTTCATTAACAAATATTCTTAGCATGTCCTTAAAAGGTGTTAATTATCAAAACACGTCCTGAGCCATCATTTTCTCTTTATAGAATACAATTATATAATATATATTACTTGTTCCAACTTCAAATTATACTCCCTCCGTCCCTTATTTATAGTCCGGTATTCCAATTTGGGTTGTCCCTTAATAAATGTCCATTTTGTAAAGTTAACGGGTAAAAGTTGGTGAATTGTCTATTTTGTCCGTAAAAGTAAATTCCATTTTGAAAAGTGAGTAAAAGTGTAATGATGATGAATAAGTAGGGAAAGTGGAGAAAAAAGTTGATGTGAAAGGTATAATGATGATGTCTTTTTAATAAGTTGGAGTTACGAAGCAGGACACTTAAAAAAGGATGGATGAAATAATAAACACAAAAAGATTGTTGGCCTTGGTGGTTTGAGATGTGTGAGTCTCCAAGGACTTGGGTTCAAACCCCATAGTCCATTAGTCCATAGAGATTATTTTTTTTTAAATCAATTTTTAAAAAAAAAATTAGCTTTTTTCTTATTATTTTCTGTCTTTTTTTTTATAAAAAATCTTTATTAAATAAAACACTACTACCTACTGAAATTGGCCCACTAAGATGAAAAAGGCTCTTGCTGCCTTGCTGGGATTGTTTTGCACTCATATTTTTAGACCTTATCAATGTTAAATATTGTTTTATCTTTTAATGTGTGTACATACAAATTAATGGAAAGATATTGAGGTAAATTCACGAGATCAATAAAAAGGAGTGCAAATATATAAAAAAAGAAAAGAAAAGAAAAGAAGAAGAGAATAATCATTCCCCTTATTTTTATTCATATATCAGGCAATTTATTTTTAACTATTTCTGTCATGATTTACAACATCCTCTCATTTACTCTCCCAATTATTTTTACGTTTGAATTTTAATTTTAAAAATTTAAAATCTTATTTTACTTAAATAAAAGGAAAAGATTAATAAATTATTAAATTATCAAAAAATACACAGAAATAAAGTAAACTATAATCTGAAATCCCTTGTTTATTTAATAACATATATTTTTTGGTTTTCCCATGCCTCATATCGTGCCGTGCCTAATGAGAACCGGCACAGTGTTGTGTCGACGTGTCGTGCCCGACTAAAATCATGTTGTGCCCGACTAAAATCATGTTGTGTTGTGCCATGCCCGGCCTACTTCCGTGCCCGTTCCCGTGCCGTGCCGTGCTCATGTCGTGTTGTGCTTGACTAGAACCGTGTCGTGCCGTGTCGTAACTTGTGCCCCATCCCACTTTCATGTCGTGCCCGTGTCGTGCCCGTCTAAGACCGTGTCATGCCAAACTAACTTCTATGTCGTGCCAGTGTTGTTCCCCCTCACTTCCATGCCCGTGCCGTGCCGCGTCCCTCATGTCGTGCCGTGCCTAGTTAGAAACGTGTCGTGCCGTGTCATGACTCGTGCCCCATCCCACTTTCGTGCCGTGCCCGTCTAAGATCGTGTCGTGCTGTGCCGTGCAAAGCCAACTTCCGTGCCGTGCCCGTGTCATTCCCGCTCACTTCCGTGCCCGTGCCATGCCACGTGCCCACTACAACCGTGTCGTTCCGTGCCTGTGCCGTGCTGTGCTGCCTTCAAACGTGTTGTGCTCGTGCCGTGCCTGTGCCAACCCGACCCGTTTGACACCTCTAATGCTTCCTCCACAAAGTTCACCTCTGGGAGGAGCATGCTTCCTCCACAAAGTTCACCCCAGGAGGAGCATGCCTCCTCCACGAGGTTCACCTCCAGGAGGAACATGCCTCCTCCACAAAGTTCATCTCCAGGAGGAGCATGCTTTCTCCACAAAATTCACCTCCAGGAGAAGCTTGCCTCCTCCACAAAGTTCACCTTCAGGAGGAGGAGCATGCTTCCTCCACATCACCTCCGGGAGGAGCGTGCTTCGTCCACAAAGTTCACCCAAGGAGGAGCATGCCTCCTCCACGAGGTTCACCTCCAGGAGGAACATGCTTCCTCCACGAAGTCCACCCCAAGAGGAGCATACCTCCTCCACAAGGTTCGCCTCTTGGAGGAACATGCCTCCTCCATAAAGTTCATCTCCAGGAGGAGCATGCTTCCTCCACGAAGTTCACCCCAAGAGGAGCATACCTCCTCCACAATATCCACCATTAGGAGGAACGGGCCTCCTCCACAATATCCACCATTAGGAGGAATGGGCTTCCTCCACAATGTTCACATCAGGGAGGAGCAAGGCCTCCTCCACCAGCCTTGCCTCCGCCGAAGTAAGCTTCCTCCATGAACTCCGCCCCCGGAAGAGTAAGGCCTTCTCCAAGAACTCTCCACCCGCAGAGGAGTGAGGTCCCCTCCGGGCATCTCACCTCTTACTTAAACATTTTGAAGACTCCAGGAATGCTTAAAGGCGACTCTATACACCATCCTAGGCCGGGAGCAGGACCTAGGTACGTCGCTCCGGACCTAAGGAGGAATGTGGTTTGGAGGCTAGAGCAAGGGGTTTGTCAAGAAGGACGAGCTTGCCTCCGGCGAGCTCTAACTTGACCGGTCCTAGAGAGAGGGGGCATTGACCGCCATCTGACATCTCGGAAGAAGTATCATACCTACCGCCTGGTACCTCGGAGATCGTATCACACCTCGCCTGACTCGGCAGATGATACAGGTCTCCACGTATCACCGAAATAGCCTCGTTGGTTCCTTGGTTACAAGCCCTAAGGCCTGACTTGGGACTAAAAGAGGAAAAGAGGCCAACCTCCACGCTGTCCATCAATGGGGAGGAGCCTTACACCTGGCTCTCCCTCATCTCCAAGGCTCACATAAAAGACAAGCATTCAATACCGATCAATAGGCATTCAATACACCTACTCTCCACTGCCATCCCTTTCTCTCTCTAAGTCCGCCCCGAGCTCTCTTTTCTTACACCTCCGGTGGTCTCAAGCACCATTGTAGCAACCACCATATACCCGAAGGGCGACCTCAGGTACTCTTCCCACTCCTACCTCTCACAATTGTTAATGTCTCAATGAGTTATTTGATATGTTTAATTGGTTGCTAACATGTAGTGGTACTGGCACATGTAATATAGCACTTGTTGCTTATTGGGTTGATAAAAAGTGGTGCCGAGTGCTGAGTTATGGAGAGCTAGATACTCTCTCTCTCTCTCCACTTCTGTGAAGAGAATGATTCTTGAGATTCTAAGTTCTAACCATGTCATCATTCCATACCAGGACCTGTTATTAGGACCTCTTATTGGGTTGGTGCATATCTTGATGGTATTCAGATATACGATGGGTATTTGATCATTTTGTGACTCAACAGAATCAGTGATTCATTGACCATCTTGGTTTTGGGGGTATGGCTGGAGTGGAGATGAACTGAAACTAGCTTGGTACCAACCTGACTTAATATACGAGATCATTATCTTTATTTAAACAGCATTGCTATGGTAGGAACTCCTCAGAGAAAGAGTAGTTGAATAGTATACATAGATCTGTTTAGGGTTGTGTGAGGTTAATATTTCACTTTGTGTGGGGGCGTGAAAATTCGACATTAGCGTTCTCCAATGAGTTGTCTTGTAGCATAGCTCCTGCTTGATCCCATCGTCGGAGCCGTACATCGTACCTGCAAACCGGAGGGGGTTTCCTCCGGGTAGAGCCTCCGACGAGCTAGTTAGTACCCGGGGAAGATAAAGCGAAACATAAAGCAAGGAATAGAAGCCGTTTATGTAGGAGAGGAGAGTTGTGTACCTTAGGTGAGGGGGAGAGCCTTGCTTTTATAGAGAAAAGTGAGTGAAACTTAATGACTAAGTAACGGCTATTAGTAGAAAGTTTCTATAAATGGAAAGTTAGGAGACTTAGGGAGTAAGCTAAGTAAAAAGTGCAAAGGAAGCTTCTAGAAACTTTTAGAAGGTCACAACTTGCCGCGTTCACGTACCGAGCAATAGCGAGCGACCGTATATTTTACCGAACGATAAAGATGTCCGTCGAGTTGGTGAAGTACTCCGAGCAATATTAAGAACCTTCGAGCGATACAAAGAGCCGCCGAACGATAATAAGAGCCGCCGAACGATACAAAGAGCTGCCGAGGGATAAAAAGAGCCGCCGAACGATAATAAGAGCCGCCGAACGATAATAAGAACTGCCGAACGATAATAAGAGCTGCCGAGCGTACTTTAAGACAAATGTTCGGCCAATACTTGTGGGATAATACTTTACTTGTTGAAATCGTTCGGTTGTATTGATGTGGTTTTGGCACAATAATAAATAAAAGTCCCAAAAATAGGAACAAAGATAACACCTTACGGTTCTTCCGAGATATGATGGTACCCCACTTGAACCTTATGAACTGAGGGAAATTTCGGCCCGTACACTTTGGGTTCGGAGATTAGGAGAGGAGGTAAAAGAAAGAACTTTTCCTGACCCAGTCTCCTGTAATAATAACCGAAGATGAAAGAAAGGGAGAGGTAAGCGGGGGAGTGGCAAATCAAAGAGGTGGGAATTGGGTTTTTCAAGGGGAGGAAGGAACGGGGGCGGAAGATATGGGTGTTGCCACGATGGAGCAAGGGATGGGACTGTTCAGAGGGCGGGGAGAGCTGGGGGCAACACCCGACATGGGAAGGAGCTGGAGGTTGTGGCACAGGGATGGGGTTGGAGTGGCGGCAGCCAACAGTGGTTTGGGAAGGACGTGGGTTGAGTGTCGAGAGACATTTTATTTGATTTTAGCGGTTATGTAATAAGAACTTTTTGTATTCTTTGTATTCTTTTTTTTTTTCGTGTGTGTTTTCTTTTACAAAAAAGAAGAAGAAAGAAATGGTACCGTTGTCTCCTATTCTCTTTATCCTCTTTTGTTTAAAAGTAAGTTACCCAACAAGAGGGATGGATTGCATTCTCGTTTTGGTTTGTTTCTTCTCTCTCCGAACTGAGGTCACCTTTGGTTTTCTTTTATCTCCTAGTTTCTGAAAGAATTGGAGGTCTGCTGAAAGAAAACTTTCAGCACATGCTTTTACCAATAACCACAAGATGTGCATTCGTATCACTTTGTAACCAACATTATCACCACAAATCGTTCAACATACCCTGTGTTTGTGCTGATGTTTTATTGAACCTTCAGAGATGTGGCTTTCCAAGTGCAATTTTTACATGCATATGCAGCTGAAAATATTTCAACAGGGAATGGAGAATCCTTTGGGCACCAGCTGGAAGAGGGAGAAGCCTTAGCTGTGTTTATTCTACCAATGCTAATAATTATGCTAGATTGCCTCTAACTAGTTCATCGAAGTTATCTTCTTCAGTGATATTCTGTGAAGGCATATATTGTATATGAACGCCTAAAAATTGTTCAAACATTCTCTTTGCTTTCGTATGCCAAACCAACTATTCTCGACCCACTGTAATCTTCCTTGATATTTAACATTGCTCCAACATGGCTTTCTGTTTCATATATCTGTGCCAGTGTGCCACAGACTTTGTCATTTGTGGTGGTGTTCATGAATTCATGTAGGGAATGATTATTGGGATTCAAAAGTAAAACTTTTAGGTTTCATGAAATTTGACTTGATCTTGACTGTGTGCTTAATTTTATTCTCTCTGAATGCAATTAGTTAGGTGACATTTTGTTATTTTAGTTAAAGGAAAAAAAATCCTCCTCTTCGTTCATGATGTATCATTTAGTGGTTATGCTTTTGAAATGAAAAATTTTCTTCCTGATTTTGATGGTGGATATTGGCTCCCTGCCTCATGCCTCTCCTTGATTTTGGAGCACTTCTTGCGTTTTCTTGTTCCCGTTTGAATTCATCTTGTGCAATTTACTTGAATGCACCCTCCACAATAGTAGATATTTGCTCAAATTCCCATCTAGTTTGCAGCATAGCAACTATTTGTTCTCTGGTTTCAATATTGTCCAATTTGGTACAATTTGCTTCAAAGGTGAAAAGGTTTTGAATGTACCTGACCTGTATCGGTCAAATTACTTTACCAGTTGCAATAGTTTATCTCTGTTCCGATTTCGTTAGACGAGCGTCTCGGATATGCAAGTGGTTCAAATATAGGTCTATAATACGGCCTCCACTAGCTAAATGAAGGCAGACCTCTTATAGGGGTGGCTCAATTGATGATTTGGGGGATGGATCGTTTATTTTTCCCGCTGTTTCTTTTTTATTTTCCATAAGACCTATTCTTGTACTTATACTATATTGCTTCTCACCACTTGGAGATCAACTTTGTTCGTCATTGCCTTAATTTTTTTTTTTTTTTTTGAAGCATACGATATTTTGAATGAGAAGAAAGCTTCAGTTTCTTGGTTTACTAGCTGTTTATGGGTAATTGATGATATATCTATTCCTCCATCAATTAATTGTGATTAGTAGTTATCTGCGATTTGATAGAAGAAACTGAGATGCCATCTAACGGTGATTTGATTGTGTAGCAATTGTTTATGATTATGGGGAAATTTTGACGACATCAACTATTTTGGCTCTGGATATTATATAGGGCAAAGTTCAATATTTTCCTCTTGCATTAGCTATATCTACTCCACTTACAGAGAGAGAGAGAATAGTATTCTTGAGCTCTTCAGGTATCTTTAATCTTTAGTTAAGCTCTTATGCTTTGTACTATATTTAGCTGAGCATTTTCAGAATGTTAACAGCTATTGCAGACAACTGAAATGCGTCATTGTTTCTTTCCATTAGCGGAGAAGCCAGGCCTCTGTCCTTGAACCCATCTTCACAAGTGGTAAGAGAAGTGAGTACTGCATTTGTTCCTTCACTAGCCTCCTGGTACTTCCGGGACTCGTAGTCATCCACCACCTCTTCTAGGTCACTGATGGTATTGGAGTAAAGTTCCAAACAGTCACTCAAGCATGCATTGAGGTTTGGCTCTGAAGTATCATCCTTCAAATCTTCAATGTAGCTCTTTGTGTTGGTCACGTTCTTCATAACGAGATCAAGTGTCACGGACCCCAAGGTTGCGAGACTAGGGTAGTAGTCCTCGTCCCAAGCTGCTTCAAGTGAAGTCTTACAGAACTCGTACTTCACGTTTGGAGTGTCATTTGATATTAGTTTGCAGGTGTTTCGGATTAGCTTGTTGCCTGTTGCACCGTGGAAGGTGAACAGGAAGAAGAGGAGGGGGAAAAGAGAGAATAAAGACCTCATTTTTCTTGTTGGGTGGTGTGGGGTATTCTGTTGTATCATATCAGAATGACAGTTTATAGTCGTGGGGAAAATGGGTTGTTATAGTGAGTCTGAAATAAAGTTGTTAGTGGATGAAAGTAGGAGTGAATGTTTTGAATGCTTTCTGGCTGCTGTCTCAATCGACTGTGTGATATGTTTCATTGTTTGCTAATATTTGGTGGTTCCGGCACATGCAAAATCTGATGGCCATTGCTTTTCTGGTGGATATAAGTACACGAGGCTCCCCCTTAGAATAGTCTTAGAAACAAATTAGTCGTGATTACATATTTGTATTGGGAAATGATTTCCACTCTCCCTTCTTTATATCCACACTCTTTTTCTTTTTTCTTTTTTGTCTTTTAGTGGAAAAATACATGCACTTTCAACACTAAAAAACAAAAAAAAATGGAGTGTGGATATCAACAAAGGGAGTGTGAAAATCACTCCCCTTTGTATTTGGCTTCAGATCCTGAGAACCTAGTGACGTCGCTTCTTCCATAGGGAGTCTTACTAGAATTACAGCCCCTGCTGTCCATTTGGTAGGAAGTTCAGATTAGATAGCTTAGATAGTGAGTCAAACGGAGATGGCATGAAAACTGAGTTACTAACTAGCCATTGGATGGTTATAGATATACCAATTGATAGAATAAACAAGGGAGTGTGAAAATCACTCCTCAATTGGGCCATTACAATGCTGGTAAGAGTACTTATTGAAAACCGGGCTGAGAGAGAGAGGATGGTTTGAATAATCTGCCTTGAGTGGAAATGTCCCCTTTTAATTATGCCCTTTGGAATGAAATGTTTCCAAGCTCATTTGAACAGTGGATACTGGTTCATTTAAACTGTGGAAAATGGTTCTCTACCTCCTCTCGCCCTTTAATTTTTGAGCACATTTGGCACGTACTAGTTCAGTGCAAAGTTTCATTGTTCCTACCTTGAATCCATTTGGGAATTAACATGAATTACTTCCTCTAGATAGCTGGAATGATCTTTTCTCTGCAGAATTTGTGGCAATGAAAGCTGAGTCCTATCTTTATTTGCTCAAATTTGTTTTATTGGCTTGGAGCATAACAACCGATTAGTAGTGAATGTTCGATTGGAAATTGTCCAATTTAGTAAAAATCTTTCCAGATGAAAGGTTTTAAATTTCCCGGCTAATATCAAGCCCTAGAAGTCTATGCAGCTCTCTAGGAGATGTTCGAATTGGGTTCAAAGTTCAAACCTTTCAAAACGCTGCAACACTTCTTTCACACTGAACAGTAACTCATAGGTCCCATAATGGCTGATCTTCATACAATTTATTACAAAAAGAAGGAATTGCATCTTGTGGGGTATGGATAAAATCCATGGTTTGATGAATGAATTATCGCATCTTGTTCTGGACTCTGATAGTGATGCCAGGTTTACCCTTCAAATTTGTTTATTTATGTTATTCCAGAATACCAATGCGTATGTTTAAACTGGATTACGTCTTACCACTTTTTTTTGTATGAGAATGGTCTTACCACTTAAAGACAGTTCTATCTCTTTCTTTTTTGATGAAGGCATACATGATGCGCGTGTTTGGATGAGCAAGTGCCTAGGCATGTACTTTTCTCTTAAAATGTGTACTGAGATGTCAGCTTATAACTCTTTTGGTTTTTAGTAGTCGATAATGATACTCATATATTTCAGCTAACGCACAAGGGACAGTTTCAAGTCTACTTATAAGCCGAAATTTTGAATCAACTAGCTTGGCTGCACTCTGTGATATTGTATTGCCTGTATTCTGCTTCGTTTGGATTTATATCCTTTGCGTTATTTTGTTGCCTCTTCATTTTGATATAGACTATTTGCTTTATCTTGATTTATTTCACCCGCAGGGAAAGTGAGAAAGACAAGCAACTAAGACTCTTGACTATTTATTTATTACTAGGCATGTTACTGATTCTCCATCAATGGAGCATGCTCAAGATGTGAAGTGCTATTGCAGTCAACTGAACTGCCTTCTTGTATCTTTTTGTTAGTGGTGAAACTAGACCTCTGTTCTTGAACCGTTCTTCACAAGTAGTAAGAAAAGCAAGGGCTGCAGTTGCTTCTTCTCTTACTTCTGTGTACTTCTGAGACTTGTAACTCTTCACTGCCTTCTCCAGGTTATCAATCGCATCCGAGTGAAGTTTGAAGCAGTCCTGCAAGCGTGTCCTGACATGCGGCTGTGAACTATTGTTCTTCCATGCTTTAATCTGATATTCGATGATATAGCTCCTTGTGTCCGTAACGCTGTTTTTTACGAGTGTGAGTGATACAGAACCAAGTGCTTCAAGATTCGGGTAATAGTACCTCTCCCAAGCTGCTTGAAGGGAAGTCTTACAGAAGTCGTAGTTCACGTTTGAAGTGTCTTGTGATATAAGCTTGCAGGTGTTGCGGATGAGTTTGTTGCCTGTTGCACCGTGGAAGGTCAATGGGAACAAGAGTAGGAAGAGAGAGATGGGGAAGAGAGAGAAGAAAGATAACCTCATTTTTCCAGGGTGCTGGTGTGGTGTGTTTTGTTGTGTCAGAATGAAAGTTTATAGTCGTGGGGAAAATGGGTTGTTATAGTGAGTCTGAAACAAAGTCTTATCGAACGAAAGGAGTAATGTTTTGAAGGCTGTCCGGTTGATGTCCAAATCGACTTTGTGATGTGTTTCGATCACTGTAAGCGAACGCGAACGTGTGCTGATGGTGCTGGCACATGTATTATCTTCAAAATTCGATTAGGATGTGAAAGATCGACAGTTTGTTAGGATTGGGTGATTTGGAGGGAGAAGAAAAAGAAAATGATCACTCTACTATCTCGTCACTTGTCTGGATGGGTTAAGCGCACTCCGAGCACTCCAACAGTAGAGGATGGCAACTTTACCGTAATTGGTGAGTACCCGAACCGATCCGGACTTATAAGTTAGTTTTTTTTTTTTTTTTTTTTAAACTTTAGTTGCCCGTGGAGCTGTATTTGGAACCAAATTGAATTCAAATCGACCAGAAATAGATCCAGATAATATGCTAGAGCTTCTGAATTAGTATCAGTCATAAAGTAACCTAGTAAATAGCCGTAACCAACAGTTTAATTTCGTTCTAGTTTTACGGCATAAAGAAAAGGTTGTTATTCACAATTCGCGAATAAAAAAATGTTTGACGAGATTTTCGGCATTACCCTTGTTATTCAGAATTTCGGCATTACCCTTGTTATTCAGAATTCGTGACTTCCAAAATTAAACACCAAATAAACAATATGTGACAGAGAGAGTGGTTAATTTGTAAGATACTTTTTAAAGTTATTCTCGGCCTAAAAAGAGAAGCATAAGCGTTGCCAAATAAGTTGGCGAACTCCTTGAGAAGCCATAATTTTGAAACTGTTATCGAAAAGATTTTTTTCAGACACGACAAGAGCAATCATGTATGGGCATATTCTATGCATTTGGTAACTTCTATGGACGCATATAGATGCGAAAGAATCCGGTAGCTAGCACTAGTAGATGTGTCTGAAATTGTCCTGTGCACACGGGTTCCACATGGTACATGTGGAGATCATACACACTGTTTCAAACATACATGTGTCTGAATCTACACACATCCGTTCGTGTTCATGATGTTTTTGATGCGCATTGCGTTGGAAGTATGGGAATCACAAACGTTGAGATCATAACTACCTCTAAGAGTTCACTTCTATCTGAATCAAGACTACGTACCTAGCACTAGTATTCGACAATATCTACAGTTGTCAACACTTGGTTTGGAAACAAAGCCTCAGACAAAAGATCAATTATAAGTCACTCTTTCATTGAAATGTCACAATTAAGCTACAATCATTAGCAAGCAATGTTTCCTTGATACTGAGACTAATTACCACAGGGCAACTTACCTCTAAATTGATCAGTTTATCTTAAAGGCTTAGCCTCTGGACATACGTGAGATTGAGTAGTTTAAAATCGGAGCAAAACCCTGAACATGCACCATCGATCTCCAGTATACACAAATAATAATCGAAAAAATAAGAATCTATCGTAGAAATACATCGGTGTGATCTTTTAAAAATGCTCAAATAAAAATCATCTTCCTTGAAGAGTGAGTAGTCTCTCAACCCCCTTTTGTTTGTCCTGTTCTCTAGAACTTGCATTTTCTCATATAAAATAAATACGGTAATATTTCTGTAGATACTTTAATTTATTTTTTCGCACCTATTAAAAAAGTCCAATTCGATCTTTTACAAAGGCACAAAAAATTACGAAATTTAGGAATATATTTCCCTTCCAAAAAAATGTACTATCTTTTTTTAAACAGGGACTAGTAGAAAGAATCAAGAGCCACGAGAGCCGCTCCCAATCAGGTACACAATGGAAAGAGCCATTGCAGATAAATGGAAAGTATCATTGTTTCCTTTTGTCAATGGAGAAACCACACCTTGCCTCTCCATGAAACCATCTTCACAAGTGGAAGCAGCATCCATTACAGAGCTCAAATGGGTGTTGGCATCCACATAATCCTTGGAATCGTATTGTTTCATTGCCTGCTTTGATGAAGATATTGCATCGTTATAAAGACCCAAGCAGTCGAGCAAGCATTCCTTCACAAATGGGTCCAACTTCTTCTTCTTCAATAGCTGTTTGACTTGGCACCTGGTGGGCCACCAAAAACCCACTAAACCTTAAGTTTTTTTTTTTTTTTTTTGGAACGGTAAATATTTTTTTTATTAATCCTTGAAATTGTTACAAAGATTAAAAGGATAAGAAATGATGACATCAAATCCAAAGGAAATCTAAGAACTATCATCTGCCCACCCGAGACCCAAATCCTGGGTTAGTACTTGACTCCAGGTGTACGTAGTATTTGGATTCGAGAATGGCTCTGTATGGAGTTATTACGTTTTGAGAGCCATATTGAGATACTACTATCATGATCCAAACAGTTCAATATTTATTAAATCGCAATCATTACATTATTTGTTTAAATTATGAAGTTGTTTAGATCGATATATAAGTGGCACACCGAATGACAAGTTAATATCCTAAATCCGTATTTGTCTTTGTAAGGCAAGGAGCCACTAAACAAGACAAAAGAATGTACAATGATGTAACAATAAGTCTCTAGATTAAACCATAAAAAACGAGAAGATATAATGAAGTAGTAAAGGAATGTTATAAATCAAAATTTAGATTTTGATACACTTATATATCAATATTTGGTGAAGTTATCAGATGAACAGTTCAGAAACGATGGTGGTAAAAAACTCATAGTTTTCGCTGCCGGCGGAAAGAATTTAATCTCTATATTGAACATGCAAGATCTAAGAGAGTCACAAAAATTAAGTAGAAAAATAGCCGAAAAGCACCTAAAAATGCAAGAGTCGGACTTTTTGTTTTTTAACGGGGGGGGGGGGGGGGGGGTTATATCATATGCATGGTTTGAAATATCCGTGATACAATATCTGTATCGGCTGATAAGTATCGATGATATCATCTGTTATGACTGATACGGTCAAAGTTACGGCCCAAGCGGGGGTTACGTGGTATAGGTGATATGTTTGAGCAAAATTTTTTAAAAAATTTACATCTCCGGTCACCAGTACCGAGTTTATGACATATTTTCACAAACTAACGGAAACAAGCGCAAAAAAAAAAAAGAGATGAGAGTTATCAAAGTCTCATCGTTTCTACTCTGCAAAACGAAATGCAAATGTAAAAAAGTATCAAACAGAGCGAGCGCACCTGGTGTCGGTTACGTTGTAATGGACCAGTCGGATGGAGATCTTTCCGAGACCAATGAGGGCAGCGCAGCGGCTGGCGGGGGCTGCCTGGAGGGAAGAAGTGCAGAAGCCAAAGTTGACGTTTGGGTCAAATCGTGAGCATGTTTTGCAGGTTTCGTATATGAGGTTTTGGGCTGTTGCTGTGCCACCGCGGGAGCATGTGAACAAGAAGAGGAGAGAGAGGGAGAAGAGGAAGAGGAGAGAGAGAGGCATGGAGATGATGATCCTCATTTGATGTTGTTGTTGGGTTATGGCATTATTCTTGTTTCTTCCCAAGGGGATGCGGTTTTTATATATATAGTAAAAGGGGAATGGGGAGTGTTTGGATTCCGTGGAGAAGCTATTTATCCACGTGACATGGGATGTCTTTATTTGGAAGCATTACTCCAAATTTGTGTTTTTACAATCAAATAAGTTGTGGTTATATGAGTCACCTTCTCTTAAAGACTAGCTTAACTTAATACAATAATGACCTCCCTTTTCCGATAGAATTTTGATAATCCAAGCCGCTCAATGTGTTCAAAACGTGATTTTAAGGGTACCTGCAAGAAATCAACAAAAAAAATGACCGGAAAGGCTTCATCCGAGCAGTTTTTGTTTGTTTTTTATCGAATGGTTTAAATAAAAACTGCTCGGATGAAGCCCTTTCCGGTCATTTTTTTTGCTGATTCCTCGTGAGTACTCTTAAAATCACGTTCTGAACACATTGAGCGGCTCGGATAATCGAAATTCGAACGAAAATTGGAAGAAATGGAGAGGTCCGGTTATATAACATGGGGAATAAGTTTCCCTTGTTAACTTTTTATTTTATAACTTGGGGAGTCTAGGCTAGATTATACTTTCTAAGAGAGCAATTTTGTTCACCATAGCAAAGGTATGCTCATTTTGAGTCTCAGTACTTCGATAATCTAAATCATATATTTTAGCCAATAAAAAGTTTGAGTTCAATCTAGTATCAATAAATGTGACGGCGGGTAGTTTTGGAAGGATGAAAAGAAAACGATAAGAGGATAAAACGGGGTAAAAAAGGGTAAGCTTACCACTCGAGATTGAACTTCAGGGGATACAACTAATCATCACCTGAGGTGTCTAACAAGGGATACAGAGCTGGATATACCCACCACTCTAAAGAATCCACCTAAGAGATAAGAGTAAATAAGAAGATAAACTTCTTACTAGCCAAAAGCTATATTTTACTTTAAACACACAACTAAGGATTTCATTCATACAAAGGAATATATAGGCCTTGGAACAACCCTCCAAGATAAGAAACTTAAAAAACATTTAGAAACTTAAAAAAACTCTTCGATCGACACAATCATGACTTCTTGAATGCCTTCAAGGACTTTGACTAGCATCAAAGCACTTGATTGAACGTTTTTTGTTATTTAGTCAAGAATTTTAAAGAATATATATAAGCTACTAGACGAAGCATTTACTGATGTTCAATTGAACTAAAATTTTGCATGGTCTCCCAACAAATGAATCTTGACAAAATGAACGGCTATGACTATTGAAGCGAGACACATAATAAACATACCCTCGCCGAGGGTGAGCAAAATTGTACTTCAAAAAAAACTTAATTAAAGTCTGTATAAAGCCCAATATTAAACTAGATGTTTTGACTTGATAGTATTAAATTCTCAAATGTCGTGATAGCTAGAAATATGTAAAAGTATATATTTTTAAGGGGAAAAAACGGAAATGGTCCCTATAATTAAGTGTTTGTGTCAATTTGGTCCCTGTAGTTGTAATTGGCTCAATTTGCACTCTGTACTTTCCATGTTGTTTCAACTTGGTCCAATTACTAACCGTCGTTATTCCCCCGTTAGTTCCTTTAACAGCAAAATCAAATAGCCCCCTTTTTTGGGGCTAAAACAATAATTCTCTCATTTCCCTCTTGCCCTAATATTAGGGGTGTGCATAGGTCGAGTTTGACCCCCAAACCCCACTCGACATGTCGGGCAACAAATGTTTTAGGCCCGCAAACCGAACCAAAAATGGGTAAGATTCGTTCGCGAGCCCGATTCTTTACGTCGGGTCGGGTCGGGTGGTCGGGCCGGGTAAGAAACATACCAATTCGGACCTCGAATCGAAATCTGATTTTTAACAGAAAATAAACCCGTACCCATCCGAACCACATGTTCGACCCCGCCCGAGACCCTTCGGCTCCGCTGGTGGACGGATTTTTTGCACATGCCTACCTAATATACCTCTGAATCAAAACATAGTTCATTCTTCCATTCTCCATTGATAAGGAAGCACCTGAGAAGAAATTTGGTTATAGTTTTCTAAAAAAAGTTACCCTCCAATTCAGCATTTTCATGATCAGCCATGAGGCAACATAACCACTGGTATTGTCTACATGTTCAACTTGTGCACAAATACTGAGATGCCTTATTTTTCTGCATAGTACTGAAAAAGCATACAGTTTCATATCCAAAAGTCACAACATGATATAGATCCAAAAGTCACAGCATGATAAAAAACCATGTCCGAAAGTCAGAATATTATATAAACTTAGGGGTTGTTCGGCTAAATAAGCCAAGTGGCTTATTTTTTTGTCCTTATTCAATTTTTTTTTCTTATTTGTTAGTTTTTTGTCAATTTTTCGAAGATTATTGCTTTGTCATGACGAGAGAAACCTAAAAAATAAAAAATTACCATCAAAATCCAATTTTTTTTAATAAAGACGAAAAAATTGGCTTATTGGCTTATTTTTGTCTTTATTGGCTTATTTTTTTCTTTATTTAAAAGGACTAATGGCAGTTAGCAATTGGACCAAATTGGAACAAAATAGAAAGTACATAATGTAAATCGAGTCAATTACAACTACAGAGACCAAATTGACACAAACACTTAACTACAGGGACCATTTCGGTTTTTTTTCCCTATTTTTAATTTCTAAGAGAGATATGGAGATCAAATTTGCTGTGAGCACATTAAAAATTGCACATAGTCTCTGTGAGAAAGTAGTCAAATAACAACTTCACTTATTTCATTTTCGCAATTAAATAAGTTAGTAAGTAATTATTATGACAATAGAACGAAAATTGATGTCAAAAGTGATATATCACATTATTAATTACACGTGTAATTAATGACTTCCAATGACCAAACACCACAAAACATGCAGTTGTGAATTTCGTCATCTATTTATCTTTATCTGCTGTATATATAGGTTGAAGGATTCAATACATATATATGTGCACGCTTACGTCTTGATTTAGGCTCCGTTTGTTTGACCGTAAAATGTTTTTGTGCAAAATGTATTACCCATTTTTCATTGTTTGGTTGCACAAAACTTGAGTAAAATATTTTCCCTCGATCAATTGAGGTAAAATAACTTACCGGCAAAATCTCCGTAAGTTAATTTACCATTTCGATGGTTGGCCCTCGGAACCCAACAGAGCAGTTATTAAACCAACCAAATTCGTTCCCCTCCCTCACATGAATTACCTCTCTCCCATCCACATGCACTTCTTCACCTGAAGCCAATTTTAGATAAATTATTGCATTTGTCTTCTTTGTGTGGCCCATCATGACTCTCTCTCTCTCTCTCTCTCTCTCTCTCTCTCTCTCTCTCTCTCGTACAATGTATATTCTTATAGACACCCACATATATCCTTTACAAGAGAGTATAAATTAAAAAAATACTCCAAATTCTCCCATTAATTGATTGGGGTAAATATAATTGCATTGGAAAAGTATTTTACTACTACCAACCAAACATCGGAAAACAAAAATGGAAACTTTATTTTTGAAAAAAATATTTTACATGAAAAATATTTTTAGGCGTAAAACATTTTACGTCGAAACAAACAGAGCCTTAACGTTGACTGATCATTCGTATTGTTGATGACAAGGTACGTATCAACAATATTCACTCCAGATATTACTATACACGAAGAAGTTTTTGTCACGCCCTGGATTTTAAACGTAATAATAATAGAATTTCCAATAAAGATCATTCGCAATAATACATCATAATACCCCAAAATGCTTCCCATAATTCGCCCGAGAGAACAATCAAGTTTAAAAGTTTACAATAATGGCACTCCGGCCCCAAATTTCATCGTTAAACAAAAGACGACAAAGATTACATGATTTTCAAGTCAAAAGATTAGCTCAAAATTACAATTACTTCTCCCAAAAGAATTTTACAAAGATGTCAAAGTAATTCTTCCATGTTAGCTTTCAAAATGATAAAGTCGTATGCACATCAAGCACTCCACATCAATGCCCTTGAGATGTACCTGAAAATAATAATAGGTTGAGCTACACTAGCCCAGTAGAGCAATCTTTGCTCAAACTATACGCATATGAGGTAAATAATGTACCGAGATGAACATTGACAACAAGAAAGTTTCCCATATGAACAAGAGCAAGAGGATAAGACTTGGTAACTAACACCGTTCATATTCACGTCGCTTGATAATCTCTAAGTTCTCCGTTTTCATTATGTCAAGTATTCTCGATTTCATTTCGTACACTTCTATATTAAGTGTCTTACATTTCGGGTCTTAAGGACCCCGTACATCTCCCGTTGGTGTCCAATATGAACTCAAGTGACTCTTCTTCCATTAACATACCAAATAGTAAACTTAAGAAAATTTTCGGGTCTTAGGGCCCCATATACCCACCATACATTTCCGGGCGCTCGTGACCCCGTATATCCATTTCACATTCCGGGTCTTAAGACGCCATATACCCACAATATATTTTCGGGTGCTCTTGACCCCGTATGCCAAACACAATTCATTTGTATTGCACTTCGTCATATGAGATTTTAGGACTCTAGTTTGCAAGATGTAATTAATGAGGGACATTGATGTTAGGTAAATAGTTTGCGTCCCAACTCGCATTTCCATTCCGATCCCAAACTCGCCATCTAAACCCATTCCTTGTATGATATGGCATCACGTGTCATCTTATCGTTTTTCGCTCACAATTCACCCACCATTTTATTCAACGATCAACCTTGTCATCATATATGCTGTTTACGAGTCCATATCATTCATGAAAACATGTTACAATGCCCACACAACGACCCGAATGCAAAAACAAAGAAACAGGTACCATAATCACTTTAACACTTTTCTTTGTTAGAACGAGAGCCCAAAGAGTGGGGACGAACAACGAATGATAAGGACCAGTTGCATGAGAGGTCAATGGTCCATATGGTCTGTTCGGCAATGAGATGGCCGAACAGGGAGTAGAACTGTTGAGGGGGCAGCTTTAAATGCTAAGACGTCAGGAACGTTCTAGAAAGTTCCAGAGCAGTGCTATCCTATAAAGAATAAGGTCCCGAGTATATAGGAAAGAGACCCAACGTGAATAGGATGTTCGGCCTGTTATGGAATAGAGTCCTAAAAGGACTGAGGTAATAAAATGATAAGGGAACGAGAGTCCAAGATATCCTGAGTTCCTATACGAGATAGGAATCCTAGAGCGAGATGGATGCTTGGGTGGCAAGCATACGTATGTCTATAAATACGAAGTAAACCTGAAGGTAAAAGGTACGCAATACGTTGCATTCGTATTGTTCTTCTATTGATAACTAGGGTTTTCAATTAGTCCATGATATTGACTTTAGCATCGGAGGGCCTTTGCTACGAGAATCAAATGTGCGCTCACCCTTTGTCTGTCTTGCAGATTAGGGTTCCGATAAGGAACTAGGGTTCCGGTGAAAAGGCACGAATAGCCATTGTGATCTAGTGTTGTTCCAGGCATCAATTGTTTTCATCCCCCTACAACAAGCAATCAAGTTTAGAGATGAATAGAATGTGATTGGAGAGTGTTAGAAGTGATTGGGGATCAAAACAATCGAAGCGGGATAAGCAAGGGAAAAATTGTCTCATAAGAGACTGGTATCCATTCAATAGTTTTTGTTGTATGGATACGGGAGCGGGGGTTGTATGGATATCCAAACGTTACGACTGCAATTTTGCAAATTTTTCAAGGATCAACTCCACAACAAAATACAATAATCTAGGGCACAAAAACCAACCTGTAACACCCCGACCCAAAATTCGTACGTTGTTCTATTTAAAATGAAGGCAATGTTGAGACTGGCATGTAAAATTATTTAGTTTTAGTCTAGAACAAAAATTAAAGATTATGTACTTGAAAGATGACCAAAATACCATAACTTCAGCATATATGTAAATGTATGTACAGAACTTGGAAGAAAGGGGAAAAAAATGACACCATGCAAGCTGTAACTTTGCCACCTCACTATTCTATAACATAGCCTAGCCTAATAGCTTAGCTTACACCAAGGCAAAAAATGACAAGTGTAGTACTAGGTGTCAAAATTACATCCAATTAGGAACTCTATTCTTAGTACATGGCCAAAAATAGCAACGAATTACTTCTTGCTAAGTACGGCAAAAAAAAAAAGGGGAAGAAAGAAATATGTGAGGTTAGTACTGAATAGTAGTAGATTAGTATTGAATAAAGGGAAAAGAGGTACTGGACTCCCAGCCGTGCTTTAGTTTTCTTTCACTGAGCTACCGCTACGTCATCCAGAGGTTAACAAGTATACGTAACAAAGAATTTCAAGGTGAGCTACTTATACTTTATTTACATGATTTTTCTCTATAAAAGTAACATGATTTTATGTTGAGAAAATATTGCAATCTTATTTAAGATATGCCATGGAAAAAGATACGATAAATTTTTCATGTTAAAGATTAGAAACACGTCAGACAAAGGTGATGACGCCGTAAAATTTAAGCTTAGAAAATGAAAGTGGTCAGACAAAAGAGATGACCTATTGATGTATCCAGACAGTTGTCCCGAGTTTGGGGGACGTTTAAAAAGATACCATAACACAAAAGGGAGTTATACGGATGGAAAGAATAGGGTCTTAGTGGCCAGTGACTTGATCATTTCACACAGCAAGAGGGGTCGCTCCCCTACAGAAAGTTTAGGCTGTTGGATGAACATCATAAGATTATTTGTCTCAGATTATGCAAGCATTTATGTTAAAAATTGTTCCATGGTATAAAACGTGCAACTTTTGTATTTGTATCTCACACGAGATTCGGCTTATGAAAATTGTTTTTTTTTTCACAGATAATGAAGAATAGGGACAGAGTTGCTGCTGCCCTGGGACATGCTTGTTGTACTTTTGTGTAGATATTGTAAAAATGTTATCTTTTCAGAAGACTTGGGTTTTGTAATAAGAGTTTTAGAAATAAAACAGTCATGTTTTTATCTCGAAATCTAATTATGAAAAAGAGGCCTAGATGACTTGACAAATTTCTAGAATCGGGGTCGTGACACAACCCATAAACATGTAAAGAGAGTAAGAGTTCCCTACCTCGATTACCAAGGCCAAACCCAAAGAGATCGATCAAGCCCTAGAACTTCAAAGTTGAAACCGAGCAAGGGAACTCCTCTCTGAGCTTGCTCCAATGAAACCCAAGGTCGAGAGCCTGTGAGAATGATGATTTGGTGAAGGATCTTGGTGGGTTTTGAACTTGGAGTGGAATTTTTGAGTGAGAGGGTGAAAGAGAGGAGAGAGCCAAGAGAGAGTGAGAGGGATCGGGAGGTAGAGAGAGAGTAGGAGTATTTTTACTCCTCTACACTCACACCCACACATATATATACTACATACACACAAATTGCACATGCACCCTCCTACAAATAAAGTTATCATATCAACCTCAAATCAAATAACCACATCATTGCTTGTATCTCCGACATTTTCGTCTTTTACTAACGATTTATGAAATTTAAAAAAAAATTAACACAGGTCTCTACAATTTTTGTAAAGTACACGTTAAATGCAATTGTGATGTGTTGGGTCGAGACCGACTCTGATCCACACCTCCTACGCATATGTGGACGCCATCCCGAAAGGGCATCACCACATAGTGATCAATTGCTACATGTTTTGTTCGCATATGTCAAAATTGTGGATACTTTCATGGCTAGAAGTATCATGCGCCACATGATAAAGGTCATAATTAAATAGAGTCGCCACTTAGTTAAACAAAACTAAGAAAACCGGTAGAGATTCTGGGAAAGGAAGCCAAAAGTACAAAAAGGAGAAGATGTTAGGTACCCCTTTTTTGTTCAGCAACGAGGCTGGCCCATAATTATTCAACAGTGGATTACTAAATGCTTTATTCGATTCCACGAACAACTGATTATTAAGCCTTTAAACAGTTTAATAGGTGAGCCATGATAGTAAATAAATCGCATGCAACAAATAACAGAAAACTAAGTTGTCCCAGCAAATAAATCTGCCGACAGCGAATTGATTTCGCGGCTAGCAGATCCCACTGCATCTATGTACTAGCCAATCAATCGGAGTGGTGGCCGGTGTTCTTCTTCACACCAGAACACGAATAATCACAACAAAACTAAGATACAATGCTATGAATTAAAATACGTAAATAAATTAAACCATAGGCCCTTTGACCTCGCCACCTTGATCCCTTGGTGACTTGATTGCTTGAATTTGGGGTGATTTGTTGGATTGTTTCTCGAAACCCTAAGAGCTAGAGTGGGAACTTTGGGGTTAGATCACTCGGATTGCGGCTTCTCACGCGGAGTTAGGGCTTTTGTATAGGAGATATGAGAGATGATTTCTGTAAAGTTTCGTGGTATGAGATAGGGTGAATGAATGTTTATTTTGGAACCCTAAACACCTCTATTTATAGGCAATGAGTGACTCACTTTGGCCAATCAAATGACATGAATCAATAAGGAAGTTTAGGGTTTTTGGAACTCTGTTCCAAAGTTGTTTTTGTAGCCCCGAAGCAATGTTATATGGCTGCTAAGGTTTGAGCTCAGATCAAACAACGACAGAATATTCCAGATTTCTGGGCAAAACGATCTTGCGACTGAGGAAACAATCTCACGGAGAGATTTTGCTGTAAAGATTTCACGGGAGAAAGAAAGAAGTAGTAGCCGAGAGATGGATTTGGTGGCCCGCCGATCAATTTAACCTGAAAACTGTATTTCTATCTAGAAAGGCTTTTTGGCTTTGGATCGGGCTTCTAAGTGGCTAAAAGTACTCATAAAGTCCCTCGGGCTTACGATAAGTCAATCACATATCCTATTCATCATTAGGGTGGTTTCCAAGGTGGGACTTGAAGTATCCATTTAGCCAAATTGGGGTGTCTACAGCACACAAGAAACCAACAAGCACAAACACACAAGAGAGATTGAGAGAAAAACTCCACTTTGTATATATCCGTGTATAATCACAAACACTTCTATACAAAAGATGAAAAAACTCTTCTGGAACCAACACCAGTTCCTCTCCGGGGAGCCACACACCGGCTCCCCACACTCTCCTCACCCTCTCCCTCACATTGCGCACACTCACACCCCTTATGGTATGTTTGGTTCGATGGAATCATCGTTGGAATTAAATGGTTATTTCATGGAATACTTATTCTTATGTTTGGTTCGTCATTAAATGATAAAATGATCATTCCAAATGAAATCACTATTTACCTTAGTAAAGGAATTGACATCACACTAAAAAAACTAAGGAATTGTCATTCCATTTCTTTGTCACACCAAAATTATTAGTGTCACTCTAAGGTTCATTATTGCCGCACCAAAAATTACTATTGCCACTCTTAAAATTATTATTTCTACTCCAAAAACTTCTATTGCCACACCATTCCATTGCGGATGAGAATGACTATTCCTAAGCACAATCAAACTTGGGAATGTATTTCAATCTCATTTCCTCCAATTCCATTCCAATCTCAACACCATTTTATTGTCAATTTTATTCCACCGAACCAAACATACACTTAGGGCTTACAAGAGATATATACAGGGAGACTGTAAGAAAATTACACACAACACCCCTAACTATGGGTGTTGGACAAAAAACCCCACCACTATGGGTGGATCCCAACATGATGGAAGGTTTTTAATTCAAAACATCTTAACTGTACGTAGTGGATTTTTGAAGTTGTAGTTTAATGGTGCCCTTTTTGTATTAAATCTTGGCTTGCCAATGGTTGTATGTAGATATAGACACAAATGTATCTGTAAGAGAGTACACAGATATCGCTTGCCCTGATTTATTAGTTGGCCACCGTATGTCTCCAGTTTCAAAAAAAGGGACTGAGCTGTCCTATATAGAGCGTTAGTGTTTTTTTTTTCCAGACATATTTTCATAATCAGAAATCATTTATTTTTCGAAAGTTATTGATAACACGTTAACTACAACGGATATCATGTAGACCGGACATTGGATCAAAATCAGAACACTTGCCTTGAAGAAAAGATATTTGCACATTGGATCAAAGTCCCACTATTTCAAAGAAAAATTGTTCCGATTGTATTTTTGCCGATGTCCGATAAACATGAAATTTTGGTGCGATTATTAATGTTTCTCAATGAGCTCTAAAAGATAAACAATTTTGATCGTTAGAGTTGACATTAAAAAGCATACAAATGCTCTCGACAGGACCGCTCAATCTATCCCAAAAGTGATCAGAGATGATTCTTTTCATAAAAGAAACACTGATATATCTCTCAAGAAATGCCACTGTTAGCATAGTATTAGGAAATACTCCCTTCGTTCCAAATTGTTGGTTCTGTTTACTATTTGGGATCTCTAAAAAAATTGGCTATATCTTTTAATTCATAATATTTTTAATATCAAATATGAATCTTATTTGATCGATTCCTATTAATTTTATTGAACAAAATTTTTAAAATCATAAAAAAAATGTGACATATAGACAATTGTTTGAATGATACAAAAAGTGAAACATGACCAATAATTTGAGATGAAGAAAGTATTATGTTTACCATGTTTTTAGGTTTTATTATTCAAGTTTCCTTGTAAGTCTCGGTCTATTTATTATGCACGTTTCCTAGTTGGTTTTGTAGCCTGTATAAAAGGCATGCTATGATAATATTTTATATACAATCAATAATACACATCAACAAATAGCTCATTTCTTGTCAATTTCTTCAAAAATTTTGACATCCTCAAATTTGAAGCCAAGGTTAGAGATGAGGTGTAGAGACTCGTATTTATTTTATCAATGTTAATATTTTATAAATGCATGAATATTGGGAAAGAAATTGAAATAATGGTATTTATGTGAATTGGGGCTAAAATGATGGAATTAATTGTGGAAGGGTATAAAGTGTGATTTGTATGCATATGAGTATATATAGGAGGGTGATGGAGTAGAGAATCATTTTCTCTTCCCATCTCCCTCAAGTCTCTCTCTTTACCTCTCTCTCTCTCTCTCTCTCTCTCTCTCTCACATCCAAAATCTTACCAAAACCCCTTAAAACCTTTACAAACTAACCTTCATTCCTCGTTCTACGTGTGATTTTGGGCTTGCTCTTCGTCGATTAGAGCTCGGTGTGGTGTATTCCAGTCGAATCGAGATTTTCGAAAATCTAGGGCTCATAACTTCTTAGGTTTCATGTTTCGACTTAGAGGTAAGGATTGTACCTCTCAATATATATAAAAGATATGTTTTCTATTCTTGAAATCGTGCCTATTGTTGTTGTTGTGGTTGTTATTGTTGAACCCCCTCAAAAATCTGCTCGAAACGTCATCGTATCGATACGGGCTTTCTGCCGTATCGATACCATAAGAAAACAGAAGCTTCAAAATTTCTGATTTGCTTGCTGTATCGATACGCCGTTTTGGCTATATCGATACCAAGAGCTTATGGACAGTTTTTGCTACTTTGTTCCAAACTTCATTGTTTTGACCCCCGATCACTTCTAACTTGTTCTAAGCACCCCTAAATCACCTCTTAACATGAGTAACCGTATCCGTTGAGTTCATGAAGTATCTTTGCATTTCTTGCCCTTGTTCGCCAGAATTTTACATTGAATACCCCCCCTTGAATCACGAAGGGAATGAAATGACACGTTAGGTGAGTACGAGATTCTTGGACACTTATCGACACAACGAGAACATTCGGGGCCCATCGACGGGTGGGTGCCTGGCAGGGGATATCGGGGTCCCATAATTAGCCTGATAGGAGCTAATGCTCATATTGAACACTCAAGGTCCAACCTTCTAGGTGGGCACTTGGCAGGGGATATCAAGGTCTCATAATTAGCCTGGCAGGAGATTCAGCTCAAGACACATACAATGAGATGGTGTTGGACACATAAAAGGTGGGAATGGTTCTAGTGTGAGTTAAACGGTGATCGTTAAGCTGTTGTTTCGAGGTTATTAAGCCAAGAGTGTTGATTACCATATTGTCCTTGTTTATGTTCTTATCCTATGATCATCCTTGCATTCTTTTGCATATAATGTTAGATTAGAATTTCCTGTTGAGCTAGTGTAGCTCAAACCCTCCATCATTTTCAGGTACTATTTCAGGGCAGTAGCTAGCATGATTGAATGCTTTGACGTGGACACATTTTGAAAGCTAATGTGGAGAAGTTACTTATCCATCTTTGTAAATCCTTTTTGGAAGATGTATTTGTAACTCTATTTGTAAATCTTTTGATTTGGAATATAGTAAACCCTTAACTTTCTTTCAATACTCAGTACTTATGTTAATTTGGGGCCTCAGAGCCAAAGATGTAATTTTTGGAAACTTTGCATGTTGAAATGAAATTATGGAAATGGAAATATTGTATTATTTTGGGTAATCGTATGGATTATTGTGATGTTTTATTTATAGAAATCTTTTATTATTATTTTAAAAATCGAGGGCGTGACAACTTAGTATCAGAGCATAGGTTCAGAACACCAAGAGACCGTGGGGAGACTTTTCGTCTCATGGGTTCAAAATGTCGCGCCTATTAACATAACTTATGCATGCTTGTGTGACTAACAATCATGTGGCTATTAAGCATTGCATTTCACTACCGCAAAGTGGTGTATAATCGATAACCCCGTGTTGGTGAGTTGGGGCTTTGACCTCATGGTTTTAATGTTATGATTAAAGTTTTCCTTTCTTACATCATGTAGTAAAATGCCTCCGAAAACGCGAGTTAGACGGGGTGTGGCCGGAAACCGGGGAGGTCATGGCTGTGGTCGTGGCCGTGGGGTGCTACCAGAGGATGAGGTTAGTCAGCATGGGGAGAACCCAGATGGGAATCCGGGGGCTGGGGCTGGTCGAGGTGTAGGAGTACCTCACGCTCAGAACCAATTTGCTAGGAATCTCGTGGCAGCACTTATAGCTGCAAATCTTTTAAACCAAGCACCTAGGAAGAATGCTGAGGATTGAGCCATGGTGGCGATGCAAGAGTTTAGCCGTAGGAATCCACCAGTGTTCGATGGGACTAGTAGCAACCCCTTGGTAGCTGACCATTAGCTAGCTCAAATTCGTAAACTATTCAGAGCTCTTAATATCACTGAAGATAACATCAGAGTAGGTATTGTGGCTATTCAATTGGTTGGGGAGGCCGGCGAATGGTGGGAGTCTGTTCTGGAAAGTAAGAAGGATGCAAGGAGAGCGGCAAGGACCGCGGCTCAAGCAAATGAACCAGACGTCGAGAATTTGACATGGGCTAAGTTTGAGGCACTATTTAAGGAGCAGTATTTTTCAGAAACTTCTCGTGAGAATATGAGAGATCAATTCGAAAAGCTGGAATAGGGTAATATGATTGTCTCAGAGTACGTGCAGAAGTTACAATCATTGTCCTGTTTCACTCCGGAGTTGGTAGCAATGGAGGAAAGGAAGTGTCGATGGTTTGAGAAGGGGCTGCATAGCACTATGAGGAGAATGGTGGTGGTCCAGCGTAAGATGAAGTTCTCTGAGGTGGTGGAATGTGCAAGGAGCATTGAAATACCGAAGGAGGCACAACGAAATGCGAGGGCTTGGGAACCAAGGCAACCAGTGGGAAGTTTGAGTTCTTCTTCAGGTAGTTTTGGGAGTCAAGGACGAAAGAGGCAGAGAGAACCATCTCAGCAACCATCTAGTCAATCCAACTTTAGGGTGTCTTCTTCTTCTAGGACTCGAGGTGCTTTGTCTAGACCTCCGCCTGTGTGCTACAAGCATAATCAACCTGGACACATTCGTGCTCAGTGTCCATACCTCGAGAAGACTTGTTATGTCTGTGGTAAAGCGGATCATTTCGCAAGGAGTTGTCCTCTGGGGTCAGAAGTGCGTAGCGAGTCAGGTTCCTTGTAGCAACTGAGAACGGGGCATAATGCGGGCCAACAATTTAGGGGTACTCAGAGGCAGCAGCAGCCTCACTTCTGCCATACTACGTCGGTTCAGAGTTCCAGTGTTGATAAAGGAGCGAGTTTTTCCGCGCATACTCGGGGTTCAGGTTAGAAGGGAGGTTTTGTGCAGGGTCAGGGTACCCAAGGGCGAGTTTACAACATCACTTCTGCTATTCCACCTACCAATTCTCAGGCTCCGGAAACTTCTGTTGTGAGGGGTACTTTTCTTTTGTTTAACTCTATTGCTAAGTACTCTTTGATTCTGGAGCATCGCATTCATTCATTGCTGCATCGTTTATATGTGCTTTGGAGTTGGAAACGGAACCTATTAGTCCTCCTTTGTTTGTCGAAACACCTCTAGGGGTAGAACGCCTCTTGATCATATTTGTCAAGATTGTGAGTTGATTATCTGTGATCGTCATTTCGTATTCGACTACATCGTTTTGGAAATGTTGGGGTTTGATCTTATTTTGGGAATGGATTGGCTATCTACCTTTTATGCTACCATTGATTGTTTCAAGCTTCGAGTTCGTATTTGTCCTTTTGATGGTCCTTGTTTTGAATTCTTTCGAGAGCGTCAGGAACCGTTGGAACTGTATTTGTGTGGGCCTCATGAGCTAGAGTCGGTTTACTCATTATTGGCGAGTTTGATGTTAGATGAGGATGCCTCCATGTGTGGGGAGTTACCCTTAGTGGTTTGTGATTTTTCGGATGTGTTCCCGGAAGAGTTACCTGGTTTACCTCCTGAGAGAGAGATTAAATTCATTATCGATTTGCTTCCCGGTACCGCTCTATCTCTATACCTCCGTATCGTTTCGCACCCGCCGAATTAAGAGAGTTAAAGATTCAGTTGCAAGAATTGGAGAACTTAGGATTCTTTCGTCCGAGTACGTCACCATGGGGAGCACCGGCTCTTTTCGCTCAAAAGAAGGATGGTTCATTCCGTTTGTGTATCGATTATCGTAAGCTAAACCGAGTCACCATTAAGAATAAGTATCCCATGCCTAGAATCGATAATTTGTTTGATCAACTTCGGGGTGCGACCTGCTTTTCCAAGATTGACTTGAGATCCGGTTATCACCAATTGAGGGTTCGTAGAGAGGGCATTCCTAAAACCGCTTTCCGCACTTGTTATGGCCATTATGAGTTCATTGTTATGCCTTTCGGATTGACAAATGCCCCAACTACTTTCATGGACCTGATGAACCGTATCTTTCGAGCTTACCTTGATCATTTTGTGGTTGTATTCGTTGATGACATTCTTATCTATTCATCTACGGAGGAGGAACACCAAACTCATCTTGCCATCGTTCTTGAACGTTTGAGAGAGCACCAATTGTAAGCCAAACTTATAAGTGCGAGTTTTGGTTGTCCGAGGTCAAATTTTTGGGTCATGTGGTTTCGAAAGGTAGAGTGTCTGTTGATCCAGCAAAGATAGAGTCGGTTATGAATTGGTAGCAACCGAAGAACGTGTTTGAAATCCGTAGTTTCCTGGGTTTGGCCGGAAACTACCGTCGTTTTGTCCTTGACTTCTCTTGTTTAGCGGCACCTATGACTAGATTAACACGTAAGGGAACTCGTTTCGTTTGAAGTGACTCATGCGAGGCGGCTTTTGAGGAGTTGAAGAGGCGGTTGACTACTGCACCGGTTTTGATTGTGCCCAAATGTGGAGTTGGCTACCCCGTTTATTGCGATTCATGTAAGGAAGGATTGGGGTGTGTGTTGATGCAATCGGGGGAGTGGTGGCGTATGTCAAGGCAGTTAAAAACTCACAAGCGAAACTACCCTACACATGATTTAGAACGTGCGGCTGTCGTTTTTGCTTTGAAAAGTTGGCGCCATTATTTGTACAGTGAAAATTTTGAAGTCTTTTCCGACCATAAAAGTTTGAAATATTTGTTTTCTCGAAAGGAACTTAACCTTCGACAACGCCGTTGGATGGAGCACTTGGAGGATTACGACTTTGAATTGCAATACCACCCAGGGAAAGCAAACGTCGCGGCGGATGCGTTGAGTAGAAAACCGATACACTTAGCGAGTCTATCTATCCATGAGTGGAAAATGATGAATGATTTGGGCTTTTGTGCTTCGCATTTTGAAGATGCTCGGGAATGAGTCACGTTGTTTAACTTGACGATGCAATCGACTTTATCGATTCGAGTAATTGAGGCTCAACAACACGATGAGGAAGCGAAGGAACTTCGTGCTAAATTCCTTAGTGGAAACGCTCAAGAGGGGTTGATGATTCTCACCGATCAAAACTTACGCTATCAAGGAAAGTTGTTTGTACCCATTTCATGTCGGGAAGAAATCTTGTGAGAATTCCACCATTCACCGTTAGCCGTTCATCCGGGAGGGACGAAAATGTATCATGACTTACGTAGGCAATTTTGGTGGCCCAGAATGAAGAGGGGCGTCGTGACTTTCGTGTCCAAGTGTCTTATGTGCCAGCAAGTTAAAGCCAAATATCAACGACCTGCGGGGGAGTTACAACCATTACCTGTGGCCGAATGGAAGTGGGAAAATGTGACCATGGATTTTGTGACGGGTTTACCGAAATCACCAAGGGGGCATGACGCTATTTGGGTAATGGTGGATCGTTTGACCAAAACTGCTCATTTCTTACCTATTCAAGTTACCGATTCTATGGATACGCTTAGCCGTTTATATATTCAGGAGATTATTCGCCTTCATGGGATTCCCGTATCCATCGTGTCCGATCGTGATCCAAGATTTACTGCGCGTTTTTGGCAGAGCTTGCAAGCCGCTTTGGGCACAAATCTTTTGTTTAGTACCGCGTGGCGCGTATCATCCTTAAACCAACGGGCAATCCGAGAGAGCGATTCAGGTTTTGGAAGACATGCTTCGGGCTTGTGTGATGGACTTTCGGGGTAGTTGGGAGGACCATTTGCCATTACTAGAATTTGCGTAGAATAATAGCTACCAATCTAGTATTGAAATGGCACCGTATGAAGCTTTGTATGGAAGACCGTGTTGATCGCCCGTGTGTTGGACCGAATTAGGAGAAGCTACGTTAGTAAGGCCGGATATGGTCAAGGAGACCTCCGAAAGTATGAAAGCTATTCGCCAACGCCTTAAAGAAGCTCAAGAGAGAACAATTGAACAAGTCAAGGTCATTCGCCAAAGATTATTGACCGCTCAAAGTAGACAAAAGAATTATGCCGATGGTTGACGTCGCCCGTTGTCGTTTGAAGAAGGGGATCACGTATTCCTTAAAGTATCGTCGCGTAGAGGTTTGTCTCATTTCGGGAAAAGGGGAAAGCTATCGCCGCGTTATATCGGGGCGTTTGACATCATCAAGAAGATTGGGGAGGTTGCGTATCGTTTGGTTTTGCCACCGAATCTATCGGGTGTACATGACGTGTTCCATGTGTCTATGTTGAGGAAATACGAACCCGATCTGTCGCACGTGCTAGAGTGGTTCGAACTTGAGTTGGAGGCCGATGCGTCTTATGGGGAGGAACCGATACGTATCCTAGATTCGCGTGATCAAGTGTTGAGGGGTAACACGATACCGCTAGTACGAATCTAGTGGAGAAGTCATGGTAGCGAAGAGTCGACTTGGGAATGAGAAGATGAAGTTAGAGAGAGATATCCGCATATATTTTCTGAATAAACCAATGTGAGTGTTTAAGATTTAAGTATCATGATAACTGATTTATTGCATAAGATTAATGGGTGTGATTGTTGCATGCATATGTGATGTATATGTTAGCTAATCATGGTATGGGAAATTTCGAGGATGAAATTTCTTTAAGAAGGGTAGAATTTAGAGAGCCCATATATGTTTTATCAATGTTAATATTTTATAAAATGCATGAATATTGGGAAAGAAAGTGAAATAATGGTATTTATGTGAATTGGAGCTAAAATGATGGAATTAATTGTGGAAGGGTATAAAATGTGATTTGTATGCATATGAGTATATATAGGGGGTGAGGGAGTAGAGAACCATTTTCTCTTCCCATCTCCCTCACGTCTCTCTCTCTCTACCTCTCGGTCTCTCTCTCTCTCACACTCACTCTCATCCAAAATCTTACCAAAACACCTCAAAACCTTCACAAACTAACTTTCATTCCTCGTTCTACTCATGATTCTGGGCTTGCTCTTCGTCGAATAGAGCTCGGTGTGGAATATTCCGATTGAATTAAGGTTTTGGAAAGCTAGGGCTCTTAACTTCTTGGGTTTTGTGTTTCGACTTAGAGGTAGGGATTCTACCTCTCAATATATATAAAAGATATGTTTTCTATCCTTGAAATCGTGCCTATTGTTGTTGTGGTGGTTGTTATCGTTGAACCCTCAAAAATCTGGTAATAATTTGCTCGAAACGTCATCGTATTGATACGGGCTTTCTGTCGTATCGATACCATAAGCAAACAGAAGCTTCAGAATTTCTGATTTGCTTGTTGTATCGATACGCCATTTTTGCTATATCGATACCAGGAGCTTATGCACATTTTTTGCCACTTTGTTCCAAACTTCATCATTTTGACCCCCGATCACTTCTAACTTGTTCTAAGCACCTCTAAATCACCTCTTAACATGAGTAACCGTATCCGTTGAGTTCATGAAGTATCTTTGCATTTCTTGCCCTTGTTCGGCAGAATTTTACATTGAATACCCCCCTTTGAATCACGGATGGAATGAAATGACACGTTATGTGAGTACAAGATTTTTGGACACTTATCGACACAATGAGAACATTCGGGGCCCATAGACGGTGGGTGCCTAGTAGGGGATATCGGGGTCCCATAATTAGTCCGGCAGGAGCTAATACTCATATTGAACACTCAAGGTCCAACCTTCGAGGTGGGCGCTTGGCAGGGGATATCGAGGTCCCATAATTAGCCCGGTAGGAGCTTCGGCTCAAGACACATACGATGAGATGGTGTTGGACACATAAAAGATGGGAATGGTTCTAGTGTGAGTTAAACGGTGATCGTTAAGTTGTTGTTTCGAGGTTATTAAGCCAAGAGTGTTGATTACCATATTGTCCTTGTTTATGTTCCTATCCTATGATCATCCTTGCATTCTTTTGCGTATAATGTTAGATTAGAATTTCCTGCTGAGCTAGTGTAGCTCAAACCCTCCATCATTTTCAAGTACTAATTCAAGGCAGTAGCTAACATGATTGAATGCTTGGACGTGGACACATTTTGAAAGCTAACGTGGAGAAGTTACTTATCCATCTTTGTAAATCCTTTTTGGAAGATGTATTTATAACTCTATTTGTAAATCTTTTGATTTGGAATATAGTAAACCCTTAACTTTCTTTCAATACTCAGTACTTATGTTAATTTGGGGCCTCGGAGCCAAAGATGTAATTTTTGGAAACTTTGCATGTTGAAATGAAATTATGGAAATGGAAATATTGTATTATTTTGGGTTATCGTATGAATTATTGTGACGTTTTATTTATAGAAATCTTTTATTATCATGTTGAAAATCGAGGGCGTGACATGAGGAGATGTTAAATGACACATAAGCATTTGACATTTAGGTTTGAATTACTTCGCACGTCAATTCTTCCACTTGTCACGCCATGTCAAATTTGACATTCTTGGTTGAAGATGCGCATGCATTTATCTCAACTCTCTCTATCTCTCTCTACTAAATTTGAGTTTTTGATCATGGACAATTGTGGGAGTTCACATTGTTTATCTTAATAACCCCTTAAATAAATAATCAAAAGATGTAGTGGTAAGTTTTGATTGTCCAATTTTGGTTATACCCTAAAGACCCTAGTTGCATACACTAATGCTATCTACACAGCCGTAGCAGCACAGACACAATGTATAGATGTTTTTTATGGTTCTCGCAAACCTAATCTTAGCCGCTCATTTTGTTCAAAACAATTTGTTTAGAGTCCTTGTAACAAATAAGTTCACCCAGAAACCGATAAGGACATTTAAAAAACTTCCAATTGAATTCTGAAGAAAAGTTGCATTTTTGTAAATGCCCTTACCGGTATCCAGGTAAACTGATTTTTTCAACGACCCTAAGAAAATATTTTGAACATAATGAGTGGTTCCAATCATATAGACGGATCCCAAAATCATCTGTGCATGGAGTATGCACTTCTACGCCTGTGCAAGTCGCAAAACTCAGACTTGCACAACTCAATTGCAAATGACGTAACCATGGGCTTTTCAACCTTGAGTAAAACGATAACCTAGCTACATCAACATTCGAGTACAAATAACCACCTAAACTGTCTAGCTACAATCGAGACCTTCGTAAATTAGGCTGGGGATGCAAAATTGAAAATGATATAGGTACCAACGGTTTCGTAGGGAAATCGTATCGACAGTCGCGCCAGGCCATCTCCAGCCACCGAACGGCCGATCCGAGCCGTCCAAAAATTCTTTAAAAAAAAAAACCAAGGGGGCCTTCGCGGGAATCAACGGCATTCGATGTGTGTAGGGTGCTTGATCTAAACACCCTATTTTTTGTGTATACCTACACACATCGGATGCCGTTGATTCCTTCGAAGGCCCCCTCAGTTTTTTTTTTTTTTAGAATTTTTGGACGGCTCGAATCGGTCGTCTGGTGGGCGGAGACGGTCCGGCGCGACCGTCGGTACGATTTCCCTACGGAAACCGTCGGTACTTATCGCAGTACTCGATGCAAAATATAGTTCAATGGAGCTTTGTGTTGTTCAATCTCTTTAAAATTTATTGGCTTACGAATTTAATATTTTCATACTTTGTTTATTTATCATCTCTCGATTGAGCCGACAAGGCGACAAGAAGTTGAAGTCGAATCAATATTTGTGTAAGCTTATCGAGCTAAGGTTGAGTGGTCCTACAGTTCCCGACCAAAAGGATTCCAGATCGAGATCCTGACGCCCCGCCGGGCACATTTCGGCCACCGGACGGTTAATCCGAGCAGTCCAAAAATTCAAAAAAAAAAAAAAAACCAAGTGGGCCCGCTCAAGAATCAATGGCATCCGATGTGTGTAGGTGCTCGATCCAAACACTCCATGTTTTTTGTATATATATACAAAAATATGGAGTGTTTGGATCGAGCACCTGCATACATCAAATGCTGTTGATTCTCTAGTGGGCCCACTCAGTTTTTTTTTTTTTACAAATTTTTGGACGGCTCAGATCGACCGTTTGGTAGCTGAAATGTGCCCGACGGGGCGTCAGGATCTCGATCGGGATTTTGGGTCGGGAACCGTATCATTAACGAGGTTTCAATTTGGCATAGATATACACGAACTTCAAAATGTGTTCAAATTTACTTTATTCACAAGACAAGTTGAAACAGTTTTTTTTAGCTTAGTTCATTTGTACCGATAACTCGACAAGGGAACACAAGGGCGGAGAGATTTAAAGTACAAGTGAGGTCACTTGACCCCACTCACTTTGAGCTTGTTCGTTTGGTATACTTAAAATCCCTACGTACGGTTTTTAACAAATTTTCTTTATCTATCTCTTTTCACTCATTATATTTTAAAATATCCCTCAAAATTCAAACCGAACAGGGTCTTTGACTTTCACAAAGGACATTAATAGCTTGCAACCCAATTTTGCCATTTTGACCCCTCAAAAGATCTCTAATTTGTCCCAATTTGCTTTAAATGAATAGAAAATCCAAGCATGCTCTTCTATTGGAGGGTTGGTAGTATTCCCTAACAAATTTTCTCTATCTCTCTCCACTCATTATATTTTAAAATATCCCTCAAAATTCAAACCGAACCGGGTCTTTAACTTTCACAAAGGACATTAATAGTTTGCAACCCAATTTTGCCATTTTGACCTCGCAAAAAATCTCTAATTTGTCCCAATTTATTTTAAATGAATAGAAAATCCAAGCATGCTCTTCTGTTGGGGGTTGGTAGTATTACGAATAAGGATGTCATGCATTGTTTAAAAATACTACTATATATATAAATTCCTTGGACAATCGTAAAGATAAATTCTATTTATAAGTTTATACTTACTTATAATTAACCTCTCACTTTAGTTATGTCTTTGGATTAGCAACTATAATAACTTGCATATGGATTTAATGACCCATTAAGTCAATAATCAAAAATCCTTGCTCCGCCCTTGGGCATGTTTTTTGTTTGGTGATCAGAGCTAAAGCAAGTATTGCGGCCGCTTTATGTCTCTAAAAAATTCTGAATTGTAGGAGCCCCTCCTACTTTTTTATCATTTATTATAGTCCAACAAAAGAAGCCCTATTTTTAATTTTTTCATTTAATCTCCAAAAAGTTAAGGCTGGCTTTGCCCGGGCCAGCTTACGCCCACCTCGGACTAATTCCTACAGCCTCTCCCATTGCCATTTCACACGCTTATGCGTGGAGGTGAGGCGATCCCAAGAGTTGTTGACAAGGAAAATCGAACCTGAAATCTTAGGATGAAGCAAGCACCTAAATTTCAAGCCAAGACTACTTGGTCAACCCTTGGAGTTCCCTTGGGCATGTTCTTTACTCTTTCTTGTAAAATGGGGCTCACATTAAAAATCCCTGTCTAATAACAAAACCAACAATTTTTCGCCATGAAAAGGAAAAGTTAAAGCGTCCAAATCTGTGGGTAATCTAAACAAGAAAAAAAAAATGCATGAAAAAACAAACTAAAAGCTGTTGTAACATACAGTATGTTATTTCCTTTAACGGATACGTATAATATCTTGCAAGTTACTACAAGTCTTTTAACCACCAACCCCATACATACATACATACAATCAATTTGTTTTGATTTGATGAAATAAGCACTTCCTTTTTTATCCCATAATCAATTGTCGCGCACGCAAGCACGAGTCTTTGTGTCTTACACACAAAAACGAGTTTAACGTGTCTCTAACCTTGTGCCTTTTTCTTTTCTTTTTTTAATTGCCCAAAAAGAGGGGGGGAAAACTTATGCATTTTTTAGGACAAAGTTTCTTACAGCCTTTTTAAGGTTAATTAGTTTCAATATGAGATTGTTAAGGCCAAACTTTGGCCTGATAAATTACCAAATATTTCCTTTTATGGAGTATATCGCCAAAATTTAATTTGGTATAGAAATCTAGGCCTCTCTTTCATGTTCTCTTTGCAGGGCTGGTCCTAAGCTAAGACGGACAAGATGGTGGAATTAAGTAGAAAAGTTGAGGTAAAAGTTAATGTGAAATGTGTAATAATGATATGTCCCCTTAATAAATTAGAATTACGAAACTGGACATTTAAAAAGAGACAAAAGGAGTACTTCATAGCACTAGTTAGAGAATTATAATTGAACTTCGATCCTGATTTGAAAATAACATTCTGAGCTCCATATTATTAAATATTTATTTATCTCCCCGTGTTAAGGTAACAAATACTTATTTATTAAATTAAATTAACGATAATAATATTTAAATGACATCTTATTTTATATGCACCTACAGGGCTCGACATAACCAAACTTACAAGCTTCTTCAATGGTTCTATCATCAATATCTTGCATTGGATTCTGTCAATAATTAATATCAACCATACACACAGAGCAATTACCCAAGACCAACTCTTCTAGGACCACAAATAATTACAATAAACACACTCACAAGTGTAATAGGACCCACATGCATTATTTGTGATTTTAGAATTATTGTACTCTATAGTAGGCCGAACATAGCAGTTTGGATCACACTTCCTCAAGTGCGGTCCGAACCCAAGACGACATCTAAGTCCAGCGTCGCCGAAGCCCACGCTCGGCAATGATCCAAGCTCGGAGAACCTCATCTCTCCTACCCAATGCCCCGGCCACAAGAAGAGCTATCCGGTTTGGCCAAGATCGGGGCTTGAGCAGATGGCCCCCATCGTTTCCCCGTCTTTCTGACCCACCCGCCTCTTGGCTCGGCCAAAATCGGGGCTGGCCCGTCTTAGCACCACACCACATCCCACACGCTGAAAGTAGTTATACAGGGTAAGCAAAAAATCCGTCCAACCGCGAATCCAATTACCGAATGATTTGATTTGGTTCTGATTTTAAAAAATTAAAAACTGTGTTAAATGGTTTGGTCTGTGAATTTACGCTAATGGTTTTGGTTTCAAACCGATCCGAACTCTATAATTATATATCTCATTTAATTTAAACATACACCAAGTATACATGGGAGTTATATATAGTCAACTAATTTCCTAAATTAATAATCTATTCAATCTGTCATCCTATTCAATATTTATTTGTTGCCAAAATTATTTAGCATAAACTTTTATATATCACAACTTATTCCTATAATTAAAATTTTCATTTTGCGGATTGTATTCCGCCCACACTTAATTCTATTTTGATTAAGGACTTTTTTTAGTTTTGCTTGTTGTAATCCAGTGATGTTATCAAAAAAACAAAACAAAACTTATTCCTATAATTTTGGTACACCAAAAGTATGGAATATAAATATATAATGCTTCATTCAGTGAATAGTAGTTCCGCGGTTCAATTAATTCCTAAATTTTCCTATATTTCTATAAATGAAAATCAATTTTTTGTTATCTTCGCAATTTTTAGTACTTTAATAGCTTACGAAGATGATATTTCAGTTTAAAGTAAACCGTGGTTTGAAACCGAAACTGAAACCGAACCGTAATCTAATGGTTTGGTATTATACTTTTTGTGGGTTGATTTGGTTTGGTTCCCCAAATTCATAATCTGTAGGTAGTTTGGTTCTTGATTTACTATAAAAACAAACCAATCCAGTCCATGCTCACCCGTAATTACACCAGAAATAATGATTGGCGCACATGGGGGCGCCAACTCATCCCGAAAGCAGTTGCAAAACCCTAGCTTCTGACGTCTGGTGATGTCAGCCAACCCATGTAAATCATGAGCCTGTACTTGGAGAGCAAGCCAAGCAAACTCTATAAATATCAAGTGATGCAGCCCTAAAGAGGTACATACGAAATCTCACACTAAAACCCTAGTCTCTTGCTTTGCTCTCTGCACATTCTCATTCTCTCACTAGAGGGCCTCGCCGGGCAAACCCCGGCCAGGTCTTAGTTGTGAGTTCACTGTGTAGGTTAGGGCAAGAAAGCTAGGCAACCACCGAACCCATTGAAGAGGAGCTCAGACCAAGGATCATCGGGCCACACATACCCAAAATTCATGTGCCTATCAATCATATCAAGACTAAGCGCTTAAGAAATCAAAATAATTAGAGTTAATTATTTTGTGAATTCATTATGAAGATAATTACCTCAAAATAGTCCTATTTAATACACGCAAAATGTACTAGCACAATGAGTAATTATTGAAGACGAGCCTACTAATATATTGTGTGCATGTTACAATCACAAAGATAGTGTATCAAATTCCGACGAGGAAAATGAGAATTAAAATTAATATTCTATAAGAACCGATATCTAATCTTCCGGGTGCAATCCCAACTCTATACACCAGATCACTGCTATGTAGAATAAATACACACCTGCACTCCAATGAATAAATAATATAATGAAAACATTGCCCATGTTGATTCCCATTAAAATATGAATAACTTTTAATATTATCAACGGCAAATAAATTGCTTCGTACTATGTTTCATTGCTTAAAAGCATGGTTTTAACTTTGTAACTCTTAACACTCTTGATTATAAAAGTCGACCCCCAAGCTCTCCAAACTATCAACTAAAAAATTGAGTTCGTCGTTTGAGCAATGCTACTCACTGCATTTTGACGTCACATTTTTATACGATATAGACACAAGCGTAGTGGGCTCCACACAAACAATTGTGTGGCACCACCACAATTATGTCTATGAAGTACAAAATGCAATGTCACTAAACTTTCCCTTGTCGTTTTTCCGGCTCATATTCTCGCCGAATACAATTTCTAAGAATCTAAAATGCGAGACACAACAAGCCTACGGTCTCTACAATATGTGAAAGTGAAACCTCCCTCAAACAACATCTTCTCATTTCCTCACCACCACATACGTTACCAGAATAAGTTAAATAAGACTAAACCACCTTGAGGTAATCAATACCTTCATCCACCTTGAGACACCACAGAAAAAATCACTGCCAAAAAGAAGGGAACAAAAAAACAGTATAAAAGTCTACATACATAACTTACGTCGCATCAAGGTTAGCCCTTGGCCCAGCAAGCCTTACTTGCCAAGCAGAGTTCAAACCCTGCCCAATGCCCCGAACCTTGAATAGCACCTGAAATTCTTACATGATCACACACACACAAAAAAAAACAAAAAACAAAAACAGCGGGAGGCTTATGTCAATATTTACAATGAACACCGGCATAGGCAAGGACTTGCTACATACAACGTAAAACTACCTACATTCCAGTTGCAAAGCTCACCAGTGATACAATATCTAAGTCATCTTACCGAAGCGATTAAGCATGCCGGGAGTCCAATCCTTAAAATGCAGATCTGGTCACTGTTAGCAGCAATAGCTTCAAATATTCTACATTCACAGCTACCCGAAATTCATCATTTTCTGATGTTCACATGGATAAATATGCCAAAAGATGATCATGTGGCACTCAGTGATCCTCCCGCATTCCATAGATTGAGCTGAAGCTCCCTCCACCGCTCCTTTGTGCGTACTCCAACATAACCGCACGAGCACAAGCATCCCAAGTCTTTGCTATCTCCCCAAGTGATAAGGGTTGCGAAAGATTTCGTAGAGAAATGCTAAACCTCGACCTGGCCTTCAATGATAAATCTTCATACTGCATGCTGTCAAAACAAAATTTAATGTGATTTATATACCTAAAAAATGGTTATACTGACATTCAAAAGCGAGCAGGAAAATATGCAAACAAAGGGGACACTGATTGTCTTGTTAATCATCATAGATCAAATGAATGCACATGCTATTTTGGGGAGGACATGAAAAGAAAACAATTAAAAATGTTAAGGCGTCCAACTCAAAACCAAGTGGCAATGAGTGGAGAGACCACCAAGGCTCAACCTAATTTTGGAGATAATAATAAACCACAAGCTCTAGCACTCTCCCGCATAGAGAGTTAAACAAATGATCCAAAAAATTGGGATCACAACGAAACAAGGTGCACTTAATCAGGCACAAACAATGTGGCAAAGGCTAGCTCTAATACCATGTTAAAGAATCCAACTAAAACCAATTGGCAATGAGTGGAGAGGTCGCCTAGGCTCATATACTAGTTTTGGAGGTAATAATTAACCAATGTGAGACAAGCTCTAACAGAAAACATCACGTCTTTGGGGACCCCAAGTTCTCCAGATATACTTGTGTTCCTTTCGCCAATTCAAACCAATGCAAATATCCAGTATCAGCTGGGCAAAAAATAGTTAACAAGGTGGTTGCAATGTCAATGCACCTTGGTTTATAGTTCCAAAAATCCAACAAACATTCCAGCTTAAAACTAATATATTTGTTTTAGCAAAGTTGCTTTGGTGATAATGTGATACATAGAAAATTATAAGTTCGTCACAGATATATAACTTCTTAACATACCAAATTAAAGTTCAAACATTAAGTACAAAGGCTAGAGAACCTACATACCAATCGTTTACAAAAGTTCCAAGACAATAAGACCAAAGAGGGATCAGCTAAAATACAAGGAATTAATAAGGAGATTATCATGTCATCCATTGAAAGGATAAGAATAGATATGGGACCTCAACAATAGCAACTAATAATTATACTAGGAAGTGGGCACAAGCGATGCATGGGGAATTTTGTTTGAAATTTTTTCTCAGACTAGTACTCATCTCCTTAGTCCTCTGTTTTTCTTATAATGTGGATTCACAATACTCTGATTTGAGTTGTAAGAAAGATAAGTAAACAAAGAAGAACCAAAATACTTGAGTTATGATGAAAGAGAACTGATGACAGATTCAAACAACTGTTGTTCTCAAACATGTACACACCGCTTATATGGCATATTTTGGTTCCAAACATACACATTAGCATATGATAATGAACCTACGAAAAAGTTTATGAGGTGAAGGAGAAAGATTCCGAGCACCTCCGGTAAAAAAAAAGGATGCACAGAGAGGCACCAGATCAAAAAAAAAAGAGAAAGATTCCGAGCACGTCTGGTCAAAGTCAATCTGGTATTTATGACGTAACCAATACAACGAAAGAGGGAAAACCATGAACACGCACAGAGAACACCTTCCAAGTCACCTTCTTCTGTGAAGAAAGACATGGCAGTGACGTAAATGGGAGATGCCAACAATGGAGATGACATAGCAATAGTATAGTTGCAAATTTGCAAGGGATAGCGGGGAAAATAGCCTTCGTTAATTCCCAAGAGGCAAATCCGAGAAAACAACAATGGTGAAGTATCGTTTTATGAAGCATTCTTCGATGAAGTTTTGAATGGGACCATTTTACTTCTGTTATGCCATTATGCTTGCTGTGGCTAGTGAATTCAAAAGAAAATATTGACATGGAGACAAAAAATAGGAGACGACAATGGGTGTTCTCCCTTTCTATAAAAGAAAAGATAATGAATGAAAAGTATGTAGGCGAAATTGCACAAGTTTCATAGCATTTCACCAAAAATAACATCAATTGGAAACATAATTTAGGGCAAAATGAGGGTAGAAAACGTGTAACATTCATAATGTGTCTACCAGTAATTCGACATTTAGATCAGTTTTAGCATTACCTTCCATGTTATAGGGATCCTTCCAAATGGACTAATTGCCTGTGTCGGATGCTTGACACTCGCATAAGGGTATGTGTTGGGAGTCTGATCCACCTGAGGTTTTTCCATGTGCGCATAGGCCCAATCCGTTGGGGAGTATTCCTAGAGTCCACACCACATCACCTAGAGCCAATATACATTAAATGACCCATATCTACGGAAAAGGCTAAGCCTTGTAAGTGGTGAAATCTGATTGTATGTTAAGGTCCAACCCATTTTCTATTTGTCTGATGTTGGACTCAATCTTTCACACATGTTCCCAACAGTATGGGATCCGTATTATTTAGTTGGAGAATAACTTAGCACTCCATTTTCTCACAAGCTATGCACGGAAAGATCTATGACAACTGGTAAAGACCATTTAAGCAAGGATATAGATATTATATATAAAGTAATTTTTTTGTTCGCCATTCAATTTTTTTTTTTTTTTTGGTAATCCTTTTTTTCATATCAATAAAAAAAATTCTTCACTGTTCAAAAAAAAATTTAGATGAATCCAACACAAAGATACATACCCGCACCCGACATCTGTACCCTAAGTCCATGTAACGTAGATTACCTTCTAGTTTTGGTTTTAGCACTTATATGAGAGATTTTCTTAATTCACTCTTCATTTTTTACTTTTAATGGGTTTAGTGTTACATCATAACCATTTATCCTAACCGCTCAAGCTAATGGGCGATAGATAAAAACATTTTGCACCCTCTTGCCAAAACATCCTCTAAATGTGCATACATTTTTCAAAAAAAAAAAAGAACAAGACAAGACAAAGCACAAATTGAAAGAAAGAATTGCAAACAAATGTAAGAGATATTCGAGACTAAGACAACTTGGGAACAAAGCTTTCTTGGGCTAGGTAAACTATCTCCCTAAGAATACATTTAGACGACGTTTTCCTTTTCCTGTCTGGCCAATGCTGACTAATATATTTGCCGCACAGAAGAAAATAGCAACATGGCATAGAAACTCTAAAGCGGAAATTTTTAGTCCAATTTTGGATATACACCTTAAAGTATGTGCATAGTCTTTTTGTTATTCTAATTCGAAATACAGAATGTGGCATGTTAAAACATCCAACTCAAAATCAATTGGCAATGAGTGGAGAGGTTGCCCAAGCTCATACACTATGTATGGAGGTTATATTCAACCAATGTAGGACAAGCTCTAACACTCCCCAACACGTGCGACCCCTGACTCGCACATGGTGAGGTAAACAAATGATTCAACACATACAACGACAATCAACTATCAATGACAAACAAAGGGGAACCAACCATCGACGACATATAGTCTTGTCCAGAAGCCTCCGAAAACTTAGCTTTGATACCATGTTAAAGCATCCAACTCAAAACCAATTGGCAATGAGTGGAGAGGCCGCCCGGGCTCATATACTATGTTTCGAGGTTGTATTTAACCAATGTGGGACAAGCTCTAACATGGCATAAACTCAACTTTTTTATTCATGAAATTTCCTTATAAAGAGAGAAATCAAGAAGTTACTAAACTTCTAATATTCTTGAGTCGTCAGATCCCTATGGCGTCATATTCTTGCCTCTCATATTTATACATAATACTAGAAGAAAACTGAGTGATAGCACTACAAAAGTATTACTTAAACGGGAGAAAGTAAAAGGCCAATGTTGCAACTCAAAACACTAATGACAAGACCAGAACAAATGATAATACAATGGCCACAAAATCATTGAAATGTTAATAACGCTAGTAACTAGTCATGAAAAGAACGACAATACTGTATTTTCTCACCTAACTTCAATTGGAAACTTGTCCAACAGGATTGGAGAGGAACTTGGGTAACTAGTAGGAACAAGCAACCGTAAGGGCTGAATTGGTGACTGCATATCCATAAAACACAAAGTAAATACTACTGGTAGGAATAATGCAACTAGGACACAAGTGATCTTAAGGATTTGGAACTGACCATTTGTGCAGAAGCATACTGTGACTTCAAATTTGGACTGAGAGCAACAGCACTGAAAGAGCACAGGACAATGGTTCCTTCCCCACCTTCACCAGTAATAGCAGCTGCTGGAGTTGGATCAACATCTTCATCACTTACGCAGACTACAGTATCAATAAGTCGCTGATTTATCTCCACTATTTCTTCCAAAAGAGTGTGGTTAGCCTGCACAAGGTGATTCATTATACCTTTGCACAAATAAAGTACACCATCAATGACGAAAATAATTGAATAAGTTAATATGTAGTAAAGATATTGCTGAAAAACAATACCAAGGGATATCAAGTGAGCCGCAAAAGAAGACATGCATCAGAACTCAACATTATATCAAAACATAAAACACATACATAATATTTACTAAAACCCCAACGGAGTCAAAAGATTTTTTTGGTGCTTGTGGGTTTTAACCTCTCCTGAAGGACGAAGCAATCCAGCAGATTCAAAAAAACAAAAATAAAAAGGAGGAAGCAATCCTGTCTTGATGGTGCATAATGAACCATGACATGTTCCAGTAACTGTTCAATCTCACTCTCAATTGCTAGCACACTCACTGTCATCCTTAATCTACTTCGTATAGCTTCATCTAAGATGGACATCATTCTACTTCGTATAGCTTCATCTAAGATGGACAACATTTAACTACTTTTTTTTTTTTTTGAGAATCTGCAAGACATCAGTGATCTTACAATTGTTCGCAATCAGATTTCAATTTAGGATATGAACACCTTCATAATGCAGGCAAGGCATGTTTAATTGCAACAATAATGGTGAGAAGATCTGTGTCAAGCTGTTCAAATCTCTAAGGTAGTTCCCAAAACTTCATTATCAATTCCAGAACTCGTTACAGAACAAATTTGTCTCTTAAGAGCACCCAACTTGGTTCAGAAAGCTTATGGTGCTCAAGGTAACACACAGGTTCAATGCAGATGTATCGTTCATATCAGGAGTGGATGCAAACAGCTTTCTTTCAAACTTTATTATGTTTCCACGGAAAGAAATTCATTGGTTTCGATCAAAACTACACACTCCTTTCCATTATCATGGAAAACCCGCTTGGAGAAGTGATGAATACAAAAGTTCCAATGCTTGTTTCGAAATACAATTAGAATGTCCAACCACGGCCATTTCATTTGCCTCGATAAAAGATTTAGGAATGTCAAAAAATCCTAAATTTGTTAGAAAGGAAAATAGGCACAAAAGATAAAACGTCCTCTAAGGGAACCATAAACCATTCTATACTTAGAACTAAACCTACACTCCTTACATAACAATAGCTTACATCCTCATTTAAGAAAATCTCATGATAAATAAGTACCTGAAATCTAGGCCTCTTGACACTAGAAGTTGCAGTTGACTCCAAGTCCGAAGTTTCTGAACATGTTAAACGTTTGAAACTATAATTGGCACTGCCAGCAGAGGATACAACATTCAAGGGCATTGCACTTGTGTAGCGCCTCATTTCCCTTGCTCCAATGTTTATGTCTTGCGTGGACATATTTCTTGCTCGTAGACGCCAGTTTGTCATGGCAACCAAATCTTCACCAACCGCAGTTCTCGATCCATTACCCGGCGCTGATCCTGCTATTGTATCCATCATACTGATAACGGAGTCAATATCACTAACTGAGGCACTCAATGTTGCCGGTGACATTGACTTTACCTGAAAATTATAATGGCTGAGGATTTTGAAATATTCAATAAGCCCAAAGCTTTAAATATACATATGGCGGTTCTCCAAAGGGATCCTGCACGTTGTTATTGTGCGGACTTCTAATCTCGGCCGTTGGATCTCATTCAACGGACAACGGCCAACGGCCGAGGTGCGAAGTACGCACTCAAAAAACGTGTGTGTGTGTGTGTGTGTGTGTGTATATATATATATATATATATATATGTCGGGGCGGTTCCAAAGACACCTATAAAATCATCTAAGAAACACCCCAAATCTCAATCTCATAGTTCCCGATTAAATTTTTATGATCCGAACCATTCAATGTGTGCATAATGTGATTTTAAGGGTGCCCACGACAAATTAGCAAAAAATATGACCAAGAAGTGCTTGTTTTGAGCAGTTTTTAATTGAACTGTTCAAATAAAAACTGCTCAAATCAAGCCCTTCTCGGTCATTTTTTTTGCTGATTTCTTGCGGATACCCTTAAAATCACATTCTGATCATATTGAGCGGCTCGGATCATTAAAATTTGATCGGAAATTATGAGATGTTTTTTTTAGATGTTTTTATAGACGTTTAGGGCGCCTTTTAACTTGCTAAAATGCGGAACCAATCAAACTCACCGCTTTAAGAAAGCGTTCAAGAGGCTGTTCTGTAACACTTGACTTGCCAGAAACAACTGGTGAGGCATTACCATGGTTCCCATCCAGACAAATAAACTCTGCAAGTAAAGGAGAGGCCGATATCCCAGGAGTGCCAATGGAAAGGGATTGACCACGTGTTACTGCACCAGCAGCTTGTTCATCTGCATTAGTTCCAGCATCTGAGAGTGCTGAAACGCCAGAGTATACTTTCTCAGACTCCACTGAAATCGGGGATGGAGCTATAGGAGTTGACGGAGATGGGACAACAAAAGGCGAGCTTGTCGATTGCAAAGGAGTTCCAGCTTTTGCAAGGAATGTCAGAAAATTTTGCTGGTCGATTTGTGGAGAAGAATGCTGAGGCATTTGAGGAGACGCAGCCTGGAGGATTTGCGATGAAGAGATAGGAAATTGAGCATCA